>OX451739.1:1408294964-1408782928 GCA_948472305.1 Vicia faba
TTTTAAGGTCGTACCCTCTTGAAGTTTGATTGGTTCAACCTGTCCTATAAATAGTAACTGGGTTCTAAGGGATCTCAATATCACCGATCTTTCCCCCAAGCTTCGTTCAATAGGCGATTGACTCGCAACCAAAAAAAATCAAGAGTCAAATCTCAATGAGTGTAGCATCGAGCATCTGTCGACCTTGGGAATACACCAAAGTCGGCCATCTCGCTACGTCCTACTGGCCAAGTTGTGTAATTTAAAGTTTCTAAGGTCAGTTGATGCTTTATGACACCACGCGGTGGCCCCGTACTCTCCTTGATTGAATCAAGTGTTGTCGGTACCAACCAAAGTGCCACATCAACGTAGCTACTGCTTCAATCGTGTCAGTATACCCCGCACAGTTCCCTCACAGTTTATTTCTACTTACCTAAAAGGTGTCCCCAAATCTGGGTGTAGGATTTTTAACAGTAACCCAAACAAAGACCCAAAACGTAAAGCATACAAGTCAAACAATGAAAGAAAGTAGATGTGATCTAGCCCTAAGGTAACCCCAATTTAAAAGGTCCCCAGCAGAGTTGCCAGTTCTGTGATATGGTGGGAGAACTGACTTTTGTTTTGCGTTTTGATTGCAAATGTTGCGGTTAGCAAGAGTCGCCACCAACTTTTCTTTTATCCAAAAGGAAAGGTGAAAAGCACAGGAAAGACCTTTAGAGATGTTTTCTTGAGTTCGGGAGGTAGATTATGAAAAGGGAAGGTGTTAGCACCCTTTTCATCCGTAGTTATCTACGGGCTCTTAGTTGCTTGCTAGATCACTGATTTTGTTTGAAGGTTATGCTTTTGTGTTGTGAGTTTTGAAAGTATTTTGAAAACGTCTTTGTAATGGTTCTAGTCTCTATAAGAATGCGTACAAAGTGTTGTCGTTCGAAAATGTTTCAAAATGGGAGTGTAGGTGTATAAGTGTTTTTGTTGTGAGCAAGCGAGCAACTAGGAGCGAATCTACCTGCTCAAAAGGTCTTAGATGTTCTTTTCCTCCTCCTTTAGCTGTTGCTACTTTACCATTGATTTGGTAAGAAGCCCCATCGTTGGATGTGAAGGGATGGGCATGGGACGTTTGTATAGTCATAGAAGGCAGCCCATGGAACATTTTAGCAATGTCGTTTTAGGGACTAGATCGTTTACCGGAGGCAAAATCTAGGGTCATCGAGGGACTACGATCTTTTATCGAGGGCCTTTTGCTAAAACACCCATGTTCGAGGGACATGACTAATTTTTGATAGGAAACAAGTGAGATTCCCCTAAGGGTGCATGTGTGCAAAGTGTGTTTGATTGCATTCGCTTAATCTTGATTAGGGTTATCTATTTGTCGATTTCATGTCTTACCATACACACCCTAATTACTAACAATATATGAAAGCAATAAAAGTGAAGAAAGTAAAGATTATACGCTATTACAATCATTAGGGGGGTGGGGTATACAAATTTACAAATGGGGGTTTACAAGAAAATAAATCCTAATTCTTTATTACAACCATATTGAAATAATAATGCAAGAAAGAAAAGGACTTTGTTTAGAAAAATGGTTTTTTGTCTTAATGAGAAAAAAAAGAAATGAATTAGCTAGTAAAAAGAAAACATTTTTATTCCTTTTTTATATTGATAAAAAGAGTATTAATATTGAAAGTGATAAAAAGGAAAATAAATGAGATATAGAATCAGCGTGCTGCTGCAAGCAAAACAAAAGGGATCAGAAGTTCTGATGTTAGGAGTGCTGTGACTCAGAAAGAAATGTCAGTGGGAATCAGAAGTTCTGGATTGGTACACTCTGAGGTCCTGCAAGAAACGTTAGAGGGAAAACACAGAGGTTCTGGGTGGTATTCAGACAGTGAGCCAAAAGTCAGAAGTTTTGTGCATTAAAACAGTGAGTGAACATCAGAAGTTAAGTGTGTTAAAACAGTGAGTGAACATCAGAAGTTCAGTGTGTTATCAGCGTGTGAAAGTCAGAAATTCTAAGTGTTAAAACAACGAGTGGACACATCATAAGTTCAGTATGTTTAACATTAAGGAGAACTCAGAAGTTCTATGCTGTGCTAAAAACAGTGAGTGAAGATCAGAAGTTCTATACCATATTTCAACTCTTTCCTCATATTAATCAGCACATCAACAATTTATTCAGTCCTTAACAAACATCACATCAAAAGGATAAAAGTACAACAGTTTATAGAAGTTCTAATCCTAATTTTGAGTCTAGCTTTAATCAGGAAGTTCTGATACACAGTTTTTTTCTTCTAATTATGCAATGATATGGACAACATCAATACTATGATATTTACATTTTTAATGATGTTCTGAATGAAAAGATGCAAAGTCAGAAAGACTTACCTTGAACCTTAAAGCGTGTGTTTGGAATTTGAACTGCTGCCTTCAGATGTTCTGGAGTCAGCAAGAGTAACAAAAGAGAAAATGCCAACTTCTTTGACTCAAAGGGAAGAACAAAGATTTTGGTTTTTTTGTTTGGGAATTCTGGATTTTTATGAAGGTTTCACAGTTTTCTTTTCTCTCTTTTTGATAATTCTCTCTCTCCAAAAACCAGCCCCATGAACGTGTGATGGAGCCCATTATTTATAGATGAGTTTGCTGTGGTTTTGGGGGGAAAAAAAAAGGGATTCAAACCTTTTTGGTATGCTGTTCCATTTCTTTTTAATCACAGTTTTTGTATGCTAATTTGGTGCAAATATAGGGTTTGAGAAAAATGCAGGCGTGGATTAGATCAACAACAATTTGGAGTGTTGTGGCAGCTGCTTGCAGGGCTGTGCTATAGCAGTGCAGCAGGCTGTTCAAACACGATTTTGGGGCTTTATGATGTTCTAGTCGAAGCATATGCTGAAGAGTCATGTTCTAACCAAAGAGCCCCGCTTCCACATGTTCTGATTGAAGCATCATGCTCTGAGCCGTGCTTGCAAATTCTGATTGCGCTTGCATGGGGGGCAGGCCCATAAGTTCTGAAGTACCATATCCTCTTAACACTTAGAGAATTTTCTAAATGCTTAGAAACTTGATTTTTTCAGAGTAATTTCTGACTTCTGATTTTGATGAACTAGTTTCATATCTTGATGAAATATAATTGTTGAGACTTGATTTTTGATCCAAAAGTCAAAGTTTGACTTTTAAATGTGCTTTTGACCATTTTGCCCTTGTGAATGGTTTTCTTCGAAAGTTGTAATTCAAGGCTTGAAACTTGATAGAAGCAAACCTGAGGGTCCAGGATAATCCTTTGAGAAATGAGAGGGAAAATTTTGGGGTACAATAGACTGTTAACAAATATATTCATAAGAACAGGAATAACAATTTACTCATGATTCTAGGAGTTAGGGTGATGTTCAAGCTGTCCATGAATTCCCACGGAGTCGCTTCTATGAGATCATCCCCACAAAGTAATCTTCACAAATTTATCCCCAACAAATACACATCCCCTGCAATTTCCCCAACCTATGGAGTTCCAATCAGTACTATTCATGAAAATTCTCTTCCCAACCGAGTTTATTCCTCTAAAACTGAAAAACCCCTGCAAATTTCTTTTCTCTAGCAAAATTCATATTCCCCAAGAGTGTTTGTTTCCTCAGCAGAATATTTCTTTGTCAACAAGATTTATTTCCCCAACAAGATTACAGTCTACCCAGTGAAGCCACCACTATCCCTGAGAGTCGCTACGAAACCTGGAACCAGATCGGATACCAGTTAACTTTATCCTCCCCAGACGAGTCGGAAGATTATCCATCTCTTTTATCCCCAGTCCGGGTGTATAGGAATTATTCTCCCCAGACAAGACAGAAGGTTATCCATCTCTTTTATCCTCAGTCAGGGTACTTAAGAATTAAATTCCCCAGTAGAGTAATGAACAACCAATGTTCCTAAAATCTTCTCCCTAAGGCAACAATCAACATTCCCCAGCGGAGTTCCCTTAAACAAAAGACAAGAATCTTCAGCTGCAACATTCTAGACAAGATTGAAGATACACATTCTCTTCATCCCCAGCAATAGTCAAGAATTTATTTTCCCTGACAAAATACAGCACAGGCTTATAAATACACTTCAATAACATTTTACATTCATACATCATAGTATATGCATACGTAACGCATGTATCACAATCTCATTTATTTTGAGAACATCATTATGCAATGAATTTCATACATCATGACATTGCATACAGTTAACTCTTTACCTTTTCAGGAAGGATCAATCAACAAACGAATATCATCATCAATTCTCAAAACATATTGTAGATTAATTCCCGAAACAAGACATGGAGAATATCTACATGATGAATACTTCCTTCAGACATCTTCTGGACCAGATTAAGTCGACCAAAGATTTGTTCTAATACTTATCCTAGTAGACCTTTTCTAGCTTAGATTAAATCGACCCAAGATTTATTCTGATACTTCTTCCAATTAAAGACAGACGTAGACCTTTCCTGGCTCAGATTAAATTGACCAAAGATTTATTATGATACTTCTTTCAGTAGACATTTTCTGGCTCAGATTAAATCGACCAAATATTTATTCGAATACTTCTTCCAGTAGACATTTTCCTGGCTCAGATTAAATTGACCAAATATTTAATCTGATACTTCCTTGAGTAGACCTTTTCTGGCTTAGATTAAATCGACCAAAGATTTTTTGAGTTTTATTCCAGTAGACATTTTCCTGGCTTAGATTAAATCGACCAAAGATTTATTCTGATACTTCTTTCAGTAGAAATTTTCCTGGCTCAGATTAAATCGACAAATGATTTATTCTGATACTTCTTAGAGTAGACATTTTCTAGCTCAAATTAAATCAACCAAAGATTTATTCTGATACCTCTTCCAGTTAAAGACGGACGCAGACATCTTCTGGCTCAGATTAAATCGACCAAAGATTTTTTCTGATACTTCGTCCAGTAGACATTTTCTTGGCTCAAATTAAATCAACCAAAGATTTAATCTGATACTTCTCCCAGTAGAACTTTTCTAGCTCAGATTAAATCGACTAAAGATTTATTCTGATACTTCTCCCAATTAAAGTCGAGCGTAGACTTAGTCTAATTTCTCTATCAACAATTACTTTAGATGGCGTCTATAATCCCATCTTCGACAACTCTTCATTACCTTTCCAAATGGAATATTTAAGCCCATTCCCGGTATAATCAACCGACAACATTATTTCGTGTACAAGCGAGGTAAAATTTCTGGGCACTCATGTGTTCAATCATCTTCCACCTTCAAGTCAGGAATGGTGGACATGCCAATATAACTCTTCAAGTTTAAGAAGATTCAACAGGGGCAGCTGTTGTACCACAAAATTTTCCCTCCCTTTTCTTCAAGACATTTCTCACAAAAATTCTCAAATGCTCAAGGATTCACAAGAGAGGATCAGACAAGCTCAGCTCCTAAGCACTGGGTCCACAATTATGGTTTTGGTTTTCTCAAGAAAAACTTGACTTCTAATGCCTCAAGTGTTTCTCATGGTTCATCATAAGTCTCTAAGAATGCTCATACCAAGTTTCAAGTCTTGCATCACAAATTTGCTTAGTCAATTGCTCAAATGACTGAAAATCAATTGTATTGGGTAAAAAGTCATTTGTGGTCAACATACAGTCAAACTTCAAGATTTTTGGTCAATATCAAAATTTTGAAGTCATATCCATTATTTGATCAAAGTTTGATCATAATTCCTCAAGAAAAGCCCTCAAATTACCAAAGGGGCAAAATTGTCAAAATCAGGGTTTTGACTGAAGATGACTGACCATTGACTTTTGATCTAGTACATGACCTAATGACTTGAAGCATGATCTTAAGGACATAAACATAACATCTTAACCAAATTGCAAGGTACAAGACATTCTCAAAGGTGCAAGAGATTGATAGTTGAAAAATTGAGATCAATTGATGAAAAGTCAACAGGCACAGAAAAAGTCAAACTTTAACTTTTTGGTCAACATTGAACTTCAAAATCAAGAAACGTCAAACCATTCAAAATTATCAAGGTTGATCAACAAGAATCAACAAAGTCAACAAAAAGTCAAAGTTTCCAATACTTAGAAAAATTCTAAGTTTTTTGTCTTTAATAAATTCACTACTTTATGACCATTTTTCACTAAGATACAAGATGATTCAAGGAAAACTTCCAACATGAAAGTTGTAGATCATGATGAATTCTACAACTTTGTCCTTGAGGGTTGATGTCCAAAAAATGCTTGGATTAGGAGATATAGGCCCATGAAGTCATGACATTTTTATCTAAAACACTTAGAGAAATTTTCAACAAGTTTGGTCAGATTTTTGTCCCAACTTCTTGGTAATTTTTCACCAAGTTCAAAGTTGATTTAGCCAAAGTGGTCAACATGAAATTTGTAGACAATGTTTCAAGCTTTCAAAAATTTCAAAGAACATAATTTTATCATGCTTAAGCTAGGAGATTCGAAGGGATGAAGTTGGGCATCCGTTCTTGAATTACAAGTCATTTCCTTGATGAACACATAATCAAATCCTCATGCCATTCTGCATAATCTTGCTTTGAAGGCCTCTTAACTTCCAAATCACTCCATAATTAAACGTTTACACAACTGATTGAACCATTATCCACTTGATTCAAGCTTTGTACAAAATAATTTTCCATTTTGGGCACAAAGTTACCATTTCCATTCTTGTAAAGCATGCTTTATTACAAAGTCCACTCTCCTTGAGCCTCTAACATGTTCCCTCTACACAAACTCCACACAAAAGCCAGAAGCAACAAGTTTAAAGCCTCTAACCACTCTAGATTTCCTTTTACTTAACATTGGAACTATGATCTTCAATCTTGATTCATTTACAATCCAACCTAGCCACAACATGTGATCTTGCAAATATGATCATCTCCTTCCCTCCAACCTTTCTCTATAAGGAGAGAGGTTATTTAAAGGCTAATGCACGAGTTGATAAGCTCTCTAACCCTCTCAAACTCTCCCAAGTCATAGTTGTACACAAAACCTCCATTGCTTACAAGTTCTAACCTTGAACTTCAAACACCTAATCCACTTGTACGTTTTCATTTTAAATCAATAACAAAGCTTCTATAACTCATTTAGAACCTATCCAAAGCTGTGTTTCATCACTGCAACATTATCTTCATCATCCTCCATTTTCAAGAACAGAGCTCTGCAACTTGACTTGTCCAGAAGAATCCAACCACTCTCAATCCAAAGTAAGCATTGTAATAGCTTCCTGGGAGTTCAGTGAAGCTATCCAGATCATCATAACACCACCAGGAGTGCTCCAACTTTAAACACAATTCTCACTTTTGAGGTAAGTTTTCTAAACTTTGAACTTTATGTACAAGAATCATTAATGTTTACTTTCTGAATAAAAAATGGAGACATCATTTCCCTGAAGCTAACCATGCATTTACATTTCATTTATCTTGCCTGAGTGATGAGAATTTTGGATTTGAAATTTCTAAAACATTAGGGTTCAGTTTGGTACCAACAAAAATTCACTTTAATCTTTGAGTGTTAGCTTATATTAATGGCACGGCTGGATTCGTGGTGAAAAAAAAAAGCAACTTTCATGTTTACATTTTTGAAAATGATTGAGAAATGGAAGAGTTTGAAAATTAAAAAATGTTGTTGAAGTTACTTGCGTGATGTAAGAGATGAAGTTACATTCAGGAAGTAGTTTGTAATATATTTAATAGTTTCTGTATAAACTACTGGATGTATCACCACCTCAGTGGTTAAAGTACGCGCCTGTTACATTTGGGACCTGGGTTCGAGCCCCAATGGTAGCCTTTTGTTTATTTCACATTTATTTCTTGAAGATTCAATACACATAAGCCCAAGGTGTGCAAGCTGCACCCCTTAACATCACCCTTTGATCTCCCCATGGCTAGATCACACGCTTCAGAAAGCCATTCCTATGATGCACCCTCAAAGAACCATCCCCACTGGATCAACCCAGCGTCTGGACTCTCTATGATGGGCCTGAGACTTTTGCTATTTCTCATCTCCATTTTTACTTATTCAAACGCAGGCCCGTCCTAACTTTTTTTTTTCTATTTCAAAGAAAAAATACACTGACTTGGGCCTTTTTTGCTTCCTTTCACCCCCCCCCCCCCATTTTACTTTTACAGCACCCAGACCCATTTTATTTTCTTTATTTTATTTTAATTAATTCTTTTTTTAATTCTTTTTATTTAATCAGAAAAAATCACGAAATGATAAACAATTAGATTTAGGTTTTTTATCCATTAATTTAATTTTTGACAAAATAAAATTTAATTAATCCCTTTGATTTTAATTAATTAGAATTAGGGTTTGTATTATAAAATTTCTTTTCCAAATAAAACACCAAAAAAACATTTCCTAAACTATCTAGATTTATTTAGGTTTTACTTAAATTAATTTAATTTTGATAATAAGAGTTTATTTAATCACATCTTATTTTCTTGTAAATAATTAATTTGTAAAAATAGATTTAGGTCTAATCTTTATCTAACATCTCAAATACTTTCTAAACAAAGAAACAACAAAACATTTTTTAATACTTAGAAATTTGTTAGGGTTTTGAACATTTTCCCTTTTTATCATTTCCGCACATTTGTTTATTTTTCACATCATGTAATTGCTTATGATGTGTAATAGATAATTAGGGTTTATTGCTTTCCTCCCCATTTCATAAATTTGTACCCCCATTCCCAAAATATTGTAATAGCGTAGGAAATTTAATTTCTGTAATTTATCGCTTTCCATATTTCTCTTAATAATTAGAGATTGTATGGAAAGATTTAAAATCAAACATTAGCAACCATAAATCCATGACAAAATTAAATGAAATCAACACACTTTACACACATGCACCTCTAGGGTAAATCTCACTTGTTGCCTCAGTTTCAAAACAGTCATGTCCCTCGAACGTGGAATTCTTTAGCAAAGAACCTTAGTTAAAAGATCGTATTCCCTCAATGACCCTTCGATGTTGCTTTCGGTAAATGATCTTAGTCCCTTACGACAACTGCTAAAGTATCTTATAAGTTTCCTTCTATGTCTGTACAATGACCCACGACTGTCCCTCACATCCAATGATAGGGATTCCTACTAACTAATGGTAGGAAAGCATTATCTAAAGGAAGAGGAAAATATAAAGACTTTTTGAGTAGGTAAATCACTCGTAATTACTTACTCACAAAATTAAAACAATTTCCACACTTCACAATTTCAAGACAACTATTTTCAAAACACTTATCAAAAACAAATATTTTGTATACATTCTCAACGATACAAGAATCATTACAAAATTGCTTTACATTGGCATTTTCAAAACATCTTTCCAAACACTCCCTTTCAACAAATATTTTCAAAACAAATATTTTATATAGATTCTTAACAATACGAGAATCATTACAAAATTGCAGCACTTAGGCGTTTTCAAAATATTTTCAAACATATACAAACCTAAAGCATATTTCCAAAGTGAGCTAGAAATTAAGAGTCTGTAGATAACTACGGATGAAAAGGGTGCTAACACCTTCCTTTTTTATAACCTACCCCCCGAACTCAAGAAAATTCTCAAAAGGTATTTCGTGTTCTTTTCACCCTTTCCTTTATTGGATAAAAGAAAAGTCGATGGCGACTCTTGCTATCTGCAACATTTGCGATAAAACGTAAAACACCAAGTTAGTTCTCCCACCGTATTATAGTGGTTGACCCTTATTCCTGCTCCAATACCATAAGAAAAGCAGCCAAAGATAAAACTCAAAGTAATACCCCTAAAACCTCATATATGAGTTTCTAGATAGTGAATTTAACCGCCCAGTTATAGTGAATGTCGATCTAGGAAGAGACAAAATCGAAAAGCTCCTTACTGTATTGAAAAAGTATCCCAGAGTGATAGGATATACTATTAATGACTTCAAGGGAATCAACCCCTATGTGTGTATGAACAAGATTTTACTTGAAGAGGATTCCAAACCCTCAAGATAATACCATAGGAGACATAACCCCGACATGAACGAAGTAGTGAATACATAAGTACTAAAGCTTCTTGATGTTGGGACCATCTATGTTTTTTCAGATGATAAGTGGGTTAGTCTGGTACATGTGGTACCAAATAAAGGAGGAATAATTATGGTGAAGAACACCATAAGAGACTTTGTTGCCACACATACAATGACGGGATGCTGAATGTTCATTAACTATACGAACTAGAATAAGGATACCAGAAAGATCACTTCCCTCTTATGTTTATAGATCGGATGCTCGAGCTCTTAGCTAAGCACTCGCTCTTTTGCTACATGTACGGTTACTCAATATTCTTTCAAATCCCATTTCACTTGAGTGACCAAGAAAAGATCATGTTTCGTGGCCCTATGATACATTTTCCTACCGGTGAATGCCGTTTGTAACACCCTAATTTCCCCGAAGAATAATAATGAATAAATCAAAGTAATTCAACATGGTCTTAAAATAAAACATTCAACATAAAATTAGGATGCTACCTTTCTTGAAACAACATAAACTTGCTCATAAATGTATAAGTTACATAACACAATTATGGATGAACAAAATAACCAATCACGGTCTTCAACTTTACTTTTATTAAGAAGCAGAAAAATAATCACATTTAATATTAACTCATTCTCATCTAATATAAACCAACATTTATTTAAAAATTAAGGAGTTCAAAAGACTCCAAACAAAACATTAAAATCAAGAAAAAAATTAAGCGTTCATCCCCTCGGTGTTACGTATCAGAGCAACAATGCTAACTCGAAAATAAAATGAAGAGCAACCGCTCCCGATCCTTGCAGCCTTAGGTTACTCCTGTCTATCTGCACGAGGTGAGGTATCACAACATTATAAAGGAATGTATAACAATAAGTAGATAAAATTTAATTCCATGCATAGTCACACATTCCACATCTCACACTTTATCACAACAAACAACATTTGTATTTCATGTTACTTATGCAATCATACCATCATTAGCATGTATCAACGAATTATTACATAACACATACCTACCATGCATATAACATCATGTTAATAACAATATAATGGAATGATACCGACTCACAGACTTAATACATGTGGTATTATTTTCAAACAATTAAGTTCTTTCGCTCCCGGTCTACATCATCTAGGACCACAACCACTAATATCATGAACAATTTGGTTCACATCACTCCCGATCCACGCCATCTAGGACCAAAGCCAACAAAACAGGACTAAATCCCCCACCAACAAAATGCATGTGACATGACATGCAACAAAACATCATACAACAACATCCATATCTATCAATGTAACTCACCATTATTGGCCACCAACTGCCAACACATGCGACATATAATTCACAATACTCGGACAAATTCATACAACATCGTCACGCATAATTTCATACACACAACTCAAACATGATATACATGTTTCATATAGAAAGGCCTAAACCCCCAACAAATAATAACCCATTGTACTTGAAATTTTTTTATATGATAAAAAATATTTTTAGCTTTCCGTAGGTTCAAATTGCACGTCAAACAAACATTCGAGTCAAAAGATACGAATTTGTAAAGTTTCAAAATAAATCTGCTCTAGTCTACTCACTCGGCAAAGTAGGCTAAACAACCGAGTGTCGCCTGATGATGCAGATGGTCACCCAGTGATGTAAATGTCACCTGGTGCCACTACATCCCTTCACGCTCACCCAACGATGCCGAGGCGCTTCGCTTATTTTCCAAGAGCATGTAATTTTCCTTCTTCCCACGCTAGCTGCCTCGCTTGATGCTATTCGGGCGAAGTCTCTTGCCTAAAAACATTGTGGCTTGCCTGACGACACTTTCCTGACAACAACATTGTTGTTGCAATTCATGCACTAAACCAGTCCCAAGTTCTATGTGATTCCAATACCAATCCATTCCAAAACTCACATAGTTTAACATATTTTTATCATACAACAATAACACGTTGACATACATCTTATGGGTATCAAACCATGACATTTTAACATAAAAAATTTATCAACTCATCATAATTCCATCAATTTATCATATTCCTCAAAAACCCCAAATAAAAATAAAAATTAGGAACACACCGCAACTATGGCAATCATAAACCCTGATATGCCCATCATTATACCACGCCCTTTAGAAAGTTGGAACCCCACCCTTACTTTGGATTGACGGTTCTTAAGCTTCAACAATGGACTCCCTTGCCATAGCCTCTTGGTACATTATGTGAGCAACCCCTTCATATAATTGGTTTTGAATGATAGCAAATATATCTGAAATAATCAATGAATGTTAAAAACGGTTTACCTACATGTTTGCATTGTAAAAAAAATAGTATGACATGTTTAAAATGAGTTAAGAATGTGTTTTACACAAAAAACACTGTTATAAGTCGACACAAACAACTTTGCATCGACGCATACTTAAGCAAAGAATCATAAAAACAATTATGCTTCAGTATGAGTCGATGCATCCATGCTATGCATCGACTCATAACATGTTGATGCCCCTGGAATACAACCTTCAGCCTTTATGCATCGATACATAACTTCATGCATCGACACATGGTATGTTGATGTCCCTGGAAAACATTTTGAACTTTTGTGCATTGATATATAACATCATGTATCGACTCATAACACGTTTTGTCTTCAAAAATCAAAAGTTCAATCCAATATGTGTTGACACATACGTGTTATGCATCGACTCATGTAAAATGGTTGGTTCTGTAATAGTCGTAATATTTGCTTGCATCGAATCATAACAACATGTATCAAATCATTCTGTGTTACATATCTAACATGAGTCAACTCATGCTAACATGCATCGACTCATAATACGAATTTCTGTTTCTAACAATTTTTTGTTACATATATAAGTAAGTTTTTTCAGTAGCAAATATATGACACATTTATTACAATTATGAGCATCAATTCTGAGCAGCAAGAAGCCGGAAAGATACTTCACCTTCATCATCTTCTCAATCATCTTAATTTAACAACAACAACGAAAATCAAACATCTTTGTTCAATTGGATCAAGAGATCAAGAGATAATGTTCAACTATGCATTCAAGGGATCTCAGCTGGGTTGAAGATTCTGAAGGGGGCTTCAAGGAAAAACCAAGGGGTTTGTCCTTCAAGAATGGACGTGTTCTTGAGGGTTTGTTAGTCATGGTCGCACAAGTCGGATTCAGCCGTAGCGAGGGGTTTGGAAATCAGAAGTATTTTTGCAAACAGGTCGTGGAAGTGGACGATCAGTTGTGGATCTTGTAGGGAATCTTGATAAGGTTCATATCGAGTGGAGGTTCTTACAAGAAGAAGAAGATCTTAGGGATTTCTTTCTGTCAATGTAGTGTAACCTTGTATTCAAACATTCATCAAATTTTTTATAAGAGTTCTCAATTTCAATGTTGGAATTAAGAGGGAGACTTACCCATACACGAGGATGACAATGGGGAACTTTCTTACCAAACTGCCTGCGTATTGTTCTTTCTTTCTATCTCTTTACATTTTCCGTAATTTTGTGATTTTTTTGGCCTGCTGAGTTTTCTGTTTAATGATAAAATAATGGTTCAAATACTTTCATCAAATCACCATTATTAATCATCAAACAAGCATACGCCAACTATTTGACAAAATTTCTTACAAGTTTTAATTCATTGGAAACATTGTTCTAGTGATAATTACATTAAAAACGTCAAGTAATATGTGTTTAAGTGTGATACGGTGGCAGAACTGACTGCTTAATATATTGGTTTTGTGTTTGTGTTTGCAAATGTTGCGGTAAGCAAGATTCGCCACCGACTTTTCTTTTATCTAGCAAAGGAAAGGGTGAAAAGAACAGAAAAAGACCTTTTCGAGAGTTTTCTTAGTAAGGGGGTAGATTATGGAAAGGGAAGGTGTTAGCACCCTTTCCATCCGTAGTTTTCTACGGGCTCTTATATGCTTAGCTCATTTTGAAATACCTTGTGCTTTTGTGTGTTTTGAAAAATGTTTGAAAATGCCTTAGTGCGGCAATTTGCTTTGCGTTAACTCTTGTATCAATCCTCAAGAGTGTTGACAAGGAAAATGTTTTTAAAAGTTGTTTTTGAAATGTGTAAGTGTAAAGAGTTTGTTTTATTTGAGCAAGCATCTAACATCTATCTACTTGTACTCAAAAAGATTCGTTCTTTCCTCCAATCCTTTAGACAATGCTATTCTACTATTATTGAGTAGGTAGCCCTATCATTGAATGTATGAGGGACATTCATGGGTCATCATACAGTCATAAAGGTAACATATAGAGACGCTTCAACAATTTTGTTTAAGGGACTAGATCATTTACCAAAAGGCAACACCGAAGGGTCATCGAGGGACTATGATCTTTGGATCCGAGGGTCTTTGCTAAAGCGTCCCAACTTTCGAGGGATACGACTGTTTTATTTTTCAAAGGTAACCAAAGTGGGAGTATCCTAGAGGTGTATATGTGCAAGTGTGCTTGTTTCAGTTATTTTATCTTGATTTATGTTTGCTAACATTTTGTTTTATTCTTGTCATACAATCCTATTAGTCATACATCTAGCAGTTAATAATTGCAGTAATTAAAAGTGCAGAAATATAAAACCTAGCTATTATAAGGCTTCGGGGAGGGGGATTATGTACATATTTAAAACTGGGGAAAATAAATAAATAAAAGCAGTAACGGTCCTACTAATCATCTATTACATCCCAATATATAATTACAATAATAAAAGGAAGTGCGAAAGAATAATAACGCGCGAATTTGAAAAGACGTCTAAAAATCCTAAGATATAAAAAATCTTTTTATTGTTTTTTGTTTTAATTTAAGAAAATAGTCGAATTAAAAGTAATTAATCTAGATCTATATTTAAATAAAAAGTTAATTATTAGAGAAAAAATGAAATTAAAGAAAAGAGATTAATCTTCTAAGCTTTTTTTGGTATTTTTTAATATGAAAAGAAAATGAAATAAAATCCTAAGTCTATTTAGTTTTTAATTAAAGAAAATGGTTTAAATAATTATTCATTAATTTAAAAAATTAATTTAATTGAAAAAAATGCTAATTTAATATTTTTATAATTTTCATCTGATTTTATATTGATTAAAAAAACAAACTAAAAAAATAAGTAAAATAAATAAATAAATAGAAACGGGCCAGGAAGTAAGTGGAAAAGGGGGTGTAATTTGAATTTCTAGTGGACCCAAAACCTTCATGCTAAACGTCACACCTGCTCTAATAGACATGCTAAACACAAATCAAACGATTAAAAGTATTAACATGCCATGAAAATGCAGTTTTAATATTCAAGAAAATCTTACCAACCAGTGATGCGTGGATATGATGATCTAGGGTGTTCCAAGCCTTAGTAATGGATGTAATGAGTTCCTGGGAACCTTAGGATCACAACTGGGCAATTGTTTTGGATCGAGGATGCTTCAAAAGGTTGTTTCGATTTTGACAACTTTATGGAAATTTTGTGAATTTTGATATGGCTTCCTAACAATAATTTTCGTGTCCTTTTCTTATGCCTTGGTCTTGTATTTATAGAGGAAGAAGAGGGATAGCAAAGATGGTAAGAATCCACCCATAATGGCCCTCTTTCAAACCAAAATCAAACACATTAAAAAAGTTCCAAAAATGCAAATTCTTGCCCATTTTGAGATGCAATACACCTAGCCTCCTTTGCACAAAATTTTGGAGCAAAAAATAATTCAAACCATCAACCCATATTGCCATAACCAATATTTACTATTTTATGCAATTTTATTTAGTTTTTATTTGATTTAATTCATATTTAAATGAATAAAAATTCAAATAAATAAAAATATGCATGGATAGATTTAGAGGTCCTTGGACACATCATGAACATATTTGAACTCTAAAAAGTTAGGCCCAATAACTTAAAATCACAAATTTTCTCAATTGAGATTTCATGCCTTCCTTTGAAAATTGCCCAACTTGTGCAATCCATAACTTGCTCAATTTTTAACCAATGGTGATGATATTGGACTTTTTGAAAAGCCCTATATGCCCTCTTCATCTCTATGTTGACCATTTTTGCATTTGGATAAATCATCTTAATGTAAATGGTCTTGGAAAATAATACAAAGAGCCAAGGAAAGAAGAGAATAAGAAGCAAAGCAGTAAAGGACCTTGCTATAATTGTGGTAAAGTTGGACACTATAAACCGGATTGTCCAAAGATGAAAAAGGACAAAGGAAAAGCTCCACCAAAGAAGTTCAATAAACAAAGAAGATCTTACATTGCATGGGAAAATTATAGTGATTCATCAAACGATGACAGTTCGAGTGATAGTGATGAGACTACAAATTTATATCTCATGGCACACACCAAAAATCAGTCCTACCACAAGATAAATAACCCCGACAAGAAAGTAAGACAAGCATATCCTAACAAATTTTCTTCTATGTATTTTACTTTTGAAAAACTGCAAAATAAAGCTGAAGATGCTTTTAAGAGATTATCCTCTGATAAACAAATATTTTAATTCTTGGAGAGTAAAGTCTATAAAGCTGAAAAAGACTTAAAATGTCTAAAAGCTAGTATTGCAGAAAGTTCAAAGGATAAGGATGTTAGAGGATGTATTCCTAGAAGGGAATGTGAAGTTTATCATATTTGGCAACAAGAGGTTAGAACTCTTAATTCCAAATTGGAAAAAGCTTTACAGCCCAAGGTTACTTTTGTCGTCGATCCTAGACTTTTTAAGAAAACGTTGAATCCACCATATGAAAAATATTATTTTGTTGAAAAGATTCCAAAGGATTAATAAGCAAAAGTAAGAAAATATATCATCATCATGATTTGTGTCATTATTGTTGTTGTTTTGGTCATACCATTGAAAAATTATAAGTTTAGGAGATTTCTTGTTCCTAAAGGCATTTACCAATGGAGGCCTAAAGGAAACCATGTTAATACTTACCCACATAGACCCAATAAAAATTGGGTACCTACCTCTCTCTTTTGATATTGCAGGAAAAGTGTCTTACATTCAGAGATAGAAGATGGTTTCTAGATAGCGGGTGTTCAAGGCACATGACAAGTGACATATCTCTTTTCATTGACTTCAAAGGAAATAAGAAGGGATTTTTTACTTATGGAGACAATAAAAAAGGAGCAATACTCGGTAAAGGTAGTGTAGGTAATCCCTCTACCACAACTATTTCTGATGTCCATTTAGTAGAGGGGCTTAAACATAATTTGTTAAGTATTATCCAATTGTGTGACAAGGGTTATAAAGTTACTTTCACAAACACTTGCTGCATAATTGAAAATACTGAACAAAATATTGTGTTTAAGGGTATTAGAGTAAACAACGTATATATGCTTTACCTTTTTGACGTATCATTAACAAGCACTAAGTGTCTAGTCACCTTGAATAATGATTCTTGGATTTGGCATAGACGTCTAGCGCATGTTAACTTTGATTTACTTAATAAGTTTGTATCTAAGGATCTAGTAGTGGGTCTTCCAAAGATAAAATTTACAAAAGATCACCTATGTGACGCGTGTTAAATGGGAAAGTAAACAAGGGTCTCTTTCAAATCTAAAAATATGATTTCCACTTCACGACCCCTTAAGCTTCTCCATATGGACCTTTTTTGAATTTCTAGAACAAAAGTCTAGGTGGAAATTATTATGGTTTTGTAATCGTTGATGGCTACTCTAGATTTACTTGGACTATATTGCTTCGTAGAAAGATGAAACTTTTTATGCTTTGAAGAGTTTTGCAAAACTATCTCAAAACAGAATGGAATTATAAATAATTACAATTCGAAGTGATCATGGAGGTGAATTTCAAAACCATATCTTTGATAAGTATTGTGACAAGCATGGTATTGAGCATAATTTTTCAGCACCTCGAACTCCACAGCAGAATGGATTTGTGGAGCGCAAAAATCACGTTTTAGAGGAGTTGGCAAGAACAATGCTCAATGAGGGTGGATTACCAAAATACTTTTGGGCCGATGCAATTAGCACAACTTGTTATGTTTTAAACAAAATATTAATCCGTCCTATTTTGGATAAAATACCTTATGAACTTTTAAAAGGAAGAAACCCAAACTTGTCACATCTTCACGTATTCGGTTGTAAATGTTTTGTTTTGAATAATGGTAAAGAAAATCTTGGGAAATTCGATGCAAAAGCAGATGAAGGTATCTTTCTCGGATACTCACAATCAAGTAAAGCATATAGAGTATATAATAAGCGTTTACTTACTATTGAGGAGTCAGTCCATATTTCTTTTGATGAATCTTATTCGCAAAATGTCAGAAAAGGTATTTCTCTTGATGGTGCAGGTGTATCTACGGAAGACATACTCAAGGAAATTGTTGAGGAAATTGATCATTCCAAAACAGTTGACGATGATGAGGAAAAAGATACAAGCCATACAAAAGATGAGAAAGAAGAGTCAACGGAAGTAAATGATCTTCCACCAGCTTGGATATACTCAAAAGACCTTCCTATTGACAACATATTGGGAGATATTTCAAAAGGAGTGATGACTCGCTCTAAGATAAGTAATTTTTGTTATCACTTCGCTTTTGTTTCACAAGTAGAACCTAAAAATTCCAAAGAGGCCTTGATTGATGAATTTTGGCTAATGACCAAGAAGATCTCAATCAATTTAAAAGAAATGACATTTGGGAACTTGTCCCTCGTCCGCAAGACCATCATATCATAGACACTAAGCGGGTTTTTAGAAATAAACTTGATGAAAACAAAGTGATAACCCGCAATAAAGCACGTTTAGTGGTACAAGGGTATAACCAAGAGGAGGGCATTAATTATGAGCAGACTTATGCTCCAGTTGCTCGCCTTGAGGCTATACGTCTCTTGCTCGCTTATGCGTGTGCAAAAAAATTTAAGCTTTATCAAATGGACGTAAAGAGTGCTTTTCTAAATGAAGTCATAAATGAAGAGGTACATGTCTCAGAACCTCCTGGTTTTGAGAATAATGAATATCCAGATTATGTTTTCAAATTAAAACAAGCGTTATACGATCTTAAGCAAGCCCCTCGGGTTTGGTATGAAAAACTTAGTAAATTTCTACTTGATCATGGATATTCAAGAGGTAAAGTGGATACCACTCTTTTCATTAAACGTAAAGGAAAGAACATTATTTTAGTTCAAATATACGTAGATGATATTATTTTTGGTTCAACTAACCTACATTTGGTTGAATAATTTTCTAAGGTTATGCAGGGTGAATTTGAGATGAGTCTCGTGGGGGAGCTAAACCACTTCCTCGGTCTTCAAATAAAGCAGCTCAATGAAGGTACAATTGTATGTCAAACAAAATATTGCAAAGAGTTGCTTAAATGATTTGGAATGTGTTGTACCCCAAAATTTCCCCTCCCATATTTCTCAAAACATTTCAAGAAAGATCCTCCAATTGCTCAAGGTAGTCCAAGGGTTGACTAGACAAGCTCTCTCCTAAGGCAGTGTACCTCAAAATTAGGGTTTCATATTGCATCAAGATACTTGAGTCCAATGGATCCCAAGTTCTCACCATTGTCCTAATAAATTCTCAAGATCATCCATGTCAAGTTTCAAGCCTTGCAGAGGAAGTTTGCTCAGTCAATTGCTCAAAGGCCTGAAAATCGATTGTGCTAGGGCAAAAGTCAACTGTGGCTTATACACAGTCAAACTTCAATATTTTTGGTCAACATCCTTATTTTGAAGTATATTTCATCATTTGATCAAGGGTTGATCATGATTAATCAAGGATTGCTCACAATTCATCAAAAACCAAAAGTTTCTAAATTAGGGTTTTGCAAGAAAAGTCAACTCAACTTTGACCAAGCATAACTTTCTTATAATTTATGAGAAATGACCCATCCAAAGCTCATTTTGAAGAGGATTCCAGGATCTAAAATCCTTATTCATCTCCCAAGTTCAAAATATGCACTCACAAGAAGTTATGAATTTTGACATTATAGGTTATTTTGAAAAGTCAACAAAAACACCTTTTTTGTCAAAGCTTCATACATGAACATGGAATATCAAATTGAGATGAGACTAAAAGGGTTGCTTAGAGGACATCTCAAGATTTCTAAAAAGTACAAGGAAACCTTCAAATATTCAAAATTGAGGAAGTTATGCATTGGTGAAGTTGACCCTTTTTGCAAAATTGTCAAAAGTCAATTATGCCTAAAACTTCAATTTTTGCCAAATGGGCCCAATCTTTTTCACTTGTTTTGAGTTGGAAACATTGTCCACGAGGCCTAGCCTTTGCCACTTGTCATTATCTTATTTTTATTATTTATTTTTATTTTTATTTTAACTAAATCATTTTAAATCAAAACAAATCATAGAAAATCCAAAACATTGAAATTCAAAGATTTGATACATGTTTCAAGTCTTAAATTCCAGCTAGCATGAGATCAAATTCGTGTAAAGGCATGAGGTGCACAAAAATATTGGATTTGGATCATTTTTGGAAAGATATTCAAGGTGTTTCAAATCAAAATCTAATTCATTGATGGAGGAAGATTGAGATCAGTTTTGGAACCCTAATCCATTCCTCAATACATATAGAAGAAATGAAGACCAAAAGCAAGGTTAGAAAGAGACGCATCAAGGAGAACCAAACTTGGAAAAAACACCAAAAAAGTGCAAACTCGAATTCATTGTTCCAAGCAATTTCAAAGCTTCCTGATCATTCCAATCGTTTCCTGGGATCATAAGCAACATATACCAATCAAGAACAAGCCTATTCTAGTACCCAAACGCGCTGTAAGTCATCCACATCATCCATGTATTTTTGAAATCAGTTTGCATGATTTAGACATTGATAGCATGAATTAATGATATATTCTTGTTCACCATCACATATGCAAGCTCTCTGTATCGTTTAATTTCATTTTCATGGCATGTATAAGATTTCACCATTATTAGGGTTTCTTGCTTCGATTTGGGATTTCCGTTTACAGGTAAAATTGGGCCATGAAAGGCCCCCCATTATGTTCAGCAAGGCCAGACGAAGCTATCCATGGCCTTCGTTTTTATTTATCACGCTTGTGTTGAGTTTTGAGATTTACAGGACCTGTAGCTATGGACGAACGTCCGTAGGTAAAAGTCTGGGACTTTTACCCACAGAGAAGGGAAAAAGATGACTGTGTGGCGCCCTTCTATTGGGTCATTTGAATTCTGGCGCTTGTTTTTCCCACTAAATCTCTTTATCATATATTATTTTATGTTGTTATTTTGTGTACAAACAAAAATAAGTGGCGCAGTGGTAGTGGAGTGTATGGTAATTGCTTCAGGACCTGGGTTCGAATCCCAGGTCCCCCCCAATGCTTGCATATTATTTTTCTTTTCAGGTTCAGGTGCGCACCAAAGACCAAGGTCCACCATGGGACCTCATCATCCAGCCTGCCAAGTGGCCAGATGGCCAGATCCAAAGGGCCATCAATGAAGGACCATCATGGGCTGTAGTCAACGCATAGCATCAGATCATGGATGTCAACGTGGACCTTCCCTTCTTGGGCCTAGAATCACTATCTGCACCCCCAAAAATCCTTCCAGACCCATATCTCTTTCTCGATTTGTTTTACATTTGTTTTATTTAATTTAATTTATTTTATTTACTAACACAAATTTAATTATCTTTTTATCAAAAAAATCACAAAAATAATACTTTTCACAAATTAGGCTTAGGTTTTATTTTTTATCAAAAAAATTAATTAATTTAATTAAGTTTTTAATTTTAGATAACTTTAAATCCTTTTTGTAAATTATTTAAAATCAATTAGAACAAATAGGTTTTTATTTCTAACTTAATTATATTTTCTTTTCTTAAAAATAACAAAAACACAAAAAATAGGCCATGTAATTATTTTCATTAATTAATTTAATTAACTAATTAATTTAGTATTTAAATTAAAACCTAATTCTTTTCTTAAAAAAAATATTGAAAACAACAAAAACATTTTTCTTTTAATTAGGTTAGAAAGGGTCAAAACCCTAGTCCGCACTCGTTCCAATTTTCATCGCGCGTTTTATTATTTTATTTTTTATCCTATTAATGTAATTGCTCACAAGTTGTAATAGTTTAATTAGGTATTTTATTTTCATTTTATCGCTTTATTTTTAAGGGTTAATTTTTGGCTATGTAAATACCCGAAGCCTTGTAATAGCGTAGTTTAATTTACGTACTTTAAATTCCGCAAAATATTAACTGTTAGATGTATGAATAATAGGGATGCATGACAAGAATGTGTGATTAACTTTAAAACAGTTAGCTAACTCTAAATGTGCAAAGATAATAAACTTGAAATTGAATCACTTGCACATGCGCACTCCTAGGGTACACTCCCACCTGGTTTTCTTCGGTAAACGGTCATTGAGTATAGGATGCTTTACTGGTCGTCCTTTTGTCCAAAGATCAAAGTTGCCTCGGAAAGGTTGCCTCGGGTATTGTTTCCTCGGATAATTGATCTAAGATATTAGGGTTACTACTAAGACGTCCTAACATTGCTTTAGTGACCGTACGTCCCTTTCGAATTGACCCTCAAAACTCCAACGACGGTGCTACCTACTCACTAACAGTGGGATAGCGCTGTCTAAAGGAAACGAACATAGAACGATTCTTTTATCGAGTAGGTAGATTAGGTCTTAAGTACTTGCTCAATCAACACAAATTTTTTCACACTTACACTCCTTTTCAAACAAAGTTTTCAAAAATACTTCATTACACTCTTGAAGACAGAAGCAAGAGTTAAATCGAAGCCAAAACAAAAACTTTTCAAATCACACAAACACACAAGAAAGCAATTTTGAAAATGATGAGCAAGTACCTAAGAGCCCGTAGATAACTACGGATAGAAAGGGTGCCAATACCTTCCCTTTCTATAATCTACCCCCCGTACTCAGAAATATCTCGAAAAAAGGAATTTTTTTGTACTTTTTTCCATTCCTTTGTTGAATAAAATAAAAGTCGATGGCGACTCTTGCTTACCGCGACATTTTGCAAACACAAATGCAAAACGCAAACCAGCATATCTAAAAAATAGTCTCGGTTCTGGCCACCGTATCACAGAATGAACAACTCAAAATCAATTGACAGCCCTATGCCTACCAACGATAATTTAGATAAGGATGAACATGGTAAGAGTGTAGATGTCAAGAAATATAGAGGTATGATTGGATCCCTTTTGTATCTTACAGCATCTAGGCTTGACATCATGTTTAATGTTTGCACGTGCACGATATCAATCAGATCCTAAGGAATCCCACTTGAAAACTGTTAAGCGTGTACATAGGTATCTCAATAGTAAATTTAAGTATGGGCTATGGTATTCCAAGGGAAGCGATTGGAGTTTAGTAGGTTACTCTGATTCTGATTTTGCTGGCTGCAAGTCAGATAGGAAAAGCACTAGTGGAACATGTCACTTATTTTCAAACTCTCTAGTGAGTTGGCATAGAAAAAAGCAGGTTTATGTTGCTTTGTCAACCGCTGAGGCTGAATACATTGTAGCTGATAGTTGTTGTGCTCAAATTTTATGGCTGAAGCAACAATTACAAGACTATGATATTCAATTAAAACGCATTCCAATAAAATGTGACAACACAAGTGCTATAAATCTTACTAAGAATCCTGTCTTACACTCACGCACTAAACACATAGAGATTAGGAATCACTTTCTTCGCGATCATGTTGAAAAGGAGGATGTTATGTTTGAGCATGTTGATACAAAAAATAAACTTGCTGACATTTTTACAAAACCACTAGCAACGGAACCTTTCTGCAAGATTCATCGTGAGCTAGGGATTTTAGATCTCTCTTACTTGATGTCTTAAGCATGCATGTACTTAAATTATATCTATATCTCACCAATGCTGTTGAGATGTGTTTTTAGCTTTCGTACATGTGTCTTAACATCTCATCAACTGAGGTAATATCTTTCCTCTCTACTTTCTCTCTAAGAATTCTATGATTACTTATAAATTGACCTTCATTGTTCCATTAATACTGTCTATATATTTCTTTTACATAAATTGTTTAAACTTGACATATGCAAATTGCATTACATCATTATGTATGCATAATCATCTTTAGATAGTTCACTTTTCATAATCATATAATTGAAAATGGGTCTCATATCCAACTGTCCACAGGAACTTGTAGAAAACTGCACTTCTGTTAAAATTTACTGTTATGAGTCAGCTCATAAAGTTATGAGTCGACTCATACTGAAGAAAAATGTATAAACAAAAATAAAAATTGTTTTCCAGTCGACACATTAAGGTTTGTGTCAAAACATGTTACTTCCGGTCGATACATACGATTCTTATGTTGATGAGAAACATTAAAAACAATTCTTCAATACAGGATGTGTCAACACATACATGTTTCGTGTCGGCACATAAGGATAATTAATTCCTTTAATTTGATTTGGATCGACCCATCTACCCAATATTATGTTTTAAACTCTTTCCAATTATCTCATTCTAATCAAACAATTTTTGTTATAACTTATGTAAACTGAATATTCTCTGCGTTAAATGCTTTCACCATAATTATTTTCTTTTTACTCAGTTATTACCATGCTTATGCCAAGACTCGTTCTGTGTGAATGACATTGGTTTTTTTGTTAAAAGTTTGCTGAGATTGCTTCTCAACTCATGTGTGCTAAAATTGCTGAAAATCTATCTTATTCTCTTTTTGATGTTGTCAAAGGGGGAGAAGATGATGATGTTAGAAAAGGATTCTTAATATGCACAAACTCAGGGGGAGCAGCTCATTCATCCATACTGTATCATCATACATCATCAAATATTTTCCATCATCAAAAAGGGGGAGTTTGTGAGAAACACTTTCATATAATTGGTTTTGAATGATAGCAAATATATGTGAAATAATCAATGAATGTTAAAAGTGCTTTACCTACATATGTGCATTGTAAAAAAAAAGTATAACATGTTTAAAATGAGTTAAGAATGTGATTTACATATAAAACACTGTTATGAGTCGACACAAACAACTTTTCATCGACGCATACTTAAGCAAAAAATCATAAAAATGATTTTACTTTAGTATGAGTCGACACATCCATGCTATGCATCGACTCAAAACATGTTGATGCCCCTGGAATACAATCTTCAACCTTTATGCATCGATACATAACTTCATGCATCGACACATGATATGTTGATGTCCCTGGAAAACATTTTTGAACTTTTATGCATCGATACATAACATTATGCATCGACTCATAACACGTTTTGTCTTCAAAAATCAAAAGTTCAATCCAGTATGTGTCGACACATACGTGTTATCCATCGACTCATGTAAAATGGGTGGTTCTATAATATGTCGTAATATATGCTTGCATCGAATCATAACAACATGTATCGACTCATTCTGTGTTACATAACTAACATGAGTGGACTCATGCTAACATGCATCGACTCATAATACGAATTTCTATCTCTAACCATTTTATGTTACATATATAAGTAAGTTTTTTTAGCAGCAAATATATGACACATTTATTACAATTGTGAGCATCAATTCTGAGCAGCAAGAAGCCTGAAAGGTACTTCATCTTGATAAGATAGATTTTCAACAATCATCTTAATTCAACAACAACAATGAAAATCAAACATCTTTGTTCAATTGGATCAAGAGATCAAGAGATAACGTTCAACTGTGCATTCAAGGGATCTCAGCTGGGTTGAAGATTCTGAAGGGGGCTTCAAGTAAAAACCAAGGGGTTTGTCCTTCAAGAATGAATGTGTTCTTGAGGGTTTGTTAGTCACGGTTGCACAAGTCAGATTCAGCCGTAGTGAGGGGTTTGGAAATCAGAGGGATTTTTGCAAACAGGTCGTGGAAGCGTAGGATCGGTTGTGGATCTTGCAGGGAATCTTGATAAAGCTCATATCAAGTGGAGGTTCTTACAAGAAGAAGAAGATCTTAGGGATTTCTTTCTGTTTGTATAGTGTAACCTTGTATTCAAACATTCAGCAACATTGTTATAAGAGTTCTCAATTTCAATTTTGGAATTGAGAGGGAGAGGTACCCACACGCGAGGACGACAGTGGGGAACTTTCTTACCAAAATTCATGCGTATTGTTCTTTCTTTCTTTCTATCTCTTTACATTTTTCGTAATATTGTGATTCAATTGGCTTGCTGAGTTTTCTGTTTAATGATAAAATAGTGGTTCAAATTATTTCTTCAAATCACCATTATTAACCATCAAATAAACATACACCAACCATTTGACAAAATTGCTTACAAGTTTTAATTCATTGGAACATTGTTCTAGTGATTAGTGCATTAAAAATGTTAAGTAATCTGTGTTTAAGATTCATCTATTTCATACTAATAAAATTCAGCAAGTTTATCGCATGTCCGGTTTTCTAGCAGTTGGTTGAAAATAGACAGAAGTTGATTCTGAACCTTACTTTTCCGCTGCTTTTAACAAGCTTTGATAAAAGATTTTAAATACTTGAAGAATAAGGAGGTGATCTATTCATCCCCCCACCCCCTTCTCGAAAACTTGCCACACCGTCTAACACATTATTCTCCTTTTCCCCTCTCTCATTCTACAATTTAACTTTTTTTTACAGAACCCTTCCCTTTTCCTTGTTTTACTACTTTAACCCTTGGACCCTTAATACCTTATTTCACTTATGTCCTTCTACATAATAATAACTAAAATAATTATTTAATTATTATTGTCACCATATATTTCTAATATTCTAATTTAAATAATAATAATAGTAATAATCTCCTTCCACTCCTAAGTGTCTACACTATTAGTCATACACCCCCAATACCTTAACATCGATAATTTCTAAGGTAACTACCCTATAACAATGCATCCCATCATAACAAAATGCTCATCAACACATATTGTCGCATTTGAGATTTTCACCGAAGCGCGAATGTGGCAGAAAAGAAGAGTCTCCATCAATTTTATTTATCCCAAGAGAGGGAAAGGAAACACTGAGTAAACCTAAAGGAAGGAAATAACATAGTCACACGACCTAGAGAAATGGTAAGGAAGTCGATTGCGCAAGGGGAAGGTATTAGCACCCCTCACATTAGAGGTACTCCACGGGATCCACTCAAGTTTGTTCTAATCTAAGGGTGTATCAAAATCTAAGTCTAAAGCTTAATGCTAAAAGTGAATGCAAGCAAAGTATATACAAAAGAAAGTTTTTATTAGTTGTTCCTACCTCGGTTGCCAACCTTTGTAACTACGTACCACTATCTGTGCAATGGATATCAAGACACTCGTAGTTTATCTTAAAAGTTTTGGTTGGTTTCATGTTTTTATGAATAATGCTAATTTCGCATTCAGCCGCAGCTCGACCTTTGGAGGCTCAATCATTGTAGTAAAAAGGAATTACATGTTCTTACCTGAAAATATTTTCAAAATAAAAGCCCGAAGGCAAAAGGTTTGAATTGATTGGTATTTTTTATGTGAATAATAGTTATTGGACCTCAAGAGAGGGATATTAGCCATTTATCCACTTATTAATGAAAAGATTCTTTGAGATTTGAACCACACAAAAGACTAAGAATGAAAGAATGATAAGATTGAGAAGAAACCCGTTTATCATTTCCATTGCTTAATCGAAGTGTGATTATCATCATTTATTTATTAAGTGTTTTGAAGTTTGAAAGAAAAGGAAGTTTTAGTTTTAACATGGATGTAAAATAGAAATACTAACAAAAGGGATCTCAATCCTATAAGTTGTCATGTTTGTGAACCTAAAGTTGGGATAAGAAGGAGATCTACCGAATGTTGTCATGCATGGATAAAAAACCTAAGGTCTATTTAGTTCAAAATTAAAGAAGAGTTAACTAAAGAACCTATGTGGAACATGGAAATCTCACAAAAGAGAAGAAGAATAAGAAGCAAGAAATCATACACTTAGATAAGAGAGAAAGCAAGCATCACATAAACACACATGTAATTAGATGGAAGCATAAGCACTAATCAAGAATAGTATAAGAAATAGACATTGACATGTTATACTTAGCACAAACCTCATGGTCAAGAAGAAATTCAATTATATATTGAAAACAAGGTACAAACACCAAAGTACACAAACTAGTTTCAATCAAAGTTGTGATGTGAAATGGGAACAAGTGTGTGATCTAGTGAACATGGCATGACATGTCAAGTAAGTGTGGATTTAGAAGCAAACACATAAGGATAACACATATCAATGACCTCTAACTTCACACATTCAAACATCATAGGCATAGGGGAAAATCGCATACAAAGCACACAAGGGAAGTGGCCAAAGGAGACAAACAAGAATGTTCATATTTAAACAAGTAAATATCAAATGATGAATGCATAATTGGAAAATTATGGAATGTGTGACTTGTATAATAAGTCAAATCAAGATGATATTCAAGAGTAACAAAGTAAGAAGATGAAACTTCATACACAAGAAAAGTCACCTAATTGATGAATAACATAATCTAAAGATAGATGATACTTGTCTTTAGATTAAATAAGGTTGATAAAGATAAAGTAAGGGTGAAATGATATCTTATATGTCATAGGGTAATGGTGAATCCCTCACAAGACATCAATCATGAACTTAAAGACTTAAGAAATGTCAACAAAATAAATGCTCAAGTGTCATGGCCAATTGACAAAGTATGGCCCCTTGATGCACACAAGTATTGTGATTTAAATAAATAAAAGTTAATATTCTTATATGTCACCATATTGGATAGTAGTTAAATACTTAACCAAGTATTAAATAAGCATGATAAATGAGATGAGAATAAAGGTTAAGATCAAAACTTAAACACAATTATATTGGACCTTGGTCCTCTAATTGATTCAAAACATCAACACATACAAACAAGGTCAAAACTAGAAAATGCAGCTCCTAACATGTCATCATGATGAGTTGACAATGGAATGTAAATAAAAGAATCAAAAGAACATTGCATTAAAGCATTCAATAACTTAAAGGTCAAAAGCAAAGGATGTTTCAATCATTTTAGATCAATAGCATTGGAATGGAAGAGTACAAGAACATCCTCCTAAACTATGATCACTAAAGATGAGCAACTAAACCTCTAAGCAAAGAGTAAGATGTTATAGCACTTGAATGATTAATAAAAATGAACTCAAGTCTCTAAACATGCTAATGAGAATAGAAGTAACTTGGTTCCTTATAGGTTACACAAGTGCATACCTTATATCTCAAGCAACAAGATCTAATCAAGCAAGGAAAAATCAAATGAAGAGCAAAGCCATAAAGCCCAAAGTAGAGTCAATTAGATCTCATGTTATTAGTGAACACTTTATTGAACATATCATCCTCTAATCATGATCATTGGACTTCAAGAGTCCTAAAGAACAAAACACAAAACACAAGAAAGATTCAAATTAGAGTTTAAAACTTGAACAATTAAGAGTTCAAAACAAAATGATCATCAATAGCTAAAAGGGATGAATTAAAATTTTCCAAGATAATGTGATACTAAAGGAAACCAGGTATTACTAGGTGTCCAAAACTCAGCCCCAAAAAAGTTTCATAAGATAGCAAATGAGAAGCAACAAGCTCAAGCATTTTCCAATGGACAATTTCCATAAAAAAAAACGGTTAAAAATGGAAATAGGTCTTGTAAATTCAAAACAAATTAATTATAACTTCCTTAAGGTCTCTAAAAGTTAGAACAAAATGTTAAACTTCTTGGATCAACTTGGAAGGGTGAAAAAGAATTGCAATTATCAAGACTAGTTAGCAAAGTGCTCAAACTAGACATGTTTAACAAATTATTTTGGGAAAAATATAAGATCCAGATTTAAAATTAAAAAAAAATATTTTCCTAACCTTAATTAATCCAAGAAACATAAACGAATTTACTTTGAATTTTATATGTGAAGGAGATGAGATGATTAATTCAATCTATTAAACTATGCAAGAAAAGGGACGAAAAACATCAATAAACTTCTACAATTTTTAGAATCAAACAAAATTATTTTAAATCATATTAAAATCATTTAAAATTATTATAATATCTAAGGAGTACTAAAAATATTTTTTTGGAACTTTATCATGAGGGAAAAACTTAAAACAAAAACCAAAACAAAATATAACAAAATTGAAAGGAAAATGACACTATTAATCAATTGATTTAATTAAAGTACCAAGATATTTTTTAAAATAAAATATAAATTATTTTCAGAACGTAGACTAAAAAATAAGTTCAAAATATTTTTTGTGAAATTTTGTATTGGTAAAAATATTAAAATAAAATTGAGAAAACTAATTGAAATAAAGTAAAATTAAAAAAATGCACAGATCTATCACACCTATAATTTCAAAAAGCGTTGTAAAAAAGCCACATTCATGTCCAATCAGAGAGGGACATGTGGTCGTCCTTGACTCTAAACCAAAACCCTAACGCGTTTTCCAGTTTCAATATCACACATTCAAAGCAACATAACTCTCTCGTTTTTCAATGAAATTGCACGATCCAAACATCAAAGTTGAATTTCAAACAACAAGGCACATCATAGAACCAATAACTTTCACAAATGAGGTGGGATCAAAGAGAAATTTAGACTGAAAGTCACTAAAAAACGAGATTGCACATGATTTACAGAAATGTTCAGATAAAAATTCACACATAATGAAACATATAAACTACATCAAACCTATTGTTTGGCCAACTATATGCTCATGAACAAGATTAAATCACTATGAAGTTCTTAATGCAAGCAAGAGAAAGATTTACAGTTTGAGAAAGACTTACCTCAAGTGGAAAATAAATCCACGAAATCTCTGGCTGCAGATCTCTAGAAACCCAAGAAAACCTCTCTTCAAACTTCAAATAGATGGAAATGGGAGAGAATTGAGCTTGCTTTGCACGAAAATCTCATATTCAAAGGAAGACTTCAAGAGGAAGAAAAGTGTGAGAGCTGATCTTTGGTGAATGCTGAGCTCGTGTGTTTGAAATGAAGGAGTGAAGAGTTAGCTTATATATAGTAAGAAAGAGTGAAGATGAAGTATGTATCAACACAAAGTCGTTGAAGGGCATTCTTAGAAAAAATCAGAAAAAGAAAGTGCATGGTACAACTTGAGTTTCATGTATTTTCTTTTGGCTTTTTCTTGAGTTTTTGTGAGTAAAATAGTTCATGAGGGAAGTGTGATAGTGAGGTGTCACATGTGCACATGGGGAGAGAAAAGAATAATTTAAATTCTTTTCCAAATTTGGCAAATAAAATAAATATACGAGCATGAACAAAGTGTGAGTGGTCTGGCTATTAGGAGCAAAGAAATGAGATCAAGGGAGTGTATATGAGGTGTATGGTAAGGATCATGCAGCAAATTTGTTTCATGTGCATGAAAACATGAATTAACTTGATTCTGACCATAGTCCTGAGTCTTTTTCCCGTCCTAACCATTACTCTATATCTATCTCCATTCTTAATCATTTGTCACAAACTTAGTACCATTAGAAAGATGAGGTCATGAGGATTAGAATTGGTGTTGAGAAGTTTTTGAAATGAAGCTTGCAAATGCCTTAAACTTGGGCACGAAAATTAGTGATTTGAGCTGATCCAGGCCCAACTAGGCATGTCATGCGCGCGATGCCTTGTATGCCGGCGATACTTAGCAACTAAAACTCTCAAAACCAAATATAAAAATCTCTCTCTCTCTCTCTCTCTACAATGCACCAAATGGAATAAACTTTAAATAAAAATTGAAGAGGAAGATTCAAACTTCAATTTTGATGTTTATCATTTATCCAAATGATGAGTGCTTCAAGGAGAAAATTGATCATGAACAAGTTCCTTGAAGATGTTTGATGAAAGTGCAGAGGAAATCTCTTGGCATTTGGAAGTCTCAATCATAGAAAATGAATTAACTTTCTCCAACCATAACTTAATCAATTTTGATCCATTTTAGGAGTTCTTTATATGTTTGGCAAGGCCTTAAAACAAAGAGCATCTTTGATGTTGGAGGAGAATCGAATTAGAACTTGAATCATGAATAAAATTGGCTTAGAAGTCAAGAAGTTGAAACTGATTGAAAGGCATAAACATTTCTCTAAGTCCCAAACACTAAATCTGAATAAAGTGCATCACTTCTTGCTCAAATATATTGAAATTAAAGTAATTTTTGGAGATAGGCTCTCATGGACAAAAGTGTAGTATGAAATCTCCTCTTTCATTTGATCACAAGTTTGCAAATTTTCGTGGATGATGGAGAAAGTTACATGCTTTGAAAGATGGTAAGATGACCATGATAATCTCTTATACTTAGAAAAATTCCAAGTTCCAAAAAGTCAACATCCTTGATTTTCTTGATTTTTGAGATTCCAGTTGGAGCACTCTCAACCATTGAACATATATGGCCTATAAAACATTATTTTGACCTCAAAAAGTCAAGAGTTGACTTTTAGCTTGCACAATTGATTTTTTCCCAAATCAATTGATTTGCAATCATCTGAACAATTTATCCTCTCAAAATTGATGATCAATATTTCTATTACAGACACTTAGGGACATGTTGAGAAGCATGGAATCAAGTATTACTCAAAAAATCAGAAATCTTGATTTTATCACAAACCCTAATTTTGATTGTTTGTGTTAGGAGGTGATGATTCAATCTCAAAATCCTAATTCCTTCAAACATGATGACGAACTTCTTGAAAAAAAATGTCCCTTATGATAATGAGAAGATATTGCTTCAACAAATTTGCTCATACAATAATTAAAACACTTCATCTGGCCAAAACCTTAATCTTAAGAGATAAAATAAGAAAAATGTGATTTACTTCAATACTCTTCCAATTTTCAATCTTCTGATGAATCAATGAGACAATTGAGATGTCTTAGGGTATGAGAAACCCTTTTAGCTTGAGTGACCCAAAGAGTGAGAGCATGAGACCCTTCTTGGACTGACTAACAATTCAAAACATCTTCCATTGCTTGAAGAAGACCAAATGAAAGATAACTTGACCTCATAACCAAAGAACCAATTATATGAATTCATATGTAAGTTAGAGAAACATAAGCCATATAAGAGTTAAAATGAAGAGGGAAAATTTTAGGGTGCAACACATATAAATACACAACATTAAGTAATTAATTTATTAAAATAATTCATTAAATAATCAGGGTGTTACAACTCTCCCCCACTTAAAATATTTTCGTCGTCGAAATTACCTTATGCGAATAACTCCGGATACGACTCTCGCATCCTAATCTCTAATTCCTACGTCATATTCTCTCCAGAAACTCCACTCAAAATTGTCTCCACGAGAGTAATTTCTTTTCCTCTTAGCTTCTTTACTTCTGATATTCAATTCTCACCGGTATGGTCTCTACCGTATTATTATCCCGCACTTGCACATCATCCATCGGAATCACATGAGATGGATCGGAAATGTAATTTCAAAGTTGTGAAACATAGAACACATCATGGAAAAATGAAAGGTTGGGTGGCAAGGCCACCCTATATGCAACGGTTCCTACCTTGTCAGAAATTTGATACAGACCGATAAATCGAGGAGTAAGCCTTCTCGATTTCAAAGCGCGTCCAACATCTATCATCGGAGTGACTCTTAAGAATACATGGTATCCTTCTTGAAACTCAATATCCTTCCTTTTATTATCATGGTAACTCTTTTGTCTTCTCTATAAAGTCTTCATCTTATCCTGAATTAACTTCACTTTTTATGTAGTTTGCTAAACAATCTCAGGTCCAAGCACTACGCCTTCACCAGATTCATACCAACATAAAGGTGTCCTTCACCTATGACCATACAACGCCTCAAAAGGTGTCATTCCAATGCTGGAATGGAATCTATTGTTATACGTGAAATCTATCAGTGGAAGATAGCTAACCCGAGTACCTTCTTGTTCAAGGACACACACCCTCAACAAATCCTCCAAGGACTGAATAGTCTTCTCTGTCTAACCATCCATCTATGGATGATATGCGGAACTCAGTCTCAGCTTAGAGCCCAATGCCTCCTATAAAATCTTCCAAAATTTAGAAGTAAACCTCGAGTCTATATCAGAAACAATACTCAACAGAACTCCATGAAGCTTCACAATCACACATATGTAAATCTCTGCCAACTTAGGTACAGGAAAACTGATATTAATCAGAATGAAATGAATATATTTCGTCAGTCTATCAACGATCACCCAAATTGTATCATGCCCTCTTGTATTACTCAGAAACCCTATCACAAAATCCATCAATATACCATCCCATTTCCACTCTGGAATATCTAACAGTTGCATCAACCCCACAGGTTTCTGATGTTAAACTTTTGACTTCTGACAAGTCAAACACACATATACAAACCACTCCATGTCGAATTTCAATCCAGGACACCAAAATAACTTCTTTAAGTCTTGATACATTTTATTAGCTCTCAGATGAATACTCAAACTGCTCCTATGACTTTCTTCCAGAACCATCTTCTTCAACTCAGAGTCACCAGGAATACAAATTCTGTCATGGAATCTCAACACACATTACACATCCACTTTAAAATTACTGTCTTCATACTGATTACTTCTAACCATCACATCTACCAACTTTACATCCAATTTTCGAGCTTCTTTTATACTATTCAGAAAATCTTTTTTAATCTTCAACATTCCCAACATTACACTTTGCGGTGTCAACTCGTAAACTAAACTCAAATATATGAACTGCTCAATCAATTCTAGCTCTCAAACCATCATAGCACAAATATGAAAAGATTTTCTACTTAAAGCATCTGATACAACATTAACTTTACCAGGATGGTAGTTTAAGCCAAAGTCATAATCCTTTAGCAGCTCTAACCACCTTGGTTGTCTCATATTCAGTTCCTTCCGGTCAAACAAGTACTTAAAGCTTTTGTGATCGCTAAACACTTCAAACCTGAAGCCATAGAGGAACACATGATACATTTACAAAAGTTATTTGAGCAGTTGCACAAGTTCATACTGAGGTTAAATCCGAATAAATGTACATTTGGCGTCAGATCAGGCAAGTGGCTGGGTTTCATTGTAAGTCAGCATGGTATCAAGGTGGACCCCGACAAAGTAAAATCTATACAAGGGATGCCAACACCGAGGACAAAAAAAGAAGTTTGTGGTTTCTTAGGGCGATTGAATTACATCTCAAGGTTTATATCGCATCTAACAGCCACGTGTGAGCCTATATTCAAATTATTGCGAAAAGATCAAACGGTAGTATGGAATGATGATTGCCAAACAACCTTTGAGACAATAAAGTAGTATCTACAAGATCCATCAATCCTAATGCCACCAGTTCTCGGAAGACCACTCATCATGTATCTGAAAGTCCTCGAGGGATCAATGAGTTGTGTTTTGGGACAACAAGACGAAAAAGGAAGAAAAGAGCATGCAATTTACTACCTCAACAAGAAATTCACTGACTGCGAAACCAGATATTCGCTCCTAGAGAAAACTTGTTATGCTTTGGATTGGGCTAATAAGAGGTTGAGGCAATATATGTTAACCCACACCATATGGTTAATAGCAAGAATGGATCCTTTAAAGTACGTGTTCAAAAAACCAGCTCTTACAGGGAGAATTGCTCGATGGCAGATGCTATTATCAGAATACGACATCCAATATGTCACTCAAAAGGCCATCAAGGGTAGTATACTAGATAATCATCTAGTTCACCAACCGCTTCCAGAATATCAACCTATGAAGTTCGACTTTCCAGACGAAGATGTCATGGTTATAGGTGACTATGAAATACCAGGACCTAACGAAGGACCTGAGCCGGGCGCACGTTCAACACTCATGTTCGACAGGGCTTGAAATGCACTAGGGCACTGTATAAGGGCAGTTTTGACTTCTACAAAGAAATATCACAAGCCCTACACTGCAAGGTTGTGTTTTGACTGTACCAACAATATCGCCGAGTACGAAGCTTGTATACTAGGACCGGAAGTTGCCATTGATCTAAGAATCAAATACCTCAAAGTATTTTGAGATTGTGCGCTAGTTATATACCAAGTCAACAACGAATGGGATACTAAACATCCAAAACTGATTCCATATCAGGACCATGTTTTAAAGTTGGCTGCAGAATTCACAGAGATCACTTTCAGTCACATTCCACGAGAAGAAAATAAAATGGAGAATACTCTGGTAACTCTATCAACTATGTTCAAAGTAACTTGGCCAAACCACGAACCACGCATCACAATCAGACACTTTGAAGAGCCTGCATATTGCCTTGATACTGAAGAAGGGTCGGATGACAAGCCATGGTTTTACGACATTAAGAAATACCTCGAAAAACAAGAATACCCAGAAAATGCCTCTATCATTGACAAGTGAACCCTGTGGAGGTTAGCCTCGAAATTATTTCTGAGTAGTGGTGGCTATACAAGTGAAACCACGATAAGGTATTACTCAGGTGTATGGAGAAACAGGAAGCAGATATGCTCATGAGAGAAATCCACGAGGAAAGTTTTGGAACTAATACAAATGGGTACGCCATGGCTAGGAAGATTATGCGAGCAGTGTATTATTGGTTAATGATGGAAGCTGATTGTTACCATTATACAAAAACGTGTCACAAATTCCAGATCTACACCGATAAGATAAATGTGCCACCAACTCCTCTGAATGTCATGAGCTCCCCTTGGCCGTTTTCAATGTGGGGAATTAATATGATTGGTATGATCGAGCCAAAAGCAACCAACGAACATCGTTTCATACTAGTAGCCATCGATTACTTCACCAAATGGGTTGAAGCGACATCCAACTCCAAAATGACAAGTCAAGTGGTTACGCGATTTATCAAGAAAAATCTTATATGTAGACACAGGGTTCCAAGCAAGATTATTACAGACAACGGGTCTAATTTGAACAACAAGATGATGAAGGAACTGTGCCATAATTTCAAAATCGAACATCATAACTCCTCACCATACCGACCCAAGATGAACAGAGTCATCGAGGAAGCCAATAAAAACATCAATAAAATCATTCAGAAAATGGTGAAGAAATACAAAGATTGGCATGAAATGCTTCCCTTTGCTCTACACGGCTATTGCACTTCTGTACGCACATCAACATGTGCGACTCCTTTCTCTCTGGTATACGGCATAGAGGCAGTGCTTCCAATTGAAATAGAAATACCATCACTTAGGGTTTTAATGGAAATAAAGTTGGAAAAAGAAGAATGGGTTCATACGCGACTTGATCAGCTCCACCTCATTGAAGAAAAATGCTTGACAGCTCTATGCCACAGTCAATTGCATCAGAAGCGGATGAAGAGGGCCTTCGACAAGAAAGTTTATCCTCGAATATTTAAAGAAGGGGATTTAGTGCTCAAATAGATTCTGCCACCTCACCATAATTTACGTGGTAAATGGACACCGAACTACGAAGGTCCATACGTAGTAAAAACAACATTCTCCAATGGTGGTCTCATTCTCACAACAATGGATGAGGAAGAACTATCGCATCCAGCAAATTCAGACGCAGTCAAAAAATACTATGTATTAAAAGCTCGCTAAGCTCGAACCCTAAACGAGAGACTTAGGCAAAAAGGAGCGTCCTCATGGATCAAAAACCCTAAAGGGCGATCTAGGCAAAAATTAGGGACATACAAAAAAAACTCCCGGTGGATTGAAAACCCGAAAGGGCGATCCAGACAAAAATTAGGGATTTTATGCAATAGAAATAAAAAAAAAGACTCGATCTAAGAACTGCAAACCACGAAGGGAGAGATGGATCTAAATCATATGATTCAGAAGAAAAGGAGACATGAGATATTAAAAGGACATGGGGGAACAACAGTAGGAATTATCATTTTCATTTCCATTTACAGTTTTAAAAACTTTATGTAATTACCTCTTTCAAGGAATTACATCTTGTACTCTCGCCTATTCAGAGGCATATCAATATAACATTTACTTTTCTCTTTCATATTTCAAATTGTGTTTTTCTTTTTTCGAACTTGTTTGCAAAATACTACGCTTGTTGCTTGTGAATATTGTGTTGAAATCACCTTGGGGGATTTACAAATAAAAGAATTTGATAAAACATCGAAAAATCATTTTGGATAGAAAAATATCGAAGAGAAAATCTACGTCTACGTCCATACATATGTCTACACTTACGCCTACAACACAAAAGTCTACGTCCATACATACGTCTACACCTACACCTACGCTTACAATACATCCATCAAGATCTTGCTAAACAGTTTTCACCATGTTCAAATCAGTTCAAAGATACCGGGGAAATGCAACATACAACGCCAAGGGATTGGTAATTAAAAAACAATGGTTCAATGGAGAGAATGCCAGAAATATTTTTTAACATTTTAAAGCATACATGTGTTTTGATACACATACATCATACAAGACATACGTCATGCAGAATCATCATCATCTCTCGACCCTATCAAACTTTTCACCTTAGTCAAAAACAAAAGACTGGCAAATGAATAACCTCACCCTCAAGTTATCTATCTAAGGGTTAATCGTCCAAACACACTTCTTCTACAAATTCAACCCATCACCTAAGACTCCATGCAGTAGTGTGTCCAGCCCATCACCTAAGACTCCATGCAGTGATGTCTTTCTCTACAATGTAGCTCATTACCTAAGACTCCATGTAGTAATGTGAAAAACCCAATACATTTCCTAAGACTCCATGCCGCAATGTTCAAAATCAAAATAAGATCCAACACCTAAGACTCCATGTCATGATGTGTTCAACCCATCACCTAAGACTCCACGTAGTGGTGTTTTCCTCTACCATGTAGAATCATTACCTAAGACTCCATGCAGTAATGTACGAAGCTCGGTACATTTCCTAAGACTCCATGGAACAATGTATTCCTCTCTCATTACCCATTACCTAAGACTCCAAACAGTAATGTGCGACACTCCCCAATATAGATCATTGCCTAAGACTCCATGCAACGATGTTCGAAATCTAAATTTAGCTCATCGCCTAAGACTCCATGCAATGATTCGCAAATATAACCCATTGCCCCAGTCTCCAAGCAGCCATGCATTATCAAGTGTTGTTCATCCCTCAAGTGGGTGAATAAGAAAAATCAAACCAAGACCCACCATATTGTTCTCCCAAGTTCTAAATCATCATCCTTATTCAAATCCGGGTAAGCGATACATCATCAACTTTGCCAATTCTTCTCAAGAAACTTAAGGGTATGCTATATATGCGTAACCTTAGGTTTGTCAGACAAATTTTGGGGTATTCCAAGTATTCAATAAACTCCCAATCAAAATGCGCAAGACTTGTGTATTCTCGCGCTATTCGATCGAAAGATAATTGAATAGGGGCAGCTGTCGTACCCCAAATTTTCCCTAGCTTTATTATCGTATTTTCAAGATTAAAAATGAAAGAAAAATGCTTTGGCTAAGGATGGTCCAACAATATCTGATGGCCCATTTTTTAGAATCCAAGTCAACAACGGGTGTATCTTAATTCAAGGGAGTGAGGCTTTCTAAATCAGAAAGACCCATATACCCATGGGCCCATTTGCGAAGCATGTTGGCCAATGGCCCATGAGATTCAAATATTAGAACTAATTCAAAAGGAAATTAAGTTTTAATTATAAAAAGCCCATTTAAGTGTTATTGTTGTTAGTAAAAAGAAGGGGTGAAAATACAATTCACAAGCATATTTCATTTGGCCCATTTCTTTTGGGGATGTGAATAGTAAAAGGAGGGGTATGATTACACATTGCAGGCCCATTAAGGTTTTTAAAGTTAGTACATTTGTAATTTTTTATTGCTGATTTATTTTAGAAAAAAAACATTATTATAAAACGTTTGTTGTTATTATTATTTTTCTATAAAAAAATCGCTTTACAACTTATTAAAAGAGATTTATTTCATTTATTACTAAAAGGGCTGGTGAATTGTTTTATTATATAATATTTATAAAAAAATTTATTTATTAAAAGATTTTGTTTTGAAGAAATCTATTACAAGGCCTATAGGCCCGATCAGACCAAAAAAGAATGTTGTTACAAACAAAAAAATTAGTTACTGGACAGTTGAGGCCCAGAATCAGAAAGCACAGGCTGGATAAAACAAAAAAATAACGCACGACGCCAAGCCCAAATCAAGAACAACTATTGTACCAATTACCCAGGAAATGTGCACGTTTTCAATTCATTTAACAATTACTGTATAGATCAAAACTGAATCAAATCTAAAATATTACAAAATAAAATGAATTCTATTAAATTAAATCCACTATTACAAATCCAAATCTAAAAATACAGAACCAATGTTGGTATTCAATCAAAAATCTCAGAATTACATCTTAAATCGAATTAAAGTATACAAAATCAAATTATTACAATAAGGAAACTTTGTTGCAAAACCGAATCTCAAACGTTGCAGAATCAAAGACAATTTTGAAATGAATCAATCCCTAAATTTCTGCATCCCTAAATCTAAGAGAACAAAAATTGTTACAAACCCTAGCTCTATAAATACTAAAAATCAAAATAAAGAGGTGGGGGGATTATTGAGATATCAGAAGACTTTTTGAAGCAAAGAAGGGAAGAACGAAGAACTGATACCGGATTTGTTGAAGAAAGGAGGAAAGTGGTTAGGGTTTCAACATCTGAAACCCTAACCGCCGTTGACAGTTCCACACTCTGCAACCGTTCCAACCTTTTATCACCATCTTTGAAAATCATTGAGACCTGTAAATTGAATAAGAGAAAGACAAATTAGGGAACAGAAGCATAGTGTGTCAGAACGATTGAGACGAAGAGGTAAAACCACTCTGCTTTTTTCATTTTCCGTTCGGTTGTTATCGTCGGGTTATGTTAGGTTGGGGTCACAGAAAGGGTTAAGGTATCCCATCGCCGGAGAAGAAAGGGGGGTTAGGGTTGAAGAAAAGGTTGTATTGAATGAAATATATATATATATATATATATATATATATATATATATATATATATATATATATATATATATATATATATATATATATATATATATATATATATATATATATATATATATATATATATAGAGAGAGAGAGAGAGAGAGGGGCTGTAAGAAAATGATGTGAAAAAGGTAAAGAAAAACATAACTTATTATTATTTCTGTTGTTATTCAGTATACATGTGCCTACAATAATAATGTGTTCCCTCCCATATTGTTCATTTGATCGTCATTGGACGGTCGTGAGGCCAAGTCCACTATAAGCCCCGTGCACCCTCACATATGCGATCGCTCAGGTCCCCAAAAAAGTGTGTAATGGGCCAAGCCCATTCGGTTCTGCACCCCCTTTTCCATAATATCTCAACCAATGCAAGCCTATTCCCCCTACCTCTGTGCCCAGTTCAATATCTGAACTTGGGCCCAGTTTCCCAACATACCCCCTATTTTACTTGCTGCCTACAAAACGTACCCCCAGGCCAACTGGGCCTGAATTCAATATCTGAATTGAGGCCCTGACTATTCACACCACACCCTTTTTGCTTATGAACTTAAAGTACACCCCCCTGAACTAATTTAAATATTCTCTATTTTTTTATATTATGTTATCTTATTTCTTCTTTTTTATTATTATTATTATTATTTCTTTTTTTATATAATAATTACTTTACTTTATTTTCACATATATTATTTATATTATCATTTAAATAATTATTTTATTTAAAAACTCATGTATATATTTATATTGCATTGCTTTAAATATTTTTAAATCATGTATTAATTAGGAAATTTCATAATTAATATTATAAAAAATATCTAACAAACATTAAATATTTTTCGCAATAAACTAATCTAAACAAAATTTTTTTTTGCTAAAGGGTTCCAAATATATTTTGACTAATCGTGCATTTAATCCAAAATTCCTCGATCTCTACACCCGATCAAAATGCGAGGTAATTCAAAATACTTTTGCAACCCCTAAAAAACACAAACCCATACGAACTACGAATTGAGACTCTGATTCCTCATAAGAGGATACATAGGCATACGACTAAAATCGTGGCGAGTTCCCCTATTAAAAATTAAAGCCCTGTTAAACCTAAAACCTAAACCTAAACCTATTATCCTTAAGAATAAGGTAGATGAAAGGTGCCTAACACCTTCCTTTCGACTAAAGAAGTCTGAAACTTAAAATCTCTGCTTTATGAATTAGGGTTTCCTATTAAATGCCTTTCCTTAGGATAAAAACTAGTAGTGGTGACTCTTGATTTTAAATCCAGTTGCAACAACCATGAGTTCAAAATGCTTCATTTTCATCTGTTTCTTGTTCGTTTCGCTTCATTTCTCCGCATATAACTTTGAATTAGCAAAATATCTGAAACATACACAAATACCAGCATAAAAGAGGAAATGCAACAGATAATGCTACCAAATCATGCATAAATCGAGTGAAATAATCAGTGTAATTTGGTGTCATAAATTTCATAAGTATTTAATTGTTTATCCTTTTACTTGGTGGTCAAGAAAGAAGAAGTTAAGATGTCACACCAGAAGGTACAACATCAGATAGTTACAAAATCTCTAGATGGTTCTGTTTGGTTCAATGCATGGTGATGGTCCTAGTGGATATAAAAGTGCATATGATTTTATTTTGTGTCCTTAACAAAGTGAATCTATTATCTGTGAAATATTCAAAGGGTCTTATCTACTCCTTGAATGAGAACAAGGAATGTTTGAGTTACCTTATAGAGAGAATTACTTTTAGTGATGAGTAACTTCATGATCAAAATCAGTGATTTGTTCATTGAGAAATATATTGATGTTCAACTAGATGTTTGAACATTATCACAACAGTTTGATACTCTTGACATTATGGAAGATTCTAAAGGAATAGGAGACACTGAATAAGGAAGCTCTCAAGAAAGCATTTTAAGAGGGAGTTCGTTATTTTGAGTTTGTGGTATGTGATCATCAAGTGTTTCAGAGATGAAATATTGAATGATTGTGAGTCTTGGAGTAAAGAGACATTAACCAAATCTAAAGAAGATTGTACTTATGGAGGATGTTCTGGTCATCTAGATAAAAATTAATTGAGTCCGGATATATTCTGAAGATTAGGTACACTGCTGAAGGAAGATGTATTTTCAATGGAGTTTGTTACTAAAAGTGTGCAATGTCAAATTGGATGTCATAATATTATAGTGTGACATGCTACTATAATCAAGGTACACGGATTTTTTTCTTCTTGCAGAACAAAGTGATGGGTTCTGCCAGTGTCAGTGAGCTTGCTACAGGCTTGTATTGACACTGCTAAACTTGGTATGGTTAAGAATATCTGGAAGTATTTTCATCAAATCTTGAAGGTGCAAGTTACATTGAGAATATAATTTCACTAATTAAGAATTATTGAAGTAACTGTTTGGACAATCTACCAACTATATTCTTTTGGATAGTGGAGTGTGCAATCTCAGAAGAATCATTTTCAGTGGCATGATAAATATCATTTCAGATGTTGTAACTTTTTTCAAGGAGTCAAAGCTTAGAAAGAGAGAAAGCTAAAGGATAATATGTATTCCTCCTATAGTGAGTGGTTCTTTTTTACTAAGGATGATCTTATCTTCTTCCCAAAACGCTTTCATTGATTGAAGTGTTGTTACAAGCAAGGTTTCATTATAACCTAAGTAAGTTTCCTTGTATTTAAAGACCTTACAACCTCACCATCCTTATAAGCTGCATTTCAACATTTTTGATATAAAAGAAAACTCTTCTACTGAAAATCAAGAAGGAAGTGGATTCTGGTTTCGAAGAAAGTAGTGTTCAACATTGTATCATATGTTGTAACATCTACTGGAACATCCAGGACAGGGAAAATACATAATCAAGGTGAAGTCCCTCAAGAAGAACCATGTGCATATACATGATTCAGACACGGAGGCTAATCAAGATTGGGTCAATTTCATTGACTCATTAGGGTGTGTGGGATAGTTGTTATATGCTATCTGTTATAAAAAATTTTTAAAAAAAATAGAAAAACAAAAAAAAACAAAAAAAATGGTGTGCTTGTTTTCTGTTTTGCTGAGTCAGTCTTATAGAGTCTTGGTTTCTCTTGTTTTATTTTCTTTCATCTAGATTGTCTCTTTGAAGAGACTTAGTTTTGGTTGGGAGAGTCAGTTTTTTGTCTTCTTTTACCCTTAGATTGATTCTCTTTGGGTGATTTTTAATTTTTCTTTCTTTCTTTATTTTTTTCTTTCGAGTCAGTTTGGTGCAATTGGTCTTGTATCAAGCATATAGTCTGTCTTATTTCTATCCTTGGTCTGTTTGTTTTTTAGTCAGGTTTGAGTCCTTCCTTGTTTGTCTTGAATCAATTATTGTTTCTATTAATTCTTAGTATGTCATGTTCTTTTCTCTCTGTTTTTATTAATTTTGGACTAAAAAGAGGGGAGAAAAGGTGTTATTGAGTCTAGTCAAGTGTTGTTTGCTTTATACAACACTTTAAGGGTGTCTGTGTCTGTCTGCCTTGTTTCTTTTGTTGCTGCTACCTGTGTTGTAGCTTATGCAGGATGTCCTATAGGATGTTGTAACATCCCGTCTGTTGTGTCTGGTGGTCTGATTAATGAGCATTGTTGTGTCTTATGCTCTGAGTTATGTGTGCTGCTTCTGCTGCATGTGCTTCTAATATCTGTATTTTTGGAAAGTGCATTAACAAAATTTTATCAACCATCCAAAGATAGTTTCTTATGTCTCCAATGGATCTAGAGCTTTGCCTATATAAAGGAGTTCTTGAAGAGTGATTAAAAAACACTTGCGCATACAAATAAATATTCATAAGCTCTTTTATCTATTCAATGTGCCTTAATATCATGTAAACATCAGAGTTGTGATATAGTTTTCTAGAAACCATCTTGTACACATTTTGATTCACATTTTGGTAATTCCTTGAGAAACCAAGTTGTGGTTTGATATTAAGAAGACGTTGATAGTTGTCTTCATGAATTGTAATCAAGTTTTGATTATTGGATTAAGACCTCGATTGAGAGAGGTGAAATCACCTTGGTGGGTAGGCTGAAGTAGTTTGAGTTCAAACGAACCAGGATAACCAAAAGTGGCATACTACTTTTGTTTTTGGAAACCCCGATCCAAACCCCCTTTCTTGTATTTTTCTATCCTTCAATTGGCATCAGAGCGCCTGGTTCGTGGTTCTAACACTTAACCATGTCAGAAAAAGATCCTAGCAAGAAAAAAACTACGGTGGGACCAGTTCAGAACAACAATAATGATAACTATGATGATAAAGACAAAATCAGCAAGAAATCTCCAATCTTTAATGGTGAAAACTTCGATTACTGGATAGACACAATCAAAAGTTTTTTCTAGCTCATGATGATGATCTTTGGGATATGGTAACTGATGGCTACATTCATCCAGTTGATGCAAGTGGTCAGAAGATTGACAGAAAGAAAAATGATAGATCAACAAAAGAAAGAATTCAGAAATCATCACAAGGCCAAAACAATCCTTTTGAGTGATATCTTGTACACCGAGTATGAGATGGTCACAAACAGAGATTCAGCTAAGAACATGTTTGACTATCTAAGAATTACACATGAAGGCAACGCACAAGTCAAAGAGACCAAAGCTCTTGCACTCATTCAGAAGTATGAGGCATTCAAAATGGAAGAAGATGAAATAGTTGAGACAATGTTCTCAAGGTTTCAAATTCTGGTTGCTGGGCTTAAAGTTCTGTACAAAGGATACACCACAGCAGTTCATGTAAAGAAAATCATCAGAAGCTTAGCAAAGAAATTGAGACCCATGGTCACGACCTTAAAGTTTGCCAAAGATATGAACAATATATCTCTTGAAGAACTTATCAGCTCTCTGAGAAGTCACAATATAGAACTAGAAGAAGATGATCCTCAGAAGAAAGGTAAGTCTCTTGGTCTTAAATCTAATAAAAAATATGAAACTAAAGCTTTTCAGGCAGAAGAAGAAAGCTCTATTGGATCCTCATAAGAAGAAGACAAATTATCTCTTCTCTCCAAAATAGTCCATCAACTATGGAAGCACAGACAAAGGAAATTGAGAAACCCCAAAAGAATAGGTAATCACTCTAAATCATCCTCTGGATACAGAAAGTTTAGCAGCAAAGATGTTGTTTGCTACGAATGCAAAGAACCAGATCATTACAAAAGTGATTGCCCTAAAATTCAAAAAGAAAAGCCAAAAAAAAGATTTAACAGAGAGAAGAAGAAAAGTGGTATGGCTACGTGGGTTAACTCAGAATCTTATGAAGCAGAATCAACATCAGAAGATGAACGTGCCAATATAGCTTTAATGGCTAACATATCAGATGACACTAGTTCATCTGAATCAGAATAAGACTCAGAAGCAGAAGATGTATTCTCTAACTTTTCTAGATCTCAATTATAAGATAGTATGTCCGAAATTCTTGAAAGATATCAGCAACTTCGAGTAAAAAAAAAAAAGAACCTGAAACACATTCTAGTCTTTGACTCTGAAGAAACTAGGAAACTAGAAGTAGAAAATTTTGAGCAAAAATAAAACACCTCTAAACTTAAAAATGAAAATTCTGTTATAAAAACGAGTTACAAAAAGCTCAAAAAGAATCCGTCTCAGAAGATTCAACTAGTTCTGCTAGCATGATAAAAAAATATGATTATAGTTTTAAAAAATTTCTAGCTAAAAACATAGACAAAAGCAAGATGGCTCCAATGATCTATGGAGTTAGTAGAAACCGCAAAAAAGGCGTAGGATATGTGAAACCAAAACGAGAAAAATCATATCAACCAAAGAAAGTTGATGATATGATCATAAAACACACACCCCTAAATTCACATTTCACATATAGACACACACATGACATGAAATACACTAGTGAATTGTATTATATGAACTCTTATAAACCAAAATTCAATCAGAATTCTGGAAAGTAAAACAAATAAGGACCCAAAAAGATATGGGTACCAAAAAATAAAATCATCTATGTTGTAGAAGTCTTTAACAACAAAGTTAAAATATGAGTCTTGGTACCTGGACTCTGGATGCTCTCGACACATGGCGGTAAGAAAACATATGTACAAAAGTATGAAACTTAAATCTAGAGGCTATGTAGGTTTTGGAAGCAACCAGAAAGGAAAAATAATTGGCTCTAGAACTATTGGTAATGGTACACTTCCTTCTATAACTAATATTCTCTTAGTAGATGGATTAATGCATAATATGTTTTTCATAAGTCATTAAGTGACAACGGTTATGATATAATATTTAATCAAAAGTCTTGCAAAGAAGTTTGTCAGGAAGATAGAACTATCCTTTTTAATGGCAAGAGAAAGAACAACATTTATAAAATTAAACTTTCTGAACTAAAGAGTCAGAATGTAAAATGTCTTATGTCTGTTAACAATGAGCAATGGGTATGGCACGGAAGATTGGGACATGTTAGTATGAGAAGAATATCTCAGATTAACAAACTCAATCTGGTCAGAGGACTTCCTAACTTGAAGTTCAGCTCAGATGCTCTGTGTGGAGCATGTTAAAAAGGCAAGTTTACAAAACCCTCTTTCAAATACAAAAAATGATGTTTATACCTCTAGACCATTAGAACTTCTGCATATGGATGAGTTTGGACCAGTGAAAACTAAATCCATCAGGGACAAGAAGTATGGATTAGTGATTGTAGATGACTATAGCAGATGGACATGGGTAAAGTTCTTAAAACACAAGGACGAGTCACACTCTATGTTCTCTACCTTCTGTAACCAAATTTAGAATGAAAAAGAGTTTAGAATTGTAAAAGTCAGAAGTGGTCATGGTGAAGAGTTCGAAAATAAATGTTTTGAAAAGTTTTTTTTAATGAAAATGGCATTTCTCATGATTTCTCTTGTCCTAGAACTCCCCAACAAAATGGAGTTGTAGAACGAAAAAATAAATCTTTACAAGAAATAGCAAGAACCATGATCAACGAGACTAACATTGCTAAACACTTATCGGAAGAAGCAGTTAACACATCATGTTATAATCAGAATAGAATCTCAATAAGACCTATTCTGGAAAAGACTCCATATGAATTGTGGAAGAACAGAGAGCCCAAGATTTCCTATTTCCATTAATTTGGATGTACTTGTTTTACATTGAACACCAAATATCATCTGAAAAAGTTTAATTCTAAGGCACAAAAGTGTTTCGTGTTAGGATACTCTAAATGTTTAAAAGGTTATAAAGTATATAACACAGAAACACAAATTGTGGAAGAATCTATTAGTGTCATATTTGATGATAAGCTTGGATCTCAAAAGTCAAAGTAGGGTGAATCTTTTACGGATATAAAATTTCAAATTACAGGTACTGAAGACAGATCTTCAGAAAATAAAAGTTCAGAACTTTAGCCAAATACAGAAGAAGACATCACAAGTATTATAACAACTTCTGAAAAATCCATCCTGAAAAGACAATCTAGAAGCAGCTTAGCACATCCTGAAAACATGATTATGGGAAAGAAAGTTGATCAAATCAAAACAAGATCTACATTCAGAAATATTGAAGAGTCTCTCATGGGATTAGTGTTTCTGATCGCACGTACTTATATAGACGAAACACTTCTAGACATTGATTGGATACTTGCAACGCAGGAAGAACCAAATCAACTTACCAGAAATGATGTTTGGGATCTAGTTCCTAAACCAAAAGGCTTCAATATCATCGGAACTAAATGGGTCTTAAGAAACAAGCTAAGTGAACAAGGAGAAGTTGTTAGAAATGAAGCACGAATGGTTGCACAAGGTTATAGTTAGCAAGAAGGAATAACCTAAACAAAAACTTTTGCTCTAAACGCCAGGTTAGAATCTATCACACTTTTAATTTCATTTGTTGTAAATAATGACATCACTCTTTATCATATAGATGTTAAAAGTGTCTTTTTAAATGATTACATTGATGAAGAAGTTTATGTGCACCAACCCCCTGGTTTTGAAAATACAAAACATTCATAATATGTTTATAAACTTAAGAAATCGTTATATGGTATGAAACAAGCTCCCAAAGCTTGGTATGGAAGACTAAATAACTTTCTCTTAGAAAATGATTTTACCAGAGGGAAGGTGGACACAAATCTATTCTATAAATCATTTAAAAATGACATTCTGATTTGTCAAATATACGTAGATGATATAATTTTTGGATCTACTAAAGCCTCATTGGGTAAAGAATTTTCTAAGACTATGTAGGCAGAATTTGAAATGAGCTTGATAGGTGAACTCAAGTTCTTTATGGGAATTCAAATCAATCAAACTCCAGAAGGAACCTACATACATCAAAGCAAGTATGTTAAAGAACTTCTGAAAAAATTTGATATGTCAGAAAGTAATCCATCCAAAACTCCTATGCATGCTACATGCATTTTGGAAAACGAAGAGGTAAGTAATAAAGTAGAACAGAAGCTATACAGAGGTATGATTGGTTATCTCCTATATTTAACAACTTCAAGACCTAATATTCTATATAGTGTTTGTCTTTGTGCCAGATTCCAATCATATCTTAAAGAATCTTACTTAACAGCAATTAAGCAAATTTTTAAGTATCTGAAAAATATACTACTAATCTTGGTCTTTGTTATAGAAAATCCAGGGAATATAAATTAGTAGGATACTGTGACGCTGACTTTGCTGGAGATAGAATAGAAAGAAAAGTACTTCTAGAAGATGCCAATTTATGGGAGATAACTTAATCTCACGGTCTAGTAAAAGACAATCCATTATTGCACTATCAGCTGCTGAAGCTGAATATATAGTTGCAACTGGATGCAGTATTCAGATGCTCTGGATGAAGAGTCACCTTGAATATTTTCATATTTATCAGAGTAACATTCATATCCTTTGTGATAATACTTCTTCTATTTGTCTTTCTAAAAATCCCATTTTACATTCTAGGGCTAAACATATATAAATTAAACATCATTTAATTAGGGACTATACTCAGGAGAGAATTCTTTGTTTAAAATTTATAGACACAAACCATCAATTGGCTGATGTTTTTACAAATCTCCTTTCTGAAGATAGATTTAATTTCATTATGAAACACCTCGGTATGGAATTATGCCTAGAATGAAAATGTAGTTTCTGAATATTTAATCCTCACCTTTTTGTTATTAGTTTTTATGAACATCTGAACAACAGTTCTTCAGAAGTGAGAAGTAAAATTGTCTCAGAAACTATCCCGAAGATCTAAACATTTTCTAAAAACGCTTCATTTCAAAGATAGAAGCAAGCAGTTCACCACATCAACATTTGTCAACCCAAATTCTAAGTCACCCTATGAGGCTAAACACATGTTCAAAATCTGAAGGGCTGAAATGGTTGAGTTGATGCATTGAAGCGCGAGTCACATCGTTAACTCTTCATAAAATATTCACGCCATCCCCCTTTTTAGAAATCATTAATGCTGTTAATCATTGTTGTTATTTTATTAAGTTAAATTAAATTCATGATTTCTCTTTGTTGGCTATTTATGCCTCACTTTCTCCAAATCACTTTCACACCTTTACTCTCACTCACCCTATTTTCCTTGTATTTAGTCTTTTATTTTTTGCATGCTCCCAAACCCTAAGTCTGTGAACAATGAATTCTTCTTCTCAACAACAACAAAAGACTCAAGATCCTGCTCCTCAAATCAACATCCTTGGTTCTCCCTCTACCTCTAACAAATAAAGGTATGTTAAACCTACAAGAACTCTCCTTACTCCGGTGGATACTCTTGAAGTTCTCTATGACCTCATAGTTGATTTTGAAAGCATGAAAGAAAATGGGTATGACCTTACTCCTGATGTTGAGTTTCAAGGGTGGACAAAATACTTTGATTGGTTTATTGGCCCAGTTTTCCCCAAACTCGTTAAAAAATTTGGATTCATGCTACAACATCAAATCATCAAGTAACTTCTTATGTAAAGGGAAAGAACATTGTCATCACCGAAGATCTCATTAGAAAGCTAATTGGTCACAATGGAAGTGGCATAAGGTGTAGTGAAATGGCAGAAAAAGATTCTGACCTAACCACTGTATCCAAAGAAATCTTCACTTATGGAAAACCCTTAAACAAGATTACAGATCTAAAGGACTATCTCATAATTTGGTCTAAAATAATTCTGGGATGTATCAATCACAGAAAACCAACAAGTTCTCCTGAATACATCAATATTGATCAACAATACCTATTGTACTTCATCGTAACTAAGGCCAAAATCCACCTCCCTCAAATTATATTCAATCATCTGAAGACCAGTGTCAAGGAAACAAGAGAAGAAGAAAGAACCAAAAGAGATTGGATTCCAATGGGAAGGTTGATCTCAGATATTATGATAGAATAAACTGATAGAACATATGAGTGAAGCTTAATAAGCTAGTGTTCTGGAACCTTATGTTGGAAAGCCTCTCAACACCAAGAACCTGAAGAAGATGAAGATTATAGAAACCATTAAGAAGGATCCCACACTTATTTCAAAGGAAGTCATCACCACCAGAAGAGTCCCTCTGAAGGATTTTCCTCTCTTCACTCAAGCGGACTCATCTCCAGAAATTGTCCTAAGATATCTGGAAGCTTGCAAAAATGATGGTACAATTCCAAATGTCAATATCTTTGATCTCAGGCAACAACCTCTAGAAATTGCTACCAGAAAGTCAAGGAAAAGGAAATTTGTTGGAGAAGGAACTTCTCAGAAAAATCCGAAAGCTGCTAAAAAGAAAGGTAACTCTTATTTTGTTTCTGTTGTCGAATCAATTTTCTTATCAACATCTGAACCCTTCTCATCTCGAAAACCTGTAGAAAATCCCTCACCACAAACTATTGATGACTTTGACATAGAAATTGACACCTCCACACCCACTAATCATCCTTTGATTAATCCCCCTTTATCCAATTTGCTTAAACTCAACCAGAACTTGCACAAGTTCTGATATTGATATATTTTATCCATTATTTGAAGCTCCCCAAACAGAAAATCTAAACACTATCTCTGAACAAATGCCAGAAACCAAACCAGCCATTCCAGGAATCACCTTCCCTCTCAACAACTCTCAACAACTCTCAACCACCAAATATCTCCACCAAACCTTCACAAGATTTTTCCTTCCAGATATTCCCTCTCCTTATAATTCAATACCACCTATCACTCCTATCATCATTTTTTATCCTCCCACTCCCACTGACTTATCAGAAGATCCTCTCAGAACCATAATTGACCTAGAAGCCTGGGAAAATCTTGTTACATCTTCTCAGAAAATAGCCATTCCAAAACCAACACCAAAACTATCCAAATCAGATGTTGGTAAATATATGCTATTTTTCGAGACAAAAATTTAGGAATGAGTTAACTCTTTGAAGAAAACTTGCATGGATAATCTTAATCTAGTTGCTTCCGATTATCTCTGGATTCAATTCAGAAAATGGTTTAATTCTGAATCTCTGAAGATGAAGGTATTCAGTTATGAAATTTGTTGTACCCCAAAATATGCCCTCTCATTTCCCAAGAATTTCGTCCTAAGATCTTCCATGACATCAAGTTTGCAGCACTGATACATCAATTTAGGTTTAGAGTTGGCACAAGGGCAAAATGGTCAATTACACATTAAAAAGTCAAACTTTAACTTTTGGATCAAAATCAAGTTTCAAGAATCACATTTCATCAAGATATTTCAAAATATGAGATTTTTTTCATCAAGAAAATCAAAAGTCAAAACTACTTTGGAAAAGTCAAAATTCCAAATACTTAGAAATTTTTCTAAGTGTTTAGAAAAAATGATAAGTTCAGAATTTCTGGCCAGATTTTCACCATGATGCAAGTTGATTCTGGAAGAACTTCTAACATAAGAATTGTAGATCTCAATGAGATCTAAAACATTGCAAAACATAACTTCTTCTAGAAATGCTGGGATTTCATGTTGTACATCTTTAAAGACGCGTCATTGAAACTGAAACATTCAGTAAGTTCTGGACCTTTCCAAAAACAGGATTTGGTTAGAACTTCTGGACCAGTTTCACGAAATCTCAATCAAATTTTGCAAGAGTAATCCAAATAAGGTCTGTAAAGCATATTACAAGCTTTCTGGAAAGTCGGAGAACTCCTTCAGAACATGCTGGAGCAAAGAGATTCAAAGATCAGAAGTTGGATGTTTACTCTAAGTTACGCTGATGCTGGACTTCTGACCCAGAATTAAGCTATGATACATAATCTCATATTGTAGGATTTCTGATTTGATAAATCTCATCATCATTTAATGCTCACACCCACTTTTGAGTCTTTATCCAAAGGATTTCCCCACGTGTGGCATATAAGTACATTGTTGTCCTTCAAAAGCAAACTTTTGTACAAGTTTATGCTGGGCCCATGCTTTGATTTTGCTTCTGAGGGAAATTTTCCTTAATTCATGCTTACAAATCTAGCTTAGGAACGGCTAAAAGCTGCTAACCAGCATACTTGTTTAACTTGCTTCAAGAACAAGTCAGCGCCCTAGCATGATGGTTGTACTCTTGACTTCTCCAAGCTACAAAATCTTTGCCTATAGATTGAACTTCATTTGCAACTGTAAAGGGGTCGAAAAATTGAAAAGCAAAAGCCTTATAACCTTGCTAAAAAATCCAGGAATCCAAAACTGCAAACACAAATACAAAACCTGCTAGTTTTTGATTCTTGCATTCAAACTCCAATTTTCCTCAAGTGTTTCTTGACCAAATAATCCATACAGCTTCTGATATACATTTAGAAGCCGTCCTAACTTCTGTTTTCAGACTGTAACACGTTCTCCATCAATCTCCACCTCAAAAAGTCAGAACTTTGCTTCTTGGCTGTTCTAGAATTTTTCAGCCATTCATAGCCCAAGTTAAAGATTGTTACAGCCTTCTGAGCACGTGTGGAAGCTGATAAGAACATTACAAGCAGTCAGAATTAGGATCCAGCTCATAGAACATTTTCCAGCTGCAAGGTAAGCTTCTGCTGACTCTCATCATGTTACTTAGGCATTGTTAGATTTGCATGTGAAAATATACAATGTAGACATCCTGACTCTGATTCTGTACATATTCATAGATTTCATGTATTTTTGCCTAAGTAGAGAGAAATTCAGTTCATAAATTCTTGAGAAAATTAGGATTCACAATTAGGACTAGCAAAATTCATGATTGCTTCTGATTTATAGTTCTGACATCTTATATTTCTGAAATAAGATGAAAATTTCCATAACTGCTATGTTTGCATTTTCCATTTTTTGTTGAGAATTGACTAAGCTGCAGATGCTCTGACTAGCATGGAGAAGGAGATGAAGTTCATCATCAGAGTTTTACTTTGTGATACATGTTTATACTTCTTCTTATAATATCGGATGTATAGCCACCTGTGATACGGTGGGAGAACTGACTTGAGGTTTTGTGTTTGTGTTTGCAAATGTTTCAGTTTAGCAAGAGTCGCCACCGACTTTTTATTTTATCCAAAGGAATGGTCAAAAAGCATAGGAAAGACCTTTGAGATGTTTTCTTGGGTTCGGGGGGTAGATTATGAAAATGGAAGTTGCAAGCACCCTTTTCATCCATGGTTATCCATGGGCTCTTAGTTACTTGTTTAGATCACTTGCTTTGCTTTTCCAATTGTTTGAAATGGTGCTTTGTGTGTGGTTTTGAAAATATTTTGAAAAGAGGCCATCGTTGTGGCAACCTTTGTAGTGATTCTTGGTTGAATGTATACAAAGGTGTGTTTGTCTTTTGAAAAGATATTTCAATGTTTGAAAGTTTGTTTTGGGAAATGTTTTGAAATTGTGTTGTGAGGTGTGTTTGAAAATAGCAAAGATGTTTTGCAAGCTTTGATCAAGTAACTAAGAATTTTCTACCCTATTTTACTCAAAAGTCTTTTCTACACATTTTTAATCCTTTTGACAATGTTGTTTTACCATTGCATTTGGTAAACAACCTTGTATTAGGATGTTAAACGGGACAGGCGCGGGTCATCGTATTGACCATGATAGCAATATTGCCAAGTATCTTTAGCAATTTTTGTGAGGGACTAGATCATTTTATGTAGGCAACCAAGATAGCATAATCGAGGGACTATGATCTTTTGTTTTGTTTTTGTTTTGCTAAGATACTCAACATGCATAACATGACCATTTTTAAAGGCAACAAGTGGATGAAATCCTAGGGGTACAAATGTGCACTGTGTTGTCAATTTACATGCTGTTTTGTCTTTGTATTAGTCAAGCTATTTGTTTTGATTTTGGATATTGCATACAAACCCTAATCTCTAACATGACATATTTGAAAGCATAAAGTGTGCAAAATAAACCTAAGCTATTACAACATTGATATGGGGAGGGGGATACAATTTTTGAATGGGGATTATTTTGCAAGAAATAAAAATCCTAATATTTACTATTACATCCAAATTGAATAAATGGCACAAATATATAAATAGGCAAGTATTTAAATGGTCAATTAAATAAATATGTAAAATATTGATGAATATGCAAAAAATGTTTTTGTTTATTTTTATGTATGTAAAAATAAAATATTTAATGTATTAAAAAAAAGAAATAAAAAGATTATTTTTTTATTAAGGGTGAAAACCCTAATTTTCTTTTAAGAAAGTAAATATATATTAATTATATTATTTATGTACAATAAAATAAAATAAAATATACACAAAATAAAAATATATTTAGAAAAAATATTATTTAAGTATGAATAATAAAAAATAAAGGTATAATATTTTCATGTATTATTTTCAAGTTTTCATTAAATAAAATAAAAGTATATGCTAATTAATAATTAATTTTATGTTAGAAAAATAAAATAAAATATAAAAATAAATGTGAAAATTTATAAAAATATTTTTGGTATTTTTTTATGTTTAGAAAATAACAAAATAAAATCAGAAATGAAAAATAAATATAAAAATACAAATATATAAAGAAACGGGCCAAGGGGGTGCAGTCAGCAAGGCATGGGGTGCAAAAAGTGAGCCAGAACCAAGCCCAGCCCACTGAACTTCATCTTCAACCTTTGTCAAAACAAAAACGCGCGCCCTGTACAAATGTCCAGATCCTGCATATGTGCTCTAATGCAAAAACTCATAACCTCAAAGTTGTAGCATTTTTCAAGACGAATTCAACCATATAAGAAACTTAAACTAACTCTCAAAGACCAGAGAGAATTTATCTGGCCCTAATTTCTAACCTAACTTTTTCAGGAAGTTCATGAATCAAATTCTCTTAACACGTTTAACTTAAATGAAAACTGAGCATATGTACAACTTCATGGCTATGAGTACTACATTTTTTATTCACAAACCTAAGCCTAATGATTCCTAAATAGAGAGATAGGAAGTTGACAAAAACCTGTTTCAGTTGAATTCGTGTATGGAAATGTGGAGCTTTTCAGTGAGGCCTGAGATGTTTGGGAGCTTGCTTGAACTTCCTCTGACCTTCCCCAATGCCTAGTTTGCTTTGAATATGCTTGAACAAGCTTGTAGAACTCAACCTGCACAAGCTGAAAACAGAAATGGTGGAGCTTGCAAATGGAGTTACAATCAGTGTCTAATGGTTGGGATAGTTTGGATAGGTTATATGGAATGTGTTTGAACAAATTTGAGGCAAAACGCACGAGTGGTTTGTGAGATAGAACTCAAAGTGCAGAAGCTGCCCTGTTTTGCAAGAGGAAGGTGATTTTGTGTTTTGGAAGGTTTGAGGGCTCAATGGCTCGTGCTTCTGGCTCAAGGGAATGTGTAAAACTTGTTTGGAATGTTGGCAAGAGTTGATTATATCAGATGTGCAAGTTGTCTTGTATTTAACAAGTTTCTTGGTTTTGAAGTAAGAAATGAGAGTTGACAATGTTATGGTTGTACTGGCTTGTACTCTAGCTGCTCAAAGTGGTTGATCTTTGCCTGACATTAGGGAGCTTTTTTTGCAGCAAAGGGCTTGGTGTATGGCTCAAGAAATAGAATTTGACATAAAGCATGCTTTATGTAAATGATATTGCTCACTTTTTGCCAAAAATGGATTTATTCATTGTGAAAACCTCTAATGATCAGAATAACATCTTAAACCAATGAGTTTTCATTCAATTTTTGAGTGTTGAAGGGTTTAGAGGCCTGTAATTAAGTACAAAGCAAGTTTGGACAGATTTTGCAACTTGTGTCAACATGAAAATGCCATGGATGAAAGTGAATTTTTGCCAAATTCAAATATTCGATTCTCCCTAACCATAAATGATTTTGGAGAGTTCTTGGACATTTTTTTTGAAAAGCTTGCAACATGCTCTACAATCCATATTTGAAATTAATTTTGATATTCTAAGTGGAACTAGGTGAAAATTTTCCATAAAGATAGGTCAAAATCCTGCCTAAACTAGGGCAAAATTTCACTAAGTTAAAAGTTTCATGGACCCTTGTTCTAAAACTCATAAATTGAGATCCAAACTTCTTTTGAGAAAACTTTGTGAATCAAAGTTGTAGACTTTGTGGAGGAATACAACTTTCATGTTGGAACTTTTGTTTGAATCCAAATGTATCAAGTTGAAAATGTTGGGCAAAGTTTGGAAAAATTAAGAAAATTTCATAACTTAGAAAAATTCTAAGTTATGAAATTTTTCAATCTTAAACCCTAATTTGCAAAATTAGGTTTCTTGATGAACAAGTTTCATGTTTTGACATATCTTGATGAAAAATTACCCTTGGCACTTGATTTTGACCAAAAAGTCAAAGTTTGACTTTTCAGTATACAGTCAAATTTTGATCAGTTGATTGAAAAATTCATCTGTCAATCCAATGCAATTGAGATCTTTTGAACCTTGTGAATAGGTCAATATGATTCCATTGAGTCCTTTAATCCATGCTTGAACCCAATTTGCCATTGGCTAGGTGAAAAATCAGAAATTGCCCTTGTGCAGTCAAAACCCTAAAAATGACCATTTTGCCCTTTTGATGATCTGATCAAATTTCTTGAGGAGTTGTGGTCCAAACTTGATAAAATGGTTCATATGAGCCTATAATGTTGATGTGGATCAAAAATTGTGAGGTTTGACTGTAAATTGGCCACAATTGACTTTTTCCCCAATACAACTGATTTCTAGGTCAACTGTCCAATTGACTGGGCAAAAATTTGATTCAAAGATTGAAACTTGGTAGAGGTAATCTTATAAGTAAAACATGAAGTATGAAAGCCACTTTGAGCATTAACAATCCAAAAATCCCTGTGCAAACTCAAACCCTAATTTAGGTCATCAGTGCAAGGAAATGTCTTGAGAAGAGCAAAACCCTAATCCTGTCTGGAGTTCAAAGAGTCTTGTGAGGGGAAATATTGATAAAATGAGAGGGCAAATTTTGGGGTACAACAGCTGCCCCTGTTCAATCTTCTTGAACCTGAAGAGTTAGATTGGCGAGTTTGCCTTTCGTGACTCGATGGTAAAAGATAATTGGACACTAGAGTGCCCGTAAATTTGCACTCGTCAAAATGTAGCTGAGGGAATGGGCTTAAAGATGCCATTTGGAGATGGTAGAATCTTGCTGGAGATGGGCTTAAAGATGCCATCCAAGATTTGTTTGTTGAAAATCAGGAGAATGAACATCAGATTGGTATCCGTATCTGGAACGTATCTGAATTGTATTTGGAGATTGGATTCGTATGAGCAAAAGAATGGCGTCCGTGCCTGGAGCGTATCCGAGCTGTAACTGTATTTGATTCTTGAATGAATATCAGAGTGACTGCCGTGTCTGGAGTGTATCTAAATTCTGAATGGGCGACAGAGAAGCATCTGTGTATGAAGCATCTCTGGGCTGGGGATAAATTCCGAATGAGTAACAGAATGACAACCGTGCCTGGCGCGTATCAGGATTGTATCTGAAGTTGAGACCTGTATGAGTAGAAGAATGACTTCCGTCTCTTGGAGTGTATCTGAACCTGAGGTTGATAGTTGAATCTGAATGAAAAATAAAATGGCTTCCGTGTCTGGAGCTTATCTAGTCTGTATCTGATTCCTGAAGTCTGAATGAGTAGTAGAATGACCGCCGCGTTTGGGGTGTATCCATACTGTATCTTAACTTGAAATTCTTAATGAGTAATAGAATGACCACCGTGTCTGGGGTGTATCCATACTGTATCTGAAATAAGAGATCTGAATGAGTAGCAGAATGACTTCCATGTCTTGGAGTATATCCGTACCGTATCTGAAATCTTTGAATATTTGTTAAAGATAGCTTTTAATCTTATCCTGAAAAAGGGTAAAATGTTAGCTAAAACACAGAGTTATGTTGCATTACATGTATGACGCAATAAAATATGCTTTATTAATGTTTATGATATATGAATGTAATGTATGCGCATGTAAGCTGATTAGCTGTCTTGCTGAGGAAAATAAATCCTTGATAGCTGGAGATAATGAAATCTTCGACTGCTGCCGGGGAAAATAAATCCTTGACTGTTGTTGGACATTCAAAATATTTGATTGTTGAGAATGAGAAATCCTTGGACCACTGTTGGGGATTGAAAATCCTTGATGACTTGTGGGGATTAAAAAATCCTTCATGACTTTCCTAGGGAATAAGGAAAACTCTGACGATATCTACTGGGGAATCGAAACCTTGGAGGCTTCCACTAGAGAAATGAGAATGAGAAACCCTCAATCTGCTGGGAAATAACTCTGTGGGGAGAATGTTTAATTTATTAGAAAGTTTTCAAGAGCTGGGGTTGTATGCCCACACTCTGAGGAATTATCTGAAGCTGTTGTCTGGTTTCCAAGATAACTTGTAGGGGAATCTTCTGATTTTAAGACAAATCTCTGGGGAGTTGGAGGAAACTGGATGGTCTTCCACCGGGGTTTAAGGGTTGAAGTTTTAGACTCCGTTGGGGAAGAATGTTTTATCTTCACTGAGGGTTTGCAATTCAAAGTTTTCTGGCTCCGCTGGGGATTGGGAGTTTAGAAACTTATTTCTGATGGGGATTTTGAAACTTAACTCCGTTGGGGATGTGTGTTTCAAGGCTTTAGCTCTGTTGAGGATCTGAATGATATACTGCAGGGGATTTCTTCTGGAGTAGCCTAAAGACGTTTTCCTATACTTTCAACCTATCGGTAATTACCCTTTCTCATTTCGTCTTATTTGTAAGCAGTGATTATATTCAAATGCATATGCTTATTTAATAAATCATTGGACGTTTTCAAATAAAACATAAGTGTAAAAAGAAAGAAAAGGGAAAACAATTTTCTGCGCTTTGAAGTATCTTTGTATTAACTTTGTGTAAGTATTTTGTACAAAGGAGACAGACATCCTAGTAAGAGAATGTTGTCATAAAATTGAGAAAAATTTTATACAAAGAAAGATGGCTATGTGTAACAATTCCATAGGGTTCCCATTCTTCTATAGCCTTCGTAACTCTGAGTATCTTGTCCATTCGTTGCTTCGTCCGCAGATGATTGGATTGATCAGAAGCTTGGATCTTGTCCGTGAAGAGATTGTCTTTAAATTGATCCGACGAGACATAGTCATACGCTTAATTTCCCTAACTTTTTCCTAGACCGCCCTTTCGGGTTTTCAGTCCACCGGGAAACCCCTTTTTGCTCAAGTCGCCCTTTCAGGTTTTCAACTTGCCGGGCGTACCGATTTTTTTTGTTTTATCACTAATTATTGCCTGAATCGCCCTTTTGGGTTTTCGATTCACCGGGATGCCCCTTTTTTCCCAAGTCGCCCTTTCGAGTTTTCAACTTGTCGGGTCATTTATGCGTAGTATCTTTTGACTATGTCTGCGTTCGCAGGGTGCGGCAGGTCATCGCCGTCCATGGTGGTCAGAATCATTGCCCCACCAAAAAAGATGTTTTTGATCACAAATGGTCCTTCGTAAGTAGGAGTCCATTTTCCCCTGGGATCACTTTACGGCAAGATGATCCGCTTGATTACAAGGTCCCCGACTTGATATACTTGTCTCTTGACTTTTTTGTTGAAGGCCTTGATCATACGTTTCTGATACGCCTGACCATGGAAAACACCAGTAAGTCGCTTATCGTCAATCAAGTTAAGTTGATCAAGTCGGGTCTGAATCCAATTGTCTTCACTCAAACCAGCATCCTTCATGATTCTCAAGGAGGGAATCTGAACCTCGATAGGAAAAATAGCCTCCATGCCGTATACTAAAGAAAACTGGGTTTCCCCATTTGAAGTGCGTGTCGTGGTACTGTACCCGTGCAAAGCAAACAGTAACATCTCATGCCAGTCCTTGTAGGTGACTGCCATCTTTTGAATGATCTTCTTGATATTTTTGTTTGCAGCTTCGACATCACCGTTCATCTTAGGCCGATAGGGAGATGAATTGTGATGTTGAATCTTGAACTGCTCGCACAGAGCGGTGATCATAGTATTGTTTAAATTTGTACCGTTGTCAGTGATGATCCTGTCGGGGATACCATACCGGCATATGAGGTTCTGCTTGATGAAGAGGGCAACCACATTCTTTGTAACGGAGGAGAAGGAAGCTGCTTCGACCCACTTGGTAAAGTAATCAATGGCCACCAGGATGAAACGGTGTCCATTGGATGTTGTAGGCTTGATCTCTCCAATCATGTCGATTCCCCACATCGCGAATGGCCAAGGAGCTGTTAGGACATTCAGAGGAACTGGAGGAATATGTACCTTGTCCGCGTAGATTTGGCATTTGTGACAAGTACGAGAATATTGATGACAATCAGCTTCCATGGTATACCAATAGTAGCCTTCCCATAGAATCTTCTTTGCCATCGTATGACCGCTCGAGTGGGTGCCAAAGGTGCCATTATGTAGTTCAGCCATGATCTGCTCAGCTTCAACCTTGTCCACACAACGGAGCAGGACACAATCAAGATTGCGCTTTTATAGGATACCATTGCTCTGAAAGAACTTGGCCACAAACCTCCTTAAGAACTTTTTTCATTGACTGAAGCTCCTTCAGGATATTCTTGTTCTTTGAGATACCTTTTGATGTCATGAAACCAAGGTCGGTCCACTACTTCTTCGGTATTAATCTCGTGACAATGTGCAGGTTCGTCCATCCGTTCAATGGTGATTTGAGGTGCCTCATTGTCCCAATTAAGTTTAAACATGGAGGACATTGTAGCTAGCGCATCTGCTATCTGATTCTCTTCTCGCGGGAAGTGCTCGAAGGTAATCTGCTCGAAGTGTGGTAACAATGTCAGGACATGTTCTTTGTAAGGGATGAGATTTGGATGTTTAGTATCCCACTCTCCTTTGATTTGACTGATAACCAAAGTTGAGTCCTCGAATACAATCAAAGAATTGATTCCCAAGTCAATAGCGGCCTTGAGACCAAAGATACAAGCTTCATACTCGGCCATGTTGTTGGTGCAGCTGAAGCAGAGTCTAACAGTGAAAGGTGTATGGCAACCTTCCGGAGAGATAAGTACCGCGCCGATACCGTTTCCAAGTGCGTTGGAGGCACCATCAAAGTACAAAGTCCATCGGGATCCTTGTTCAGGTCCGTCATATGGTCTATTTTCTTCAATGTTGCTCAAAGTCACGATATCCTTGTCGGGAAAGTCGAACCTTATGGATTGGTAATCTTCGACAGCTTGATGAGCTAGATGATCGGCTAGCACACTCCCCTTTATAGCTTCTTGGGTCGTGTATTGTATATCATATTCGGTGAGGATCATCTGCCATCTAGCGATTCATCCGGATAGAGCAGGCTTCTCGAAGATGTACTTGATCGAATCCATCTTAGAGATCAGTAAAGTGGTATGTGTTAACATATACTGCCTTAGCCGGCGAGCAGCCCATACTAAAGCGCAGCAAGTTTTCTCAAGCAGTTAGTAGCGAGTCTCACAGTCGGTAAACTTTTTGCTAAGGTAATAAATGGCATGCTCTTTTCGGCCAGACTCGTCATGTTGGCCCAATACGCACCCCATTGAATTCTCCAAGACAGTCAGATATATGATTAAAGGTCTTCCTTCGATGAGTGGCATCAAGATAGGAGGTTCCAACAAATACTCCTTGATTTTATCGAAAGAAACTTGACCGTCATCATTCCATTTAACCACCTGATCTTTCTTCAACAGCTTGAAGATCGGTTCACAGGTAGATGTTAGGTGAGAAATGAACCTTGCAATGTAGTTTAGGCGTCCCAAGAAACCTCTGACCTCCTTCTTGGAGCGAGGGGCAGGAATTTCTTGTATAGCTTTGACTTTGGCAGGATCAACCTCGATGCCTTTGTTATTGACGATGAATCCCAAAAGTTTACTGGACCTGACTCCGAAAGTGCACTTGTTAGGGTTCAGTCTGAGCTTGTACTCTTTTAACCTGACAAACAACTTTTGCAGATGGTCGAGGTGTTCTTCTTCTGTCTGTGAACAGGCTATCATGTCGTCTACGTAGACTTTAATCTCATGATGTATCATGTCATGAAACAAAGCTACCATGGCTCGCTGATAGGTTTCCCCGACATTCTTCAGTCCGAATGGCATCACTTTATAGCAGAAGGTATCCAACTACGTAACAAAAGTAGTCTTCTCCATGTCTTCGGGGGCCATTTTGATCTGGTTGTACCATGAAAATCCATCCATACAAGAGAATACCTTATGCCTGACTTCATCACTTCAGCTTTGATCTTTTCAGACATGTCGTGCCTCATGCGGCGAACTTTCTGTTTGATTGGTGGACAGTCTTCTCTTGTAGGGAGACGGTGAACCACAATATCTGTATCCAGTCCCGACATGTCTTCATAGGACCAGGCAAAGATCTCAACATATTCATTCAACAGCTGAACTAAGCGCTCTTTGACACTTGGCCCCAGGTTGGCACCCACTTTAACCTCTTTTCTGTCTTCGGCAGTACCCAAATTGATAGTCTCTAACAACTCTTCATGGGGCAGAATAGCCCTTTCTTCTTGTTGCAAAAGTCTAGCCAATTCTCCAGGCACTTCACAGTCTTCATCACCTTCGTATTCGGCATGATTGACCAGATCTTCAGAGTCACTGAAGGCCATAGCAGAATTGTTACCCATGGAATCCGGAGTGGATGGGTACCTGCATTTTGTGAGTGTGGGTGTGTGTAAGGGATAGCCACCTTTAAACAAATAAAATGTAAAAAGAAAGAAAATGAACAAAAAAGTTTATATATGAAAACGTCCATGATTCATAAAAAATGGCATATGAAAATGAAGAATCAAAACCCTTACAAATGGACCTATATGCCCCGGGTAAGGCATAAGGCGAAAAGAGTGTACGAATTGTTTAATAATTATTACAGACCAAACAGGAAATGTTCAAAAGATAAATTACTGATTGATGAAAGTAATGGGAACGAAGTCTTTCGCCTCCCAGTTGTTCAGTCCTCCTTCAATAGTTGGAAAGATCCAGTCTTCAAAATTTCTTTCTTCTTCATCCTCCTCTAAAGCATGAACTCCATGATGAGTGATTTTCAATGGCGGTCCTCCAGCCCGGGAGCAACGCACAACTTTCTGACTAGCAGCGGTGAAACCCAAGCTGAACTTATCTGTCTTGTAAAGGAAATATGGCAGTTGACCCCATATTGTGCTTCCTCCTTCCTTGATCACAACCTCCACATCTTTAAGGGATGACATCCGGGACACAAGTTTGGTAATGATGGGCACAACAGTCATTGTCTTGGTTACCGCAACTTCAGGAGAAACCTCTTCAAAGTGTTGGAAAGGTGTTTTTATGAATTCACCATCTAACTCCACATAGCGGAAAGAGTTAAGGTGGCTTATCATATACTCCTCCTCGCCATGAATTGTTATGATTTTACCCTGGACTTGGTATTTAAGCATTTGGTGTAGAGAAGAAGTGACTGCCCCAACGTTGTGGATCCATGGTCTTCCCAACAAGCATGAATATGAAGGACGGATGTCCATCACATAAAAAGTAGAGTTGAAAATCTCCGTTCCCACCTTAATTGGGATGTCCACCTCCCCGTGGACCATCCTCTTAGAGCCATCAAAGGCTCTAACAATGATATTACCGGGCTTTAGGGTCAAACCTTCACAGTCTAATTTGTCCAATGCTTTATTTGGTAGGACATTTAAAGACGACCCGATTACAACCAAAACATGAGCAAGTGTGGCTCCTCTGCACTCTACTGAGACATATAGTGCATCATTATGCTTTTTTCCCTTAGATGTTAGATCGGCATCAGAGAAGCCAAGACCATTGTCGGCTGTAAGGCTAGCTACACACTCTTGAAACTGATCCGCAGAAGTTTCTTGAGGTACATGCGCCGTCTTTAGGAATTTGATTAAGGCTTTGGCATGAGCTTCAGAACAGAGCAATAGGGCCAGCATAGAGATTTTTGAAGGGGTTTGCCCCAATTGTTCTAAGACATCATAGTCGCTTTTCTTAATTATCTTTAAAATCTCCTCCATTTCCTTTTGGGTGGTCTCGGGGATAACCAAAGTCTGAGCCCTCGTCCTGACGGGCGCTTCTTGGATCCCCTTACATTTATCAGCAGTAACATTAGAGGGTACGGCTTCGGGAGCAACAATTTCTTAAATAACTGGGCTTCGCACAGATGCGTTGACTGGTACCAGAGTAACCTTGGGAGCACTTGAGGGTCCGAAGACTGCCCTTGGAGGAGCAATATCCAGAGAGAAGATTCTTCCGCTGCGGGTGATCTTACTTGTCCCCGCAATATTTCCTACATCAGGAGTCTCTTCGTCGGAGTTTTCTTCAACTGATTCGATCTGCTTAACACCGTGGTAGAAGATCTCTCCTCCATAATTCCACGGTATTGTCTTGTTGGACTTGTATGGGATAGGCCCCGACATTGTGATCTTCAGAGGTACAAACTTTGGATCGAGTGTAATCTTAACAGGTCTTTTGGAGACCTTGGAAAGATTGTCGGAAATGGTGATTATAGCAACATCATTGATTGGAGTAATAGGAGTGACAAGAGTTTTCTTGAATATGATTTCTTGATTATCCATCAGGCGTTGGATGCCTGACTTCAAAAGCGGACAGTCGGATTGCAAGGTTGAACAAAGGTAACAATCTTTTTCACAGCCTGGGAAAATCCCGGCTTTCAACAAATTTATCTTGATCATTGGCAACAGAGTCATTAAGTCATCAACAACAATAACATAAAGATCTTCTACAATAGCATGGACATTGTGACCATGTTTTGGCATTGGAGCGGATATCACATTAGGTTTTTCAGGTGCGTCAAACTCCACCTCCTTGGCATCTATTAAATCCTGGATTTTGTTTTTAAGGGCCCAACAATTGTTGGTGTTGTGCCCCACATTGTCCGAATGATATGCACACTTTGCATTGGAATGATAGTATGGAGAAGAGGTATTTGGGTTCTTCGGCGCCTCTTTCAAGTTGGTAAGGTTTAAATTTAACAGATGAGGGAGAATCTGAGCAGGTGTCATATTGATCCGGGTGAATTGTCGTGTAGGCCTTTCCACCCTGGTTTGGTTAGCTCTGGGTTGACTACTTCTAGGTTGATCGGCTGAGGAGTTTTGAATCATCACAGCCCCCACCGCTGGTCGGCGCTCCATTCTTCCTTGATTTCTCTGGGTGTAAACAGCAGAAACTTCTTTCTTGGCTGGAAAGGTCTTCTTGATAGCAGCAGAAGCAGATTCATCCTTCTGAATTTTACCGCTCTTAATGCCAGCTTCGACTCTTTCACCCGTCATAATTAGCTCAGTGAACCCTACAGATGAGCTCTCGATCAAGTGATTAAAGAATGGACCTAACAGGGTCCCCAAAAACATATCAACAAGCTCTCTTTCAGACAATGGTGGATGCACCCTTCCAGCCAAGTCCCGCCACTTCTGGGCATACTCCTTAAAGCCTTCATTAGAGACCATACCCATACTCTGTAATTGAGTACGAGTAGGTGCTAAATCTGCATTATATTGATATTGTCGATAGAAAGCAGCAGCCAAATCTCCCAGTTATGTACATCAGATCTTTCAAGCTGATAGAACTAATCCAATTGCGTACCCGACAAACTATCTTGAAAAAAGTGGACCCACAGATCCTTATCAGAAGAGTGAGGTTGGATCTTTCTGACGTAAGACCGCAAATGCATCTTCGGGCAAGACAAACCATCATATTTAGCAAATGTAGGTACTTTGAATTTAGGGGGAATGACGATCCCAGCAACCAACCCTAGTTCTTTGAAGGAAAAGAGGAAAAGAATAAACCTTTTCGAGTAGGTAGATATTTCTTAGATGCTTGCTCAAAACACAACATTTTCCACACCTACACTCCTTCCCAAAAATATTTTCAAAAACTCTTTGTATACGTTCTCAACAATACGAGAAACATTACAAAGTTTGCCTCACTAAGGCGTCTTTTTAAAATACTTTTATTTTCAAACACACAAACACAAGGTATTTTCAAATGATCTAGCATCTAAGATCCCGTAGATAACTACGGATGGAAAGGGTGCTAACACCTGCCCTTTCCAAAATCTACCCCCCTTACTCAGAAATAATCTCGAAAGGTATTTTTCTGTTCTTTTCACCCTTTCCTTTGTTGGATAAAAGAAAAGTCGGTGGATACTCTTGCTTATCACAACATTTGCGAATACAAATGCAAAACCAGTATAACAGTCATTTCTCCCACCATATTACAGAACTGGCGACTCTGCTGGTGAATTATAAAAGTGGGGTTACCTTAGAGTTAGATCATTTTAAATTGTTTTCCTTGTTTGCTTTGTCTGCTTTATTTTTAAAGGGTTTTCTGGGGTTATTGTTAAAGATCCTATACCAGGATTTGGGGCACCTTTTTAGTTAAGTAGCAATAAATCATAGAGGTTGTACGACATAGACTGATACAGACGAAGTGATAGATGCGTTAGTGCGACACTATGGCTTGTACTAATGTTCCTTGAGTTAGTCAAGGATAACATTAGGCTTCCTTATAGTGTCATTAAGCACTAACTGCACTTTAGAACCTTTAATTGACTCATCCTAGCCATTAGAAAGTAGTGAGATAGCCGACTTTGGCTCCGACCGAAGATTGGTTGATACTCGATGCTACACTCATTGAGATTGGACTTTTTGGATATTTCAGCCGTAATACTTTGGTGCTTGAGCTAAAATAATGCCTGGCGGAAAGGTCAATGATATGAGTCTCCCTAGAACCCGGTTACTATTTCTAAGATAGGTTGAGCCAACTAAAACTTCAAGAGGGTACTTACCTACAAACTCCATGCAAGCCTAAACCTAAGGCTACTTGTGTGACTTGTTTGCTTTCATTATCTAACAACTTGAAATCCTTGCAGGGTTTTGTTTGTATTCATTATCTGACGATGTGAGTTCCTTGTAGGACTTGTTTATAGTCACTATCCAATAACCGGGACTTCTTGCAAGACTTACTTGTTTACATCACCTTGCAATTTTGTTTGGTTCATAGCATACACATCATGACATCATTCTATAGCATTTTCATTAACCCTTTCAAGGATTTCAAAGGGCCTGTGATACAGGTTATGATAAACCAGACGTCTAGTAAGGGGCAAGAGGATTTATTTTCCTCTAGCCAAAGCCGTCAAAGCATAATAACTTGAGTTAGAGGCCATGACCCACTCGACATGGTGAGCTTGATTCTTGTAAAAGGAAATTTAATGATACGAAGTTCTTCCATCAAAGATACAATCAAAATTCAAACATTTTCTTGTGTTTACCTCGTGAGATCCTTGAAAACATTGCATGCATGTCATTACATAACATGTATTCTCAAGACAGGTTTCTCATTTTCTCGCTGTTTATTTCAGCAAAGAATACGACTCTCGAACCGAACGATAGAGATCTCCAAATTTAATATGTTCAGTTCAAGGAAATGTTCCTGAATCTATCCAAGGGGGAAGAAGAATTGAAAGCACTCCTCAATGGGAACTTGACTAATAAAAATACTGACGACAACAAGGATGACCAGTTGGAACAACTGCAAGCTGAGATGGAAAGGATGAGAATCCAGATGAATAGTCATATGGCTCTTATCCAAAATTTAGCTCGGGGATAAGAAGAGTTGAGGATTCTCATCAGTAAGCTTCATCAGGACAGATACGATCGTTTGGGGAAAACTGCTAGAATTTGGGGCCTAATCAACGTTCAATCTCTCTTTGCAGACGGGGAATCAGGTGACATGTTCATGCAGGAACATGTTAAAAATAAACTCAGGAGCGGTGAAATTCAGGGGACTGCATCTTCAAGTACTCAAAAGAGATCATACAACAAAAAGAAGGAGTCTAGTACCGTGTATAACCAGAAGGGTCGTAATAAGGGTGATCTCAACCAATATGTGGGGGCAGTGCGGATCTCTAATCCAGCACCGGTGCAACATCAACGACAAGGCAATCAACGTAAGCAGGATGTGCCCAAAAGGTAATTCAACAAAATCAACATGTCCTCGGCTCAAGTATTGCAACACATGTTGAAGATGGAGTTGATAACATTGAAGGATCCTCCTCAGAATCCCAACACTCCTTTCCTCGATACAACCCTAATGTGAGATGCACTTATTATTCCAATAGTCCGGGCATGACACTAATAGCTGTTTGGAATTGTAAAATAATATTCAGGACTTAATTGACAAAGGAGTGCTGGAGTTCACACAAGATGGTCATACTGAATTCTTCTGCCATCCCTCAAAGGCACACCATTTGAAGTGACAAGTTCAGACGAAAAGGCTTTTTGTTCATTAGAATTTTCAAATTGTAATTTTCTTTTGATTGTTCGAACACTTATTTTATGTCAAACTTTGCTATTCCATTAATGCATTGCATATGTTTGTCTTGAATTAATCCATTCGTCGTCACTATACTGAAACTATGCTTTTACTTCCTTTTTGTGATATTCAACTCTCGATTAAAAGTTGTAAGGCTTTAGAGGGAGGATGACGAAAAAGATACCACAATCTCTACAATATGCTTTTGAACGGACCTTGCTGACGATGTAAAGGCATTCTTTCAAATCCTAAACAATGGAGTTATAAGGAAGATAATCCCTAGACAACTCCTTTGAGCCTAAGAAGTAGGAGTTTTTATTTTCACATAAATTAAAACCCTTAATCATAACCAGGGGCAGGGTAGTTTCTTACTTAATTCAATGGTGCATTCAATCCCAAGGTTTTCCTACGAATACGATGAATAGTGTCAAAGATTCTCTTCCAAATCAAAAAACTGGTGATTGTTCCCTGAAATAAAAAAAAAGTCAGGAAGTCATTATCTCTCAAAAGAAAAGCCCGCTAAGTCAAAACCTACGAAGGATACTTAAGAAAAAAAACTCGGGCATCCCACTGACTGCAATAATAAAAGAAACAGTTTAGGAAAATAATAGGGATAATAAAATCAACAAAAGAGGTTGCTACGAATCCTCAACAAAAAATATTACAAAAAAAATGATGACTGCCTTTTCAAATAAACTTTCAGTATCTGAACCATCACCGGAATATTAGGGAAAAGATTCCAGACTCAATTGGGATCTAAACGCACAATTAACTAAGTATATGACTAAAGAACATCACGAAGAACGGGTTGGGTACAAATAAAGTTTGATCCTTTATCCTTTGTTTCTTGAACCGTGAACCAGACCATATTACAACCCTTAAAAGTCCTAACTGAAGCATAGGTTAGTTCGAAAGCATACTGTTACAAAAACGTATCCTGACTCCTGTAAGGTTTACTATAAATCCTAAGTTGAATTCATATTGTTACAAAACTTTGTTTGTTTACTAAAAATTCATTTTCAAAACTTCAAGATAGACATAAGCTTTGCATTTTTAAATGCCATTGTTTTCATATGACTAATTGTTCGACAACATAAAAATTCGCACGACGGATACTCAATGAACAAAATCACCTCAGATGGAAAAACATTTCCAATAACAGGCCTTTCATAATCAAGAGGCATGACATGGTGTCTAACTGATCTGGGGGAAGTCGAGCCAAGATTCAAGGAATCTCTAAAAAGTGCTGAATAGCCAGGGCAGACCTCCATCTGAATCACTTGGGGCATTGAACATGAGTTCTAGCAAAGGATCACATACGATCGAGCAAACATTTTTCTGGCAGTGCTACAACACTTACTACTATGGACAATGACAATTCTCTGCATCCTTTGAACACGGACATAGTCGAAAAATACTACGCATGAAAAAAGACTCGCTAGGTTGACTGGCCTAGGCAAAAATAAGGGCATCCCGGGGAACCAAAAGAGTTCGGGAAAAAAATAGTGATATATAAATAAAATTGTACACCTGGAAAGTCGAAAACCTGAAAAGGCGGCTTGGCCTAAAAAGGGTATCCCGGTGGACTAAAAATCTGAAAGGACAGTTGTTGTACCCCAAAATTTTCCCTCCCAATTTTCAAGGCTTTTCTTACAAAGGTTCTCAGGGTTCAAGCTTGAACAAGTGCTTTAGGATTTTCCAGTACTAAAATTAAAAGGAAACTGCCAAGAAGGGAGAAAACAGATAAAAATAACATTTTGACAAAATTGGAGAAAAATTGGCTTCCATCGACTCAGCACCCTTCGATTGACTTTTGGCCTCTTTAAATTTCTCAAAATGGCTGCTAGCGTGCTTCTTTCGTCTGGGCATGTGACTTCTTGTTGCAGGCTTTATTTGTGTCTTCCACTGCGTGCATGTTTGCTTTGAATCCCATGTTTGTTGGACATAAGTGCCCCCTGCAAGGAAAGCCCTTCGATTCACTAAGCACCCTGCCTGCATGTTTGCTTTAAATACCAAAGTTTGTTGGCCACAAGTGCCCCCTGCAAGGAAAGCCTTTCGATTCACCCAACATGCTGCCTGCATGCTTGCTTTGAGTACCCAATTTGCTGCCACAAGTGCCCCCATGTAGGGAAAGCCTTTCGATTGGACATGTATGTTGCCTGCATGCTTGAAATTGAAGGCTATGACCTGCTGGCCACATGTGCCCCCTTCAAGGAAAACTCTTCGATTGGAAAAAAGTACCTGCATGCAAAGCTTCTATTGGAATATGGATCCCCTTCGAATCAGCTTGCTTCGAATCCAAGCTGAGTCATTCGAAGCAGGATTCGTTTGAAGCAAATCTGAGGAAATCTCATAGCCTTACCCTACTTGACAGGCTATGTTTCTTCCAAATATTTGTATAATCAGAGGGCCAGAAGCATAAGTCATATCTTCTTCACCCCAACTGCCAAAAGGCCCCCCACTTGTACTTTCATATTACATATATTTTATTATTTCCTTGCAAAGCTAAGTATTACAACATGTCCACTTTTTCTCTATAAATAGAGGAATTTTTTGCAATGGCTGAAGAGGATCTTTGGACCAGAGGAACGAATATCCAAATTTTCTCAAACATCATAAGTTCTCAAAGAGTTGTGAAAAACAAACCCAGAATCCCAAATATTTCCCTTTTTCAATTCTAAAGAACTCCCCACACTTCAGTCTCCTTCGAATCCAGTTGGAAAGAATCATAACACTTGTTTCTTTTTTCCTTCAAATCCAGCATCAAAGGCCAAGCTTTAGACCCCTCCCTTCGAATCCATGACCACCACTCAAGGCCTAGTTCACCTTCAAGGCTGCAACAAGGTAAGTTACTCTTACCCTTGCATCTTTTGTTTCAAATATAGCATGTACATAATACTTTGTTCTTTTCGTTTCCACCCTTTTAATATATTTTCAGAACTAACCCGTTCGTTTTCTTCTTGTTTACCTTAACATGCTTTAAGTATTAAATTGTTTGCAAGATAAATACTAGTATGGCCTTAGGCCATGTTGCCATTTAATATCTCAAACGAAAGAGACAGGGGGAAAGAAACATGGAACAGAGCCTTGGGCTTCCATGCTAACTTCCATTCCCATCCAGAATGCATGTTCATGCCGATGCCAACTCCAATCGAAGAAGGCAACAAGGCAGAGATGGAAGAATCGAAGGCCATGACTTGCTGATGCCAGCCCCAATCGAAGAAAGCAACAAGGCAGAAAGGCAGAACCAGAAGGCGCGCCCTGCTGACTTCCAAGCCCAATCGAAGGCCATGACCTGACTGTTACCCATGCCCAATCGAAGGCCATGACTTGCTGGTGCCAACTCCCAATTGAAGGAGGCCAACAGAAGCAGAATAGAAGGGTTCTTCTCCCCCCAATCGAAAGAGCTCATTTTTATTCTTTTTATCTTATTTTTTCCTTTATATTTTTATGCACTGCAATATGGTTGTAATAGTGTAGGATATTTATTTTCTGCATTTTTATTGATTTATACAAATGTTAGTAATTAGGTGTGTATGGCAAGATAAAAACCAACAAGTAGACCACCAAAAATCAAAGATAAAATGCATGCAATCAAGAAAACTATTCACACATGCACCCTTAGGGTAATCTCACTTGTTTCCTCGGAAAAATAGTCATGTCCCTCGAACATGGGTGTTTTAGCAAAGACCCTCGATAAAAGATCGTAGTCCCTCGATGACCCTCGATGTTTCCTTCGGTAAACGATCTAGTCCCTAAAACGACATTGCTAAAACGTCCCATAGGTTGCCTTCTATGACTATACAAACGTCCCACGCCTGTCCATTCACATCCAACGATGGGGCATCTTACCAAATCAATGGTAAGATAACAATATCAAAGGAAAGGAAGAAATGAACTAAGACTTTTGAGTAGGTAGATTGTTCCTAGTTGCTTGTTCATTTTTAAAATCAAACACTCTTACTTATTTTCAAAACAAACACCAACACTTTCAAAAACATTTTCAAAAACATTTTCCAAACATGAAACATTTTCAAAAGCTCAACACTTTGTATACGTTCATACGAACGAGAACTATTACAAAGTTTTCCTAAACGATGACGCCTTTTCAAAATACTTTCAAAAAACACACAAAGCACATTTTCAAACAAAATCAAGTGATCTAGCAAGAATCTAAGAGCCCATATATAACTATGGATGAAAAGGGTGCTAATACCTTCCCTTTTCATAATCTACCCCCCCCCAGAACTCAGAAATAATATCGAAAGGTCTTTCGTGTTCTTTTCAGCCTTTCCTTATTGGATAAAAGAAAATTCGGTGGTGACTCTTGGTAACCGCAACATTTGCGATAAAACACAAAACACCCGAGTCAGTTCTCCCACTGTATCACAACAGTCCAGGAAAAAGTTAGGGGTTAAAGCGTACGACTATGTCCCGTCATCTCTTCACTTGTCTATCAGTAGAAGACTTATCACCCTGATCAACATTCACCAAGGGCTATAGAAGTTGAGGTATGTTCAAGTCTTCGCGGACCCCCACAAAGCCAATTCCATGAGATTATCTCCACAAAGTAATCTTCACAAAGTAATACATTCCCCGCAATTTCCCCCGCAGATCACTCTGGAGGATAAAGGTGTATGATCTTCTTCCTGGAAATATCACCAACCTACGGAGTTTCAATCAATACAGTTCATGGAGTTTCTCTTCCCCAACTGAGCTTGTTCCTCCAAGGTTGTAAAACCCCCTTCAGACTTCTGCTCTCCAGCAGAGTTCATTTCCTTAACAAGGGTGTTTCCTCAAAAAGAGTACTTCTCCATCAATAAGGTTTATTTCCCCAAACAGTTTATCATTTTCTAGATACAATGTAGATACATTCAAGACACAGATTAATTCTGTCACTCATTCCAGATTTCTCTTCTAGATACAGTACAGATACAATCAAGACACAAATTTATTCTGGCACTCATTCCAAATTTCTCTTCCAGATACAGTTCTGATACGATCCAAATATGGATGCCATTCTGATACTCATTCAGTACATCATTCAGATATGGTTCAGATACAGTCCAAATATGGATATTATTCTGATACCCATTCAATACATCTTTAGATACAATCAAGACATGGATTTATTTTGATACTCCTCAGCTTGAGTGTGCTTCTACCATAAATCACTGGCAAATCCCTCTCTCTAGTGATGTTGCCACTATCCCAAGAGAGTTTCTACTGAATCTAAAACCAGATCGAATGTCAGTCAACTTTATCCTCCCCAAACAGGCCGAAAGGTTATCTATTTATTTTATCCCCATTCAGGGTATACAAAGAATCATAACTCCCCAGTATAGCAAATGACAACCAAAGTTTTTAACTTTTCTCCCCCAAGCAAGAATTAACACGATCCAACAGAGTTTCCTAAAGCAAAGAGCAAAAAATAATGTTCCCCAACAGAGTTTCCTCGAACAAGAAAGCAGGGATCCCTAGTGGAAACAATTCCTAGAAGATCGAATATACACATACTTTTTATCCCCAGCAACAATCAGGGATTTATTTTCCCCAGACAAAGATGCTCGAGTTTAAAAATGCACTTCAATAACATTTCACATTCATACATGATTTACAAACGACATAGCATATGCATACAAAACACATATAGCACAATCTCATTTATTTTGAGAGCATCATTACGCAATACAATACCTACATCATGCCATTGCATAAAACTAACTTTGTCTTTCCATAATAGATAGAGATTGTCAACAGTTTATCATCTTCAAGATATGGTTCAGATATGCTCCATATACAGATGTCATTCTAATACTCATTCCAGATCATCTTTCAGATACAGTTCAGATACGCTCTAAATGAGGATGTCATTCTGATACTCATTCAGTACATCTTTCAGATACGGTTCAGATACACTCCAGATACGGATGCCATTCTGATACTCATTTAGTACATCTTTCAGATACAGTTCAGATACGCTCCAAATACGGATGTCATTCTGATACTCATTCAGTACATCTTTCAGATACGGTTCAAATACACTCCAGATATAGATGCCATTCTGATTTTCATTCAGTACTTCTTTCAGATACAGTTCAGATACGCTCCAAATATGGATGTAATTATGATACTCATTCAGTACATCTTTCAGATATAGTACATATACGCTCCATATACGGATGTCATTCTGATACTCATTCCAAATCATCTTTCAGATACAATTCAGATACACTCCAAATGAGGATGTCATTCTGATACTCATTCAGTACATCTTTCAAATATGGTTCAAATACGCTCCAGATACGAATGCCATTTTTATACTCATTCAGTACATCTTTCAGATACAGTTCAGATATGCTCCAAATACGGATGTCATTCTAATACTCTTTCCAGATCATCTTTCAGATACAGTTTAGATACGCTCCAAATGCGGATGTCATTCTGATACTCATTCAGTACATCTTTCATATACGATTCATATATGCTCCAGATACCGATCCCAGTCTGATACTCATTCAGTACATATTTCAGATACAGTTCAGATACGCTCCAAATACGGATGTCAATCTGATACTCATTCAGTACATCTTTCAGATACAGTTCAGATACGCTCTAAATACAGATGTCATTCTGATACTCATTCAATACATCTTTCACATACATTTTAGATACGCTCCAAATACGGATGTCATTCTGATACTCATTCAGTACATCTTTCAGATACAGTTCAGATACACTCCAAATACGGTGTCATTCTGATACTCATTCAGTACATATTTCAGATACATTTTAGATACGCTCCAAATACGGTTGTCATTCTGATACTCGTTCGATACATCTTTTAGATATAGTTTAGATACGCTCCAGATATGGATTCCATTCTAATACTCATTCAGTACATCTTTCAGATACAGTTCAGATACGCTCCAAATACAGATGTCATTCTGATACTCATTCAGTACATCTTTCTGATAAAGTTCAGATACGCTCCAGATACGGATGTCATTGTGATACTCATTCAGTACATCTTTCTGATACAATTCATATATGCTCCAAATACAGATGTCATTCTGATACTCATCCAATACATATTTTAGTTCAGATACAATCCAGATATAGATTCATTCTAATACTCATACTCAATACATCTCCAGGGACAATCATAGAATAGATTCATTCTGACACTCCCTAACACATCTTCTAGATACAATCATACACAAGCTCATTCTAGTATACTTCTCATATGAATTCAGATACAGAGACCTCTTCTGGCTCAGATAAAATCAACCATAGATTTATTCTGATACTTTTTCCAGTTTGGAGTCAACATTTACTTTGGATGGCATCTATAAGCCCATCTCTGACGACTCCCAGTCATCTTCTCCAAATGGCATCTAAAATCCCATTCCCGATATCATCAACCAACAACGTTACTTTATGCACAAGCGAGTGCAAATTTCTAGGCACTTTAGTGTTGAATCATCTTCCACCTTCAGATTACGAATGGCAAACAAGCCAATCTAAATCTTCAGGTTTAAGAAGATTGAACAGGGGCAGCTGTTGTACCCCAAAACTTTCCCTCTCATTTTATTCAAGACATACTCATAGAGGTCCCCAAATGCTCAAGGTTGACTAAGAATTGACCAGACAAATTCTCATCCTAAGCAATGGACTTCCAACTAGGGTTTCACTTTTCACAAAGAAGTTTGGTTTTAAAAGTCTTCGAGTGATTTCCATTGTTCCTAATATGTGCTAAATAATATCCATGCCAAGTTTCATGCCTTGCATCACAAGTTTTCTCAACCAATGGCTCAAATGTTTGAAAATCAACTATATTGGTCAAAAAGTCAACCATGGTCAACATACAATCAAACTTCAAGATTTTTGGTCAAAATCAACATTTAGAAGTAATATCCATAATTTGATCAAGGGTTGATCATGATTCTTCAAGGAATGCTCTCAAATCATCAAGAATCCAAAAGTGTAAAATTAGGGTTTCCGAGGAAAAGTCAACTGAACTTTGACCAAGCATAACTTTCACATGTTTCATCCATTTTGCCCCAACTAAATCTCATTGTGAAAAAAATTTATTTCCATACAACTTTTATTTTGTCCTCAAGTTAAAAAAAATGCATCATTGAAAAGATATGAGCCAATACATTACAGGTCTTTTTGAAAGTCAAACAAAAGGCATTTTTTGTCAAGACAAGTTACATTAAGATAATTTCTCCAAATAAAAAAATGGTCAACATATAGACTGTAGGGGACATCTTGAGATTTCTAAAAAGTCAAATATCATCTCCAAAAGATAAAAATTGAGCAAGTTATGACTAGTACAAATTGGGAAAATTGGTGAAAATGCAAAAAAGTCAACTTTGAGCAAAAATGCATTTTTAAGTTTATAGACTTATTTTGTGGGATTAAAATATGTTTATGACTTACTCAAGAACCTCTGAATTCACTCTCACATTGATTTTCATTTTTTCTCTATTTATTCATATTTATTTTGTTTTTATTCAAATAAACACAAAATGAATTGCATAAAATAATAAATAAAAATTATGGACACATAGGCTGATGATTTGGGTTGATATTGGGCCTTAGAAATCGTGTAAGGCATGAGGAAAAAGACCAAGTTCATTTCATCTCAAGAAGGGCAAGTTTTTCACAATTTTGGAAGTATTTTAATATGTTTGATATTGCTTTGAAAGGGGGCCATTATGTGTGGATTCTTACCATGTTTACTCACCATTTCATCCCTCTATAAATACAAAACAAATGCATAATCCAAGAGCAATAAATTTTGCACCAAAGCCTTCCAAAACAAATTCTCCAAATTCGAAGAAATTGTGAAAATCATATCTCGCATCTCCAGCAGTTTTCAAAGTGATCCAAACCTTTCATTGTCCTCCTGATGGCCAGGAGTCAGAATCAATCATTATCCTTTGCAAATCAACCCCAGAAAATACCCTCACATTGATTCCGATTGGTAAGTTGGTAGGTTTCGTGTTTTCAAGATTTTCACACTTTAAATCCATGTAAACATGTTTGTTTCATTTATATGCATTTTCTGCAATTTTCTAACGTTTTACATGTAACCATGGAGGCAGAAATAAAAATCATGATCATGGTGCACCCCAAGGCACGTTCCACACTGGATTGGAACAAAGCTCCTGGACTCATGCGTTTTGGGCCCATTTTTCTCCTTCCTCGCACCCCCTCCACTTACTTATTCTCAGTAAGCTCATTTTCATTTCTTTTTTGTGTTTTAATTAACTACTTTCTTTTTTAATCAATCTTATTTTAATAAAAAAAATCACAAAAACATTAGACTTAGGTTTTTATTAATTAAATTAATTTTAATTAATTACTTTAATCAGTTTTTTAAATTAATTAACTAATTAGAATTAGGGTTTTATAATTAATATATTTTCATAAATCAAATTCAAATTATTACTAACACAAAATTCTTTTTACTCATAAAAAGACCAAATTTTTTTCTTGCTTAGAATTTTAGTTTTTTTAAATTTTGTCCTTTAATTTATTTTTTAATTATTCCGTTGCTATTTAAATTCTAGAAAACAAATATATAGGTCGCACGGGTAATTTTTAATAGTTGTAGTTTATATTTCCTCGCATTTTTTCTATTATGTAACTGCTTATGGGATGTAATAGTTGTAGGCCTTTACTTTCTCGCATTTTATTTTTCGCACTTATAGTTATGCATGTATATATATATATATATATATATATATATATATATATATATATATATATATATATATATATATATATATATATATATATATATATATATATATATATATATATATATATATATATATATATATATATATATATATATATATATATATATATATATATATATATATATATATATATATATATATATATATATATATATATATATATATATATATATATATATATAACTGTGTAGTAACTAGGACGTGTATGGCAAGATCTAAAAACAAAACAATAGAAAACCTTAACGTCAAAGATAAACAATAACTGAAACACAAAACACTTTGCACACGAGCACCTCTAAGGTACCTCCACTTGTTGCCTTCGGAAAATAACAGTCATGTCCTTCAAAAGTGGGGACGCTTTAGCAAAGTCCCTCGAATCAAAATACCATAGTCCCTTGATGGCCCTTCAGTGTTGCCTACCGGTAAAATGATTGTCCCTTAAACGAAATTGCTAAAACGTACTTACTAGTTGCCTTTAGTGACTGTACGATGTCCCTCGATCTTCCTTCAAACATCCAACGATGGGGCTACCTACTCACTAATAGTAGGATAACACTATCTAAAGGAAAAGAGGAAAAGAAGAAACCTTTTCGAGTAGGTAGATAGTTCTTAGATGCTTGCTCAAAACAAAACATTTTCCACACCTACACTCCTTCCCAAAAATATTTTCAAAAACACTTTGTATACGGTCTCAACAATACGAGAAACATTACAAAGTTCGTCGCACTAAGGTGTCTTTTGAAAATACTTTTTTTTCAAACACACAAACACAAGGTATTTTCAAATGAGCTAGCATCTAAAAGCCCTTAGATAACTACGAATGGAAAGGGTGCTAACACATTCTCTTTCTATAATATACCCCCTTACTCATAAATAATCTCAAAAGGTCTTTTTCTGTTCTTTTCACCCTTTTCTTTGTTGGATAAAAGAAAGTCGATGGAGACTCTTGCTTACTGCAATATTTGTGAATACAAATACAAAACAAGTATAACAGTCATTTCTCCCACCGTATTACACCTACCAAGCAGAAATGAAAGAGAAGAATGATTTGATTGAGATTCTTGAGAGTCATGTTGTGGAGATGATGGAGAGGCAAGATGATTTATTTTCCTCTAGAGCTCAATCAGGTCTTAGTTACTCACTTCCTGACTCTGGTGATTGGAAAGGGGTCACTGATATGTATGTGGAAGAGAATAAGCAGTTGAAGGCTCAAATTGCAAGACTCGTGGGAAAGCGTTAGTTATGGAGAGATCTTCATCGGCTTTTCCTCCTTAGGATTTTAGATTATATCTTCTCTTGTACTTAGGATTGTTGAAACTTGTACTAGAAGATGTAATATGTTGTAACCCAAAATTTGCCCACCCATTTTTACTCAAGACATGCTCATTGAGTTTCTCAATTGCTCAAGGATGACCAAGAATTGACCAGACAATTTCTCCTCCTAAGAAATGGATTTCCATCTTAAGGTTTCATTTCTCTCAAATAATTTTGGTTTTCAAAGGCTTCAAATGATTTCCATGGCACCCTATACGCCACATCATAATGGAATAGCTGAAAGAAAGAAAAGAAGTGTACATGACAAGGTGTAGGTCGAAAGCTGAAGATATTCCTAAGAGCTTTTGGGTCGAAGCATCTTTGATAGCAGTATGCAATCTAATTTGATACCCAAAAAAGCACTAGGATCGAAGGAAGGATAGTTCGAGAGCAAGCGTGAGGAGGCTTTTATGAAGTCTTCAATTGGAAGAGCTAGTAAAGAGCTTCGAAGGGTTCGTTTTTGAACCATTGAAATATAAGCCATTTGAAGCATTACATGGAAAGACACTTCGATTGTCATGTTGATTGAATTAACGCTTCAAAAAGAGGAAGAGTTTGAATTCAAAAGCTTTGATCTTATGGTTAGAAGGACATGCATGTATCTGAACAAGTGAGGAAGAAGTTGGATGATTGAAGTGAAGTCTTGGCGCTCATAGGTTATCATTCGATTGGTGCATACAAGCTGTATTCACCCAATCGAAGAAAAACTAGGGATAAGTAAAGATTGTCTTGTAGACGAAATCAAAGGATGAGATTGGAGTCAAAATTTAGTTCGATAAGAAAATAAACAAGTTGGTACTTCGACTGGTCGAATCGAAGAGTCATTTGTACAACTATGTTCTAAGGAGATAAACATAATGAAGTTTCGACACAGACATAACTGTCACCACTGTGTTCGAAGGAGAAGAACATAATGAAGCTTTGACACAACCATAATTGTCATAGTTGTGTTCAAAGGAGAAGGAATAGAAAGAAGATTCGACAGGGTAAGATGAAGAGGTGATACTTCGATTGGTCGAGATGAAGGAAAGGAGATCGAAAGGAACAAGAACTGAGTTCGACTAGGTTGATTGGATATGAGAGTTTTCCAGATCAAGCAACCAATGCAGATGGTGACTTAATCGAAGAAGCCATGATGGTGAAGCCTTGAGAAATTTGAATTGGAGTTCAGAGCCATTGAAAGGAGAAAAACTTGGGATCTTGTTGAAAGAACCAATAAGAAACCATTGGATGTGAAATGGATCTATAGGGGCATGTAAGCTTTCGATTCCCATCAAGTTGGAGCCCAAACAACTCATAGCAAGCTGGAAAAAACACATAAAACAAATTGGCACGTGATTGGATCAAATATAGCAAGTTTTCATGATAATCAAATCAAAATTCTCCATCAAAATGTGCAAAGATATGAAGCCCAATTGTTGACCTAAACCCTTTGTCTATATAAACCTAATAATCTCATAAGCAGGGGACGAAAAATATTTCCTCAAACACATGCGCAACTAGCCTCACCAAATCACTAAAAAATTTCTAAAGTCTTTCAAGAAATCCTAAAGCTTCCAAACCCTTACTACAAACCTACTTACTGCAAGATCTCGGTTCCATTCATTCCCAGCAAGGAGATTGAGTAATTTTGATACAATCTTGAAATCCCCAAGCACGCGAAACACCCTTACATGGCATCGCCGGTTGCATATCATTTTTGTCTTATTTTAAGCCATGCTAATATTGTTAATGTGTTCCTGGGATGTTTTTGAACAGATCTGAATCATCCTCATGTTCCCATGCACGCAGAATACCGATATGCCATAGTTGCTTTTGAACATTTCTGATTGTGTAGTAGCGCCCAAACCAGCCAGTTTTAGGCCTTGAATTTGTTTCCATTGAGATCGCAAGCCCTGAATTAGGGGGACAAGGTCTCTCTAGATCTTTATTTGTGTCTTTGTTTGCAGGTTTTGGTGGAAGAGACGACCGGAGCTAGGGCTCCGGCATCCCTCCGGTATAGATGCCATGTTTAATATATTTTTATTTCTTGTTATTTAGATAACAGTTGAAACATGCAATTCAATTGGCAAGTCGAGGCGTGATAAGGCGTTAGTCAAAATGGGGATGGGTTTGATCCACCCCTTTTGCAAATTTAATTCTCACCAATTTGGTTTCTTACAGGTCTCATCATAATACCACGAGATCTCATCATAGCTAGATCAGACGTCCCAGATCTGGTGCCCACACTAAAGTTTCCAAGGGTCAGCATCACTGGATTCCATACAGGAAGGTGGACCAGCGCCACTTGGGCCTGTCAAAATTCAATATTACACCCCCATCTTGCTACATATACCAGGCTCAGTCCACTTTTTCTTTTACTTTGTTTTATTCTTCAATTATTTTTATGCTTTTAAAAAATCACTTTTCATTTATCTAGTCGTAAAAAATCAGAATAATATTTAAAAAAAACTTAGATCTACGTTTTATTCAATTTTAATTTTCATAAATTAATTAATTAATCATTTTGTTTTCTTTTCATAAATTAAAAAAACAATTAGAATTAGGTTAAAACTTTAATGTTTTCTTAAATAATAAAAATACCAAAAAAATATTAGATTTTGTTAGAATTAACTTTAATTCATAATTTTTTATTTTCTTTTAATTAATCAATTATGGTTTAGCCCAAAATTTATTTTTTCCAAATAAACAAAAGCGACAAAAAGATTTTCTTTTAACTTAATAATTTTTGGGGTTTTAGAAGTCATTTCCGTTTCGCACACGTTATTTACTTTCGCACTTTTTTTATATTAATGTATCTGCTCATGGTTTGTAATAGATTTAATTAAGACTCTTTACTTCTCTTCTTTCCTTATTTTTTTTCCCAAGTTTAGACTTGTAATAATCCCCCTCCCCGAAACCTTGTAATAGTTAGATTTACATTTCTGCACTTTTAATTATTGTCAAATTATTAACTGCTTAGATGTATGCTAACTAGGATTGTATGGTAAGAATAAAACAAAACGCTAGCAAATCTAATGCAAGGACTAAAATAACTGAAACCAATATGTTGTACCCCAAAATTTTCCCTCCCATTTCTCATTGATTTCTCACCACAAAGCCTTTGAAGCTCAAGACCCAGTTAGGGTTTCATCTGCTCAAGACCTCTCCTTGCACTGTTGACTCAAATTAGGGTTTGTGTTTGCACAAAGATATTTTGACCTAAAATGCCTAAGATGACTTTCATGCTTCATATTGGACTCCCAAGTTTACCCATATCAAATTTCAAGCCTTGATTCCAAGTTTTGCCCAGTCAATTGGACAGTTGACCTAGAAATCAACTGTATTGGGGAAAAAGTCAACTGTAGCCAATTGACAGTCAAACTTCATGAAATTTGACCCACATCAACATTATGAACTCATATGAATCATTTAGTCAAGTTTGGATCACAATTCCCCAAGAAATTTGATCAGATCACCAAAAGGGCAAAATGGTCATTTTTAGGGTTTTGACTGTACAAAGGCAATTTTTGACTGTTTGACCTAGCCAATGGCAAACCAAGCTCACATATGGACTCAAGGACCCTATGGAATTATCTTGACATGATCAACAAACTCAAAAGATCCCAAGTATACAAGATTGACAGTTGAATTTCCCAGTCAATTGATCAGTTTTGACTGTATACTGAAAAGTCAAACTTTGACTTTTTGGTCAAAATCAAGAGTCAAGATTCATTTTTCATCAAAAACATTCCAAATCATGAAACTTGTTCACCAAGAAATCACAAAATGCAAATTAGGGTTAGAAAATGGAATTTTTCATAACTTAGAATTTTTCTAAGTTATGAAAAACCCTAATTTTTTCCCAACTTTGCCCCATCTTTTCACCAAGATCCATTTGGATTCAAACAAAAGTCCAAACATGAAAGTTGTAGCTTGTTGCATAATCTACAACTTTGATTCACAAAGTTTTCTCATTTGAAGCTTGTATCTCAAGTTACAATTTTTTGAATAAGGGCACTAAACCATTTTTAACTTAGTGAAATTTTAACCTATTTTGACAAGGTTTTCTACCCCACTTCAAGGCCATTTTTCATACCCTTCCACTTGTAATTTCAAATTGCATTTCAAAGATGGATTGTAGTACACATTCCAAGCTTTCCAAAATGTCCAAGAACTTCTCAAACAACCTCATGGTTAGAGAGAATCGAATTTCACAATATAGCAAAAAACCACTTTGTTCATGACCAAGTTCCATGTCCATAACTTTGCAAATTTGAACTCAGCATGCTTTAGGCTAGATTACAGGTCCTTAAACCAAGTTACACTCCATAATTTAATGCTTGTTCATTGTGCCAAAGTGTTGTTCCATGAGTTCAAGCATTGTACACAAGATTGATCCATTTTTAGATAAAGTGAACTTTCCATTTTTGCAAAAGCTTGCTTTATGTCAATTGGTAAATCAAAGAAGTACATTGCAAATCTGAATGGCACAAGTTTATGAACATAACACTCTGATCAATGAGGGATTATGCAGCACATTAGGAGGCCCCCTACATGCCTAGAAAGCTAAGTTGCATTTTGTTGCTTAAGAAAGAAGAAAAGTCCCATAACTTGTAACAACTTTCATCTCAGCATTAGCACACAAGAACAAACTGATCAAACACCTTCCAAAGAATATAACCAAGCTGAGACACGACCCTTGCACCTCCAAAACACCCTCCATCTCAGAATCATCCTCAAACTGTAAAAACAAAGTTGCCTCTGCAGTTTGAGTGCCAACTCCCATTTCCCTCGAGCATTCTTACCAAAATCAATTCATACACATTCCCTAGCACGTATGCAAGCTAACCATGACCTAAAACCTGACCTGTAATCTCTCTAACAGCTTCCACCATTTTCATTTTTTCCTTTTGCAGTTGAAGTTCCACAGCTCGATACAAGAAGTTTCAAGACAAAGTAAACATTGGAATAACATCCCTGGACCTCAAGGAAGCTTTTCCAATCATCACCTTGCACTGAAAGTTCCTCATTCTCCAGATAGAAGTTCAACTGAATAGGTAAAATTTTGAACTCGTATCTCTCTTATTATGCATCTTTAGTCTTAAGTTTGTGAAGAAGCAAGGTTCTACTCATAGCCCTGAACATGTACATATCTTTACTTTTCATTTCTTTTGCCTGAGTAGAGAGAATTTGGAGTTTGAAAATGGCAGAAAAATTAGGTCAGAAATTGGGGGAGGAGAAATTCTCCCTCATCTTAGAGAGTTAGGTCAAGTTCTATACATGGTTGGAATCGTCTCTTCATGCTGAGCATTTTTTATGTTATGAGTTTTTGTTAAAAAGCCAGGAATCAGGAGTTAGCAGCTAAAGTACAGGGCGCGCGTTTTTGAATGTTGTTGAACGAAGGTTGAAGATGAAGCCACATGGGCTGGGCCTGTGTGGTTTCTTCTTTTTGCACCCTATTTCCATTTTCTCACCCCCTAAGCCCATTTGCCTTATTTTTAATTCTTTTTGACTTTTTCTTTTTTTGTTTGACTTGTTTATTTTTTCTCAGCATATTAAAATTTTGAAAATATTTTTCTCACCATTTTTTGATTTTTATTTGATTTTATTTGATTTTCCTTTATTTTATACATAAATACATATATATATTATTATTTAGGACAAATAGGAAAATATGTAAAAACACTTCTATTTTTATTTTTATTTTATATTATCCTCTGAAAATATTTTATATAAAAAACACTATTTTTTGAAAAAATTGAATATTATTATTATTTGTATATAATACATATTTAAAATAATATAAGTATACATATATATATATATATATATATATATATATATATATATATATATATATATATATATATATATATATATATATATATATATATATATATATATATATATATATATATATATATATATATATATATATATATATATATATATATATATATATATATATATATATATATATATATATATATATATTAATATACTTAGAGTAAAAATACAAAAAAATGTACATATTTTATTTTTTAACATTTAATACTAAAAAATGCCCTTTTTTACAAATATACCATATTTTATTTTATTTTTGTATGTAAATAATAAATATTATATGAATTAAGTAATTAATATCCATTTTAATTGAAATTAGGGTTTTTGCCCTAAAAGTTAAAAATACTCAAAAATAATACCTTTTTATTTTCTTGTTTTATTTTACATAAACCATACTTTTTTCATACATATAAAAACTTTCTTTTTGCATTTTGCATATTTACTTCATTTCCATTTAATTATGCAATTTATTTACCTTGCAAATATTCAAAAATGATGTAATAGCTTAGATTTAAATTCTTGCCCAAATAAACCCCATTTGAAACATTGTACCCCCCTCCCCATATTATTGTGATGTAATAGCCTAGGAATTTAAATTTCGCACTTTTAATGCTTTCTAAACATACTATGCTAGAATTAGGGTTTTGTATGCGAATAAAAATGAACAAAATAGTTGGACCTAATACAAGATGAATGAGCATGAAAATAAACAACACATCTCACACTTGCACCCCCTAGGGTATTCCACTTTGTTGCCTTTCAAAAATGGGCCATATTGCATGTTGAATTTCTTTGGGTAAAACAAACAATCAAGTGATCATAGTCCCTCAAAATGATGCCTAAATAAAATGATCAAGTCCCTTTTAAAGAAAATTGCCCAAAGACATTTAACACTATTGCAACTATGGTCTAAACGATGACCCGCGCCTGTCCCTTTCATCTCCTAAGACAAGATTGTCCACCAAATGTAATGGTGGAACAAATTTGTCAAAAGGGTTTAAAACATGACAAAATCTTTGAGAAAACTTTAGGGTAGATAAACTCTTAAGTACTTGTCAATTTGCCAAGAAAACACTTGCCTAATTTCAAAACCCACTTCACAAGCACTTTCAAAATCAACTTTTCAAACCCTTGAAACATCTTTTTAAAAGATAAAACACCTTTTGTAAAACATTCGAGTAAAGAATTGTTACAAGGTTAGCCTAGCACAAGGCATCTTTTCAAAACATTTTCAAAACCATACACAAAGCACCATTTCAAACAATTGAAAAATAAGGCAAGTTGATCTAAGCGAGTACCTAAGAGCCCATGGATAACCATGGATAGAAGGAGTGCTAATACCTTCCCCTTCTATAATCTACTCCCCGAACCCAAAAAAAAATCTCAAAGGTTTTTGCTGTGCTTTTTAAACCTTTCCTTAGGATAAAATAAAAAGTCGGTGGCGACTCTTGCTCAACTGAAACATTTGCGAAAACAAACGCAAAACCCTAGTCAGTTCTCCCACCGTATCACAGAACTGGCGACTCTGCTGGGGACTAATTTAAAAGTGGAGTAACCTTAGGGCTTAGATCACCCTCTTGCATGACTAATTGTTTGAATTGATTGCTTTATATCTTGGCTCTATTGTTTGGGTTTGCAATCCTACACCCGGATTTTGGGAAACATTCATAGATAGCAATACGTTGTGGAAACTGTGTGGGGTATACCGACACGGTCTAAGCAATAGCTATATTAGTGCGACATATTTGTGAGTACCGGTAACCCTTGAGTTCAATCAAGGAGAGTACGGGGCCGCTGAGTGATGTCACTAAGCACTAATGACCTAGAACCTTACTTGACCATCTTGGCCTTTTATTAGGGTTAGTGAGATGACCGACTTTGGTGCAGTCGGAAGTTGGTAGATACTCGATACTACACTCATTGAGGGTTGTTTTCTTGGAATATTTTGGTTGCTAGTTAAGTGGCTAAACCAAAACAATGAACAATGAAAACAATCCAGTGATATTGAGCTCCTTAGAACCCGGTTACTATTTATAGGACAGGTTTTTAAGCCAACTACACTCAAGAGGGTACTTACCTATGAAACCCCATGCAAGCCTGAAATTAGGGTTTGGTGTGATTTGCTTGTACATATGTCTTGTGCATATGTCATAAACATCATAAAACATCATATGCATTCACTAACCATTTCAAGGGTTTTGGATCTTCAGCTTTGTTCTTGTTTTGTAGGACATGGAAATTCCTCGCAGAAACACCATTCAAGTCAACCTTGTGAGAATCTCTCCTCAACTCAAGGAGATCACTTCAAGAATTCCGGAAAATTCATCCTTCAGTGAAAGACATGGTAGACTGCTCAGCCTAGTCAACACCAACATTGAAGAAGACATGATGAAAGTGCTATTCCAGTTCTTTGACCCTCTTCACCACTGCTTCACTTTCCCTGATTATCAGTTGGTACCCACTTTGGAGGAGTTTTCTCAACTCCTAAGAATCCCTATCCTTAATCAACTACCCTTCAACGGTACGGAAAAGGAACCAAAGCCGGAAGATGTTGCTCGAGCATTACATCTACAACCATCCGACATCAAGGGGCATTGGGAAACCAGAAGTGGCGTCAAAGGATTCTTAGCAAAATTCTTGTTCGAGAAGGCACAAGAATGTTGGAACTCATTGGACCTACAAGCCTTTGAAGAGATTGTGGCACTCCTTATCTATGGGTTGGTCTTGTTCCCAAATCCTGACCAATTGGTAGATGTCAACGCTGTCAAAATCTTCTTGTCCAGAAATCCAATACCAACATTGCTTGGGGACATCCTTCACTCATTTTACACACGAACAATGAGAATGAGGGGTGTTCTCATGTGCTGTACTCCTATCCTCGCAAGGTGGTTTATTTCGCACCTTCCACAATCTGTCTTGAAGAATGACCAAGGTATAAGGTGGTCCCAACGATTGATGACTCTCACTCATTCTGATGTGCATTGGTGTTCTCGGTCCAGAGAAAATGTCATCATCGTCGATCGTTGCGGAGAATTTCCTAATGTTCCTTTACTTGGAATTAGAGGAGGTATCACCTACAACCCTTGCCTAGCTTTGAGGCAATTTGGATATGCACGGAGGGATGGCCCTCATGACATGTTGATTCCTAGCCTAGTTTTTGACTTCGACAACGATGCGCAAGGACTTCGCCAACGATTCATCAGAGCTTGGGGGAAACTCAACAAGGTTGATAGCAAGACTCTGGGACACAAGAACTCCATCCCTCTTGAGCCCTATCTCAAGTGGGTACGAGCCCGAGCCCAAAGTCTAATGATGCCTTATCCTCACGTACTCCCAGTGATTAAAGAGCCCGTCAATGAAGGAGAGGTTCCCTACACCATCCTGCATCCAGACATGCCTACATCGTGGGAGGAGATGCAGAAAAGTTGGATTCAACTCAAGGAGGAACGGAACACTTTTGAAGCTAGCTACTACGCCAGTGAAAAGAAGGTTCTAGAGCTTACCTGCCGACTCCACGAGCAAGAGGCCCTCAACACCTACATCGCACCGAAGAGGATGCACAATGTCTTTCTGCCTTAAGAAGTCTATTTTGTAACATTTGGCCCATGGGGCATTTATGTACTAACAAATTTCTTCTTATTAATATGACGTGCGTTCTTCTTTGTCTGAAACAACTTTGAATGTCCTAAATCCTTGAATGCATTGCATACATCAGCATACCATTCATCATGTGCATAAGCAGGTCTCACTCCAGGTTTCCTTATCTATCTGCTGTTTATTTCAGTAGGATGGATCTCGAGCAAACAGTCAAAGACCTACAAGCCCAGAATGCACAGTTCCAGCAACTCTTGATGACCTTGGTCAAGAGTCAAGAGGATATCAAGGCTCATCTGGAGAACAAGGACCCAGTGAAGAAGAAAAAGAGGGTCGGAGTGGCTACTTTGGGGAGAAGATTTGACAGAGAAGCTCGGAGGGTGCTTGAATTTCCTCCTACTTCTGATGAAGGGACTAGTAAAAGAGATCGAGTTGCGGTGCCTTCCGAGTCTGATGCAGAGGAGGAAGAGGTTGAAGAGGATGAAGATTATTCTGACCAACAGTATCCTCCAGCTGATGAAAAATATAAGGGTTTAGAAGACAGATTGGCTGCCATGGAATTGCAAAGGGTACCGGGTTTGGATTTTGAAGACATGGGCTTGGTTGCCGGAATTGTGATTCCCCCAAAATTCAAGGTGCCAGTGTTTGTGAGGTATGATGGGCTGTCCTGTCCCAAAATGCATCTCAGGTCCTACGTGAGAAAAATTCAACCCTATACAGCAGATAAAAATCTCTGGATTCATTTCTTTCAAGACAGCCTGTCGGGAGCCCAGTTGGAATGGTTTTATCAGTTAGAAGGAACCAGTGTCAGAAATTGGGAAGATTTGGCCACCGCTTTCTATAAACAATACCAGTATAATTCTGATCTTGCTCCTACCCGTACCCAACTTCAGGGTATGTCACTAGGAACAAGTGAGGGATTCAAGGAATATGCACAAAAATGGAGGGATTTAGCTGGCAGGGTGCAGCCTCCTTTAACCGATCGTGAGCTCGTTGATATGTTTCTTGGGACCCTATCTGGGCCGTTCTTCAATCATCTAATTGGTAACTCTTCCGCGGGGTTTACCGATTTGATCTTAACAGGCGAAAGAATAGAAGCTGGCATCAAGTCAGGAAAGATTCAGAAGGGTGTTGCTGCAAGTGTTGAGAAGAAGCCGTTTAAGAAGGAGACAGCTATGGTATATTCTCAGAGAAGAGCAGGGAAGATGGAGCGTCGGCCAACTGTGGGGGCCGTAATGATTCAAAACACTCCAAGTGAGCAGCCTCGCTACAACCAATCCAGACCAAATCAGCAACGGGTGGAAAGGCCACAACGACAGTTCACCCGTATTAATATGACTCCAGCGCAGGTGCTTCCCCATCTGTTGAAATTGAATCTTGCCACTATCAAGGAGGCACCAAAGAATGTAAATACATCCTCTCCGCATTATCATGCCAATGCTAAGTGCGCCTATCATTCAGACAGTGTTGGACACGACACCAATGATTGTTGGGCACTCAAGCATAAGATCCAGGACCTGATAGAGGCTAAGGAGGTAGAGTTTGACGCTCCAGAAAAACCCAATGTGATATCTGCACCTATGCCGAAGCACGGTCGGAATTTCAATGCCATTGAAGAGGATCTGTATGTTGCTGACGTTAGTGATCTGACTACTCCACTGCTAACCATTAAGTTGAATTTGTTAAGGGCCGGGATCTTCCCGGGATGTAAAGAAGACTGCTACTGTTTCCACTCTCTGCCGTTTGATTGTCCGCTGTTAAAGAAAGGCATCCAAGGCCTCATGGATAGCCGACAAATTTTGTTTGAAAAAGTTCCTGCTGTTCCAGTTCATGTTGAAAATGTCTCAATCATAACAATTCACGCCAATCTTTCCGAGGCCGTCAAAAAGCCAGTTAAGATTACACCAGCTGCAAAGTCTATACCTTTGAAGATAACAATGCCGGGGCCTATTCCCTATGTTTCTGAGAAGTCGATACCTTGGAACTATGGTGGTGACATCTACTACCATGGTATCAAGCAAGTTGAGATAATTGAAGAAAATTCAGATGATGAAGAAGCCAGCATTAGCAACATTGCGGGCACCAGCAAAATCACCAGGAGCGGGAGAATATTTTCTCCAGAGATTGCCCCTCCAAGAGCAGTCTTTGGACCCTCATCAGCTAAAGAAGTCATCCCTGCACCAGTAAAACTCTCCGCTAGAACTCCTTTGATTTAAGAAATTTTCGTTCCTAGTGCTGTCTCTCCTACCATTGCCGATAAAGGAAAAGGAATACAAGATGAGCCCGTCAGGACGAGGGCTCAACCTTTGGTGATTCCAGAAGCCTCCAAGAAAGAAATGGACGAGATTTTGAGGATAATCAAGAGAAGTGATTATGATGTGGTGGAACAGTTGGGGCAAACCCCCTCCAAGATCTCCATGCTGGCACTATTGCTTTGCTCAGAAGCGCACGCTCAAGCTTTGATTAAGTTTCTAAAGGCAGCTCATGTGCCCCAGGAAACCTCTGCAGATCAATTTCAACATTGCGTGGCTAGCCTGACTGCAGACAATGGACTAGGTTTTTCTGATGCCGACCTGACCCCTAAAGGCCGAAATCACAATGATGCGTTGCATATTTCAATCGAGTGTCGCGGAACCACCCTTGCACATGTTTTGGTTGATACCGGTTCATCGCTGAATGTTTTGCCTAAGAAGGCCTTGGACCGGCTAGATTGCGAAGGGTTGGAATTGAAGCCGAGTGATATTGTCGTCAGAGCTTTCGATGGGTCGAAGAGAATGGTCCATGGAGAAGTTGAAATTCCTATCAAGATAGGTACTGAGGTGTTTAAATCCACTTTCTATGTAATGGACATCCGTCCATCATACTCCTGCCTGCTGGGTAGACCTTGGATACACCATGCTGGGGCAGTCACCTCCTCCTTGCATCAGATGCTGAAGTATCCTGTAAAGGGAAAGATCATTACTGTCCACGGCGAAGAAGAGTACATGATTAGCCATTTAAATTCTTTCCGGTATGTAGAGGTTGAAGGAGAGTTCATTGAGACACCGTTTCAACATTTCGAAGAAGTGCTTCCTGAGATAGCAGTGGCGAAGTTGGCAACTGAGACATCAGGACAGATGGCCAGGATGGCATCTCTGGAGGATGCAAGGGCTGCAGTTAAAGAAGGGAAGAATTCAGCGTGGGGGCAGTTACCCGATTTTCCGCATAAAACTGATAAGTTTGGATTAGGTTTCACAGCCGCTGGCCAGAAAGCTATGCGCCAGTCAAAGATTGAAAGAGCGCCGGTCAAAATTTCTCCTCACAGAATTAACGCCCTGGAAGATGAAGACAAGGAAAGCAGCATTGAAGAGTGGATTTATCCAACTGTCAGAGGAGGGTTGAGCAATTGGGAGGCTAAAGACTTTGTCCCCATCACTTTTATTCATCAGTAATTTATCTATTAAACATTTCCTATTTGGTCTGTAATATTTTACTTTCAAACAATCCGTACACTATCTTTTCACCTCCTGCCTTGCCCGGGGCATGTAGGTCCACTTGTAAGGGTTTTGACTATTTTTCATATTCATATGCCATGTTTAATGATTCATTGGACGTTTTTCATTTGATAAACTGCTTATGTTCATTTTCTTTCCTTTTGCATTTCTTGTTTAAGGATGGCTATCCCTTACACACACCCACACTCACCAATGCAGGTACTCATCCACTCCGGATTCCATGGGTGACTATTCTGCTGTATCTTTCAATAACTCTGAAGATCTGGTCAATCTAGCCGAGTACGAAGATGACGAAGGTTGTGAAGTACCCGGGGAACTAGCCAGACTTCTGCAACAAGAGGAAAGGGCCATCTTACCGCATGAAGAGCCATTGGAAACCGTTAACTTGGGAACCGAAGAGGATCGGAAGGAGGTACAAGTGGGTGCCAACCTAGAACCAGAAGTCAAGGAGCGCTTGGTACAGTTACTGAATGAGTATGTTGAAATCTTCGCTTGGTCCTATGAAGACATGCCGGGTCTAGACACCGACATCGTGGTTCACCGTCTCCCCACAAGAGAAGACTGTCCACCAATCAAGCAAAAAGTTCGCCGAATGAGGCCTGACATGTCCGAAAAGATCAAAGCGGAAGTAATGAAGCAGTTTGACGCTGGCTTTCTGGCTGTTACGTCCTATCCTCAATGGGTCGCTAACATTGTGCCAGTACCGAAGAAAGATGGCAAAGTCAGAATGTGTGTGGACTACCGGGATTTGAATAGGGCCAGCCCTAAAGATGATTTCCCGCTACCTCATATTGACATCTTGATCGACAATACAGCTCAGCATAAGGTGTTTTCCTTCATGGACGGATTCTCGGGCTACAATCAAATCAAAATGGCCCCCGAGGATATGGAGAAAACGACTTTTGTCACACAATGGGGCACTTTCTGTTACAAGGTGATGCCGTTCGGGCTGAAGAACGCAGGGGCAACTTATCAACGCGCCATGGTAGCTTTATTTCATGACATGATACATCATGAGATTGAAGTTTACGTAGACGATATGATAGCTCGGTCACAAACAGAGGAAGAGCACCTTGAACATTTGGAAAAGCTGTTTGCCAGATTAAAAGAGTACAAGCTCAGGCTGAATCCAAGTAAATGCACTTTTGGAGTTAGGTCTGGTAAGCTCCTGGGATTCATTGTAAGCAACAAAGGCATTGAAGTCGATCCGGCAAAAGTAAAAGCAATACAAGAGATGCCTGCTCCCCGTACTGAGAAGGAAGTTAGAGGATTCTTGGGGCGCTTAAACTATATTTCCAGATTCATCTCACATTTGACTTCTACCTGTGAGCCAATTTTCAAACTCTTGAAAAAAGATCAGGTAGTCGAGTGGAACGACGATTGTCAAGCTGCTTTTGATAGAATCAAGGAGTATTTGCTAGAACCTCCTATTCTGATGCCACCCGTCGAAGGAAGACCATTGATCATGTATTTGACCGTCTTGGATAACTCAATGGGGTGTGTTTTGGGCCAGCATGACGAGTCTGGTCGAAAAGAGCATGCTATTTATACCTAAGCAAAAAGTTTACCGACTGTGAGACTCGCTACTCACCGCTCGAGAAAACTTGCTGCGCTTTGGTATGGGCTGCTCGCCGACTAAGACAGTATATGCTGACTCATACTACCTTGTTGATATCCAAAATGGACCCTATCAAGTATATCTTCGAGAAGCCCGCTTTATCTGGAAGGATAGCTAGATGGCAAATGATCTTGACCGAGTATGACATCCAGTACACCACCCAAAAAGCTATAAAAGGGAGTGTACTAGCTGACCATCTGGCTCATCAGGCTATTGAAGACTATCAACCCATGAGATTTGACTTCCCAGACGAGGACATCATGAATTTGGACAACATTGAAAGTGACGGACCGTATGACGGACCCGAAAAGGGATCCCGATGGACCCTGTACTTTGATGGTGCTTCAAATGCACTTGGAAATGGTATTGGCGCAGTACTCATTTCTCCGGAAGGTTATCACACTCCTTTCACGGCCCGACTTTGTTTCAGCTGCACAAACAACATGGCTGAGTATGAAGCGTGCATCTTTGGTCTTGAGGCTGCTATAGACTTGGGGATCAAATCTTTGGTCGTATTTGGGGACTCGGCTTTGGTCATCAGCCAAATCAAAGGAGACTGGGATACCAAGCATCCTAATCTTATCCCATACAAAGAACATGTCCTGACGTTGTTGCCTCATTTCGAGCAAATTACCTTCGAGCATTTCCCGCGAGAAGAGAATCAACTAGCCGATGCTCTGGCCACAATGTCCTCCATGTTTAAACTCAACTGGGATAACGAGGCTCCCCAAATCACCATCAAGCGAATGGATGAACCGGCACATTGCCACGAGATTAATACCGAAGAAGTAGTGGAACAACCTTGGTTCCACGAAATCAAAAGGTATCTCGAGACTAGGGATTACCCTGAAGGAGCTTCCGTGAATGACAAGAAGTTCTTAAGGAAATTCGCTGCTAAGTTCTTTCTGAGCAACGACATCCTTTACAAACGAAGCCATGATTGTGTATTACTCCGATGTGTGGATAAAGTTGAAGCAGAGTTGATCATGACTGATATACACAGCGGCACATTTGGCACTCACTTGAGCGGGCATACAATGGCTAAGAAGATCCTAAGGGCAGGCTATTATTGGTCTACCATGGAGGCTGACTGCCATCAACATTCCCGTACTTGTCACAAGTGTCAAGTCTATGCTGACAAAGTTCATATCCCTCCGGTTCCCCTCAATGTCCTGACTGCTCCATGGCCCTTTGCAATGTGGGGCATTGATATGATTGGAGAGATCAAGCCCACGGCTTCCAACGGACATCGCTTCATCCTGGTTGTCATTGACTACTTCACTAAATGGGTCGAAGCAGCTTCCTTTGCCTCTGTTACTAAAAATGTGGTTTCCCGCTTTATCAAGCAAAATCTCATATGTCGGTATGGTGTTCCAGACAGAATCATCACGGACAACGGTACCAATCTGAATAATACAATGATCACTGCATTATGCGAACAGTTCAAGATTTATCATCACAATTCATCTCCCTATCGGCCGAAGATGAACGGTGCTGTTGAAGCTGCGAACAAAAACATTAAGAAGATCATTCAGAAAATGACAGTCACTTATAAAGATTGGCATGAGATGTTACCATTTGCTCTGCATGGATACCGTACGACGACACGTACTTCAACGGGGGAAACCCCATTTTCTTTGGTTTATGGCATGGAAGCTGTCTTGCCTATGGAAGTCCAAATCCCATCTCTGAGGATTATGAAGGATGCAGGTTTGAATGAAGATGATTGGATGCAGACCCGACTTGATCAACTCAATCTGATCGACGAGAAGCGACTTGCTGCTATATGCCATGGTCAGACGTATCAAAAGCGGATGATCAAGGCCTTCAATAAGAAAGTCAGACGTCAAGTGTATCGAGTCGGGGATCTCGTAATCAAGCGGATTATCTTGCCGTAAAGTGATCCCAGGGGCAAATGGACTCCTACATATGAAGGACCATTTGTGATCAAGAGCATATTTTCTGGTGGTGCAATGATTCTGACCACCATGGACGGCGACGATTTGCCGCACCCTGCGAACGCAGACATAGTCAAAAGATACTACGCATAAAATAACCTGACAAGTCGAAAACCCGAAAGGGAGACTTGGGCAAAAATGGGCATCCCGGTGAACCAAAAACCCGAAAGGGCGGTTCAGGCAAAAATTAGGGATAAAAACAAAAAATCTGTACACCCGGCAAGTCGAAAACCCGAAAGGGCGGCTTGGGCAAAAAGGGGTTTCCCAGTGGATCGAAAACCCGAAAGGGCGATTCAGGCAAAAGTTAGGGAATTAAAGCGTATGACTATGTCTCGTCGGATCACTTCAAAGACAATCTCTTCATCAACCAGTTCCAGACTTCTGATCAATCCAGTCATCGTCAAACGAAGCACTGAGCGGGCAGATATTCAGAGTTGTGAAAGCTATAGCAGAATGGAATCCCATGGAATTATTTCACATAGCCATCCTTTATTTTGTATAAAATCTTTCAATGTTTTCGACAAAGTCCTCTTACTAGGATGATTGTTTCCTTTGTACAAATATACTCAAAGAAAATCAATACAAATACTCTTCCCAAAATTTGTGTCATTTCCCTTTTTCTTTTTCTCTTGCACTATTTGTTTTATTTTGAGAAACGTCCAATGTTTTGTTAAATAGGCATATGCATTTGAAACATAATCACTTCCTAATTGAACCTAAGAAAAGGATTACTAATAGGATGAAGGTACAAACGGATATTTTGACACCCTTTCAAAGGAAATCCCTCAAGATTTGTAATCCACATCCCTGGCAAACCCTGAGGTCTACCTCCAGCAGACCCTCGAAGCTTATCCCCAGTATGGTTCTGAAAGGTATTCCCCGCAGAGCACGAGCGTCTCCCCCGAGTTTTATTCAAAGTTATTCCTCACAGAGGCTTATAACTGGGTTATCCTCAGCTAACAGCCACGGAAGATCGCACTCGCCAGAATTCTTCCTATCCTCGGCGGAGTTCATCAAAATTCCCCAGCCTAACTTATCAATACAATCCCCGAAGGAGTTTATCTTTGCAAAATCCCCAGCCAGAGAATCTTCCGGAAATCATTTTCCCTCAGAGTTTAAGCTTCAGTATCCCCAGCAGATCAAAAGCTTCAAATGGACAATCCCCAGCGGAGTCAGACTTTTAAACCTTCTCCCCACAGAGTTTTTAGGAAGAAAAATCTTGAGTTCCCCAGTGAAATCTCCAGAGATACTTCTCTCCAAGCTGAAGATTCTCAATCTGGCCTCCCCAGCATTAAGTCTACTAGTTTGGTACTCCCCAGTAGAAGACTTCAGGAATTCCCCAGAAGATTGGTATACAACCCAAGCTCCAGGTTCCCCAGCAATAACCCAGGACTTATTTTCCCCGGCAGCAGTCAGGATACTTCTATCTTCCGCTATCCCGAATTCATCTATCCTTTGCAAGACAGCTCTCCAACTTACATACGCATCCATTTACATTCATAACACATAATATACATTGTATCATGCATCATAACATTGCATACAACTAACTCTTTTCCTTTTCAGGTAAGATCAGCCGACAGGCTAAAATCATTCAATCTCAAGATTTCTGAAAATAGTTCACGGGTTCTCCAAGTAAACGGATGTTAACCTATCACTTGTTCAGATTTTCCTTCAAGACCTCTGAAAACAGTTTATGGATTCTTCCCAACAACGGATGTTAATCTATCAACTTGTTCAGATGCAACTTTTGAAAACAGTTTACGGACGCTTCCTAACAACGGATGCTGCTCTATTACTTATTCAACTTCAAGATTTCTGAAAACAGTTCACGGGTTCTCCAAGTAAACGGATGTTAACGTGTCACTTGTTCAGACTCTTCTTCAAGACTTCTGAAAACAGTTTGTGGATTCTTCCCAACAACGGATGTTAACCTATCAACTTGTTCAGATGCAACTTTTGAAAACAGTTTACGGACGCTTCCCAACAACGGATGCTGCTCTATTGCTTATTCAACTTCAAGATTTCTGAAAACAGTTAATGGATTCTTCCCAACAACGGATGTTAATCTATCGACTTGCTCAGATGCAACCACTGAAAACAGCTTACAGGTTTCTCCCAACAACGGATGTCAATCTATTGCTTGTTCAGACCCCCAGTTCAGAAATGGTCCAAAGCTTGGACACTTTCCTGATATTCCCTTCCAGATGGCATCTCTAAGCCCATCCCCGACAAGATTTCTATCACTCTCCCAGATGGCATCGTTAAGCCCATCTCCAAATGGCATCTCTAAGCCCATTCCCGCATCCATTGCTTTGGCGAGTGCAAATTTCCGGGCACTCTAGTGTCCAATCTCCTTTTACCCTCGAGTCACGAAAGGCAAGCTTGCCCATCTAACTCTTCGGATTCAAGAAGATTGAACAGGGGCAACTGTTGTACCCCAAAATTTGCCCTCCCATTTCTCATTGATTTCTCACCACAAAGCCTTTGAAGCTCAAGACCCAGTTAGGGTTTCATCTGCTCAAGACCTCTCCTTGCACTGTTGACTCAAATTAGGGTTTGTGTTTGCACAAAGATATTTTGACCTAAAATGCCTAAGATGACTTTCATGCTTCATATTGGACTCCCAAGTTTACCCATATCAAATTTCAAGCCTTGATTCCAAGTTTTGCCCAGTCAATTGGACAGTTGACCTAGAAATCAACTGTATTGGGGAAAAAGTCAACTGTGGCCAATTGACAGTCAAACTTCATGAAATTTGACCCACATCAACATTATGAACTCATATGAATCATTTAGTCAAGTTTGGATCACAATTCCCCAAGAAATTTGATCAGATCACCAAAAGGGCAAAATGGTCATTTTTAGGGTTTTGACTGTACAAAGGCAATTTTTGACTGTTTGACCTAGCCAATGGCAAACCAAGCTCACATATGGACTCAAGGACCCTATGGAATTATCTTGACATGATCAACAAACTCAAAAGATCCCAAGTACACAAGATTGACAGTTGAATTTCCCAGTCAATTGATCAGTTTTGACTGTATACTGAAAAGTCAAACTTTGACTTTTTGGTCAAAATCAAGAGTCAAGATTCATTTTTCATCAAAAACATGCCAAATCATGAAACTTGTTCACCAAGAAATCACAAAATGCAAATTAGGGTTAGAAAATGGAATTTTTCATAACTTAGAATTTTTCTAAGTTATGAAAAACCCTAATTTTTTCCCAACTTTGCCCCATCTTTTCACCAAGATCCATTTGGATTCAAACAAAAGTCCAAACATAAAAGTTGTAGCTTGTTGCATAATCTACAACTTTGATTCACAAAGTTTTCTCATTTGAAGCTTGTATCTCAAGTTACAATTTTTTGAATAAGGGCACTAAACCATTTTTAACTTAGTGAAATTTTAACCTATTTTGACAAGGTTTTCTACCCCACTTCAAGGCCATTTTTCATACCCTTCCACTTGGAATTTCAAATTGCATTTCAAAGATGGATTGTAGTACACATTCCAAGCTTTCCAAAATGTCCAAAAAATCCTCAAACAACCTCATGGTTAGAGAGAATCGAATTTCACAATATAGCAAAAAACCACTTTGTTCATGACCAAGTTCCATGTCCATAACTTTGCAAATTTGAACTCAGCATGCTTTAGGCTAGATTACAGGTCCTTAAACCAAGTTACACTCCATAATTTAATGCTTGTTCATTGTGCCAAAGTGTTGTTCCATGAGTTCAAGCATTGTACACAAGATTGATCCATTTTTAGATAAAGTGAACTTTCCATTTTTGCAAAAGCTTGCTTTATGTCAATTGGTAAATCAAAGAAGTACATTGCAAATCTGAATGGCACAAGTTTATGAACATAACACTCTGATCAATGAGGGATTATGCAGCACATTAGGAGGCCCCCTACATGCCTAGAAAGCCAAGTTGCATTTTGTTGCTTAAGAAAGAAGAAAAGTCCCATAACTTGTAACAACTTTCATCTCAGCATTAGCACACAAGAACAAACTGATCAAACACCTTCCAAAGAACATAACCAAGCTGAGACACGACCCTTGCACCTCCAAAACACCCTCCATCTCAGAATCATCCTCAAACTGCAAAAACAGAGTTGCCTCTGCAGTTTGAGTGCCAACTCCCATTTCCCTCGAGCATTCTTACCAAAATCAATTCATACACATTCCCTAGCACGTATGCAAGCTAACCATGACCTAAAACCTGACCTGTAATCCCTCTAACAGCTTCCACCATTTTCATTTTTTCCTTTTGCAGTTGAAGTTCCACAACTCGATACAAGAAGTTTCAAGACAAAGTAAACATTGGAATAGCATCCCTGGACCTCAAGGAAGCTTTTCCAATCATCACCTTGCACTGAAAGTTCCTCATTCTCCAGATAGAAGTTCAACTGAATAGGTAAAATTTTGAACTCGTATCTCTCTTATTATGCATCTTTAGTCTTAAGTTTGTGAAGAAGCAAGGTTCTACTCATAGCCCTGAACATGTACATATCTTTACTTTTCATTTCTTTTGCCTAAGTAGAGAGAATTTGGAGTTTGAAAATGGCAGAAAAATTAGGTCAGAAATTGGGGGAGGAGAAATTCTCCCTCATCTTAGAGAGTTAGGTCAAGTTCTATACATGGTTGGAATCGTCTCTTCATGCTGAGCATTTTTTATGTTATGAGTTTTTGTTAAAAAGCCAGGAATCAGGAGTTAGCAGCTGGAGTACAGGGCGCGCGTTTTTGAATGTTGTTGAACGAAGGTTGAAGATGAAGCCACATGGGCTGGGCCTGTATGGTTTCTTCTTTTTGCACCCTATTTCCATTTTCTCACCCCCTAAGCCCATTTTCCTTATTTTTAATTCTTTTTGACTTTTTCTTTTTTTGTTTGACTTGTTTATTTTTTCTCAGCATATTAAAATTTTGAAAATATTTTTCTCACCATTTTTTGATTTTTATTTGATTTTCCTTTATTTTATACATAAATACATATATATATATATATTATTTAGGACAAATAGGAAAATATGTAAAAACACTTCTATTTTTATTTTTATTTTATATTATCCTCTGAAAATATTTTATATAAAAAACACTATTTTTTGAAAAAATTGAATATTATTATTATTTGTATATAATACATATTTAAAATAATATAAGTATACATATATATATATATATATATATATATATATATATATATATATATATATATATATATATATATATATATATATATATATACTTAGAGTAAAAATACAAAAAAATGTACATATTTTATTTTTTAACATTTAATACTAAAAAATGCCCTTTTTTACAAATATACCATATTTTATTTTATTTTTGTATGTAAATAATAAATATTATATGAATTAAGTAATTAATATCCATTTTAATTGAAATTAGGGTTTTTGCCCTAAAAGTTGAAAATACTAAAAAATAATACCTTTTTATTTTCTTGTTTTATTTTACATAAACCATACTTTTTTCATACATATAAAAACTTTCTTTTTGCATTTTGCATATTTACTTCATTTCCATTTAATTATGCAATTTATTTACCTTGCAAATATTCAAAAATGATGTAATAGCTTAGATTTAAATTCTTGCCCAAATAAACCCCATTTGAAACATTGTACCCCCCTCCCCATATTATTGTGATGTAATAGCCTAGGAATTTAAATTTCGCACTTTTAATGCTTTCTAAACATACTATGCTAGAATTAGGGTTTTGTATGCGAATAAAAATGAACAAAATAGTTGGACCTAATACAAGATGAATGAGCATGAAAATAAACAACACATCTCACACTTGCACCCCCTAGGGTATTCCACTTTGTTGCCTTTCAAAAATGGGCCATATTGCATGTTGAATTTCTTTGGGTAAAACAAACAATCAAGTGATCATAGTCCCTCAAAATGATGCCTAAATAAAATGATCAAGTCCCTTTTAAAGAAAATTGCCCAAAGACATTTAACACTATTGCAACTATGGTCTAAACGATGACCCGCGCCTGTCCCTTTCATCTCCTAAGACAAGATTGTCCACCAAATGCAATGGTGGAACAAATTTGTCAAAAGGGTTTAAAACATGACAAAATCTTTGAGAAAACTTTAGGGTAGATAAACTCTTAAGTACTTGTCAATTTTCCAAGAAAACACTTGCCTAATTTCAAAACCCACTTCACAAGCACTTTCAAAATCAACTTTTCAAACCCTTGAAACATCTTTTTAAAAGATAAAACACCTTTTGTAAAACATTCGAGTAAAGAATTGTTACAAGGTTAGCCTAGCACAAGGCATCTTTTCAAAACATTTTCAAAACCATACACAAAGCACCATTTCAAACAATTGAAAAATAAGGCAAGTTGATCTAAGCGAGTACCTAAGAGCCCATGGATAACCATGGATAAAAGGAGTGCTAATACCTTCCCCTTCTATAATCTACTCCCCGAACCCAAAAAAAAAAATCTCAAAGGTTTTTGCTGTGCTTTTTAAACCTTTCCTTAGGATAAAATAAAAAGTCGGTGGCGACTCTTGCTCAACCGAAACATTTGCGAAAACAAACGCAAAACCCTAGTCAGTTCTCCCACCGTATCACACAATACAATTGCATAAGCCCACCTCTAGGGTACCCCACTTCGGTTGCCTTCGGAAAAACAGTCACAACTCTCGAAACGTGAGAGATTTTAGTGGCTACCCTCCGGTTTAAAGATCATAAGTCCCTCGATGACCCTCTCGATGTTGCCTCAGTAAAAATGATCTTAAAATCCTAGGGTAGTTATTAAGGTTTCTTGCCCAGTTGCCTTCGTGACTGTATAAACATCCCTTCGAATGTCCCTCAAACATCTAACAACTAGGGCTACCTACTCACTAATAGTAGGATAGCACTGTCTAAAGGAAAAGAGGAAAAGAACAATCCTTTCGAGTAAATTAGATAGTTGTTAGATGCTTGCTCAATCAAATTTTTACACTTACACAAAACAACTTTTAAAAAAAATTTCGAAACGCTTTATCAACACTCTTGAGGACTGATACAAGAGTTATCATAGAGCAAGCTTCCTTACTATTGACATTTCAAAAATACTTTTTTTATTTAAAAAAACACACAAAACACAAGGTATTTCAAAATGAGCTAAGCTTCTAAGAGCCCGTAGATAACTACGGATGGAAAGGGTGCTAACACCTTCCCTTTCCATAATCTACCCCCTTACTCAGAAAACTCTCGAAAGCTCTTTTTTTGTTCTTTTCACCATTTTATTTGTTTGATAAAATAAAAGTCGGTGACGACTCTTACTTACTGCAACATTTGCAAACACAAAACATAAAAACCAGTATAACAATCAGTTCTTCCATCGTATCACAGAACTGACGACTCTGTTGGGGACATATACTTATAAAGTGTGGTTATCTTAAGAGTTAGTTCATTTTAAATTTCTTTACATTGTGTGTTTTGTATGCTTTACTTTTGAGGTTTTGTTTGGGTTGTTACTAAAAGATCCTACACCCAGATCCAGGGCACCTTTTAGGTAAGTTACAATAGATCATGGGGATTGTGCGGGGTATACCGACATGGTTGAAGCGATAGCTACATTAGTGTGACACATTTTTTGGTACCGGTAGCCCTTGAGTTTAGTCAAGGAGAATACGGGGCCGCTGTGTGGTGTCATGAAGTACTAACTGACCTTAGAACCTTTAATTGAACAACTTGACCATTAGGAAGTAGTGAGATAGTTGGCTTCGGTGCAGTCTGAAGTTGGTTGATACTCGATATTACGCTCATTGAGATCGGACTTTCGGGATATTTCGGTCGCCAATAAAGAGGATTTTGCTGAAACATTGCTCGATGAAGAAAGATCAGTGATATTGAGATTCCTTAGAACCTGGTTACTATTAATAGGACAGGTTGGGCCAACTGAACTTCAAGAGGGTACTTACTTTTAAAACTCATGCAAGCCTTTAAACCTAAGGCTACTTGTGTTACTTGTTTTGTTTCATTATCTAACAAACTTGAACTCCTTTCAGGGTTTTGTTTATTATCTAAAAATGTGAGTTCCTTCCAGGACTTGTTTGTAGTCATTATCCAATAACTTGGACTTCTTGCAAGACTTACTTGTCTTCGTCACCTTACACTTTTGCTTAATGCATAGCATACACATCATAACATAATAACATAGCATTTCCTTAACCATTTCAAGGATCTCAAGGGCCTGTGATGCAGGTTATAATTAACCAAACATCTAGCAAGGGGAAAATGGATATATTTTCCTCCAGCCAATGTCGTCAAAAGACCAAAACACGATAACTTAAGTCAGAGGCTATGACCCACTCGACATGGTAAGCTTGATTCTCATAGAAGGACCTTCAAAGATACAAATTTATTCAATCAAAGATGCAGTTGGATTCAAACATCTTCTTGCGTTTACCCCACGAGATCCTTGAAAACATTGCATGCATGTCATTACATAACAGGTCTTCCAGTACAGGTTTCTCATTTTCTCGCTGTTTATTTCAGCAACGAAAATAGATCTCAAACAAAATATAAAGATGTCTAAACTCAAGATGCTCAGTTCAAGGAAATGTTCCTAAATCTACCCAAGGGGCAAGAGGAAATAAAAGCACTCCTCGCTGGGAACATGACCAAGAAAAATCTTGAAGACAACAAGGAGGACCAGTTGGAACAACTGCAAGCTGAGATGGAAATGATGAGAATCCAGATGAGTAGTCAGATGGATCTTATCTAAAGTTTAGCTCGGGAACAATAAGAGTTGAGGGTTCTCATCAACAAGCTTCATCAAGACAGATACGACCATCTAGGGAAAACTGCTAGAGCTTGGGGCCTAATCAGTGATCATTCTCTCTTGGAGGATAGGAAATTGGGTGACATGTTCATGCGGGAACATGTTTAAAATAAACTCAGGAGTGGTGAAATTCAGGGGGTTTCATCTTTAAGTACTCGTAAACGACCATACCATTGAAATAAGGAGTCCAATACTGTGTACAACCAGAAGGGCCGCAATAAGAGTATTCTCAAAAAATCTGTGGGGGTAATGCGTATATCTAATCCAGCGCCGATGCAGTAACAACGACAAGGAAATCAGCATAAGCAGGACACGCCTAAAAGGAAATTCACCAAAATAACCATGTCCTTGGCTCAATTATTGCAACACATGTTGAAGATGGAGTTGATTACATTGAGGGATCCTCCTCAGAATCCCAATACCTCGGCTCCTAGATACCATCCTGATGTAATGTGTGCATACCATTCCTATAGTCCTGGACATGATAGGAATAGCTGTTGGGCATTGAAAAATAAGATTAAGGACTTGATCGACAAAGGGGTGATGGAGTTCACACAAGATGGTCAGACTGAATTTTCCTGCCGTCCCTCAAAGGCACACCATCTGAAGTGACAAGTTCAGACAAAGAGGCTTTTTGTTCATTTGAATTCTCAAATTGTAATTTTCTTTTGATTGTTCGAACAATTATTTATCTGAAACTTTGTTATTTCATTAATGCATTGCATATGTTTGTCTTGAATTAATCCATTCATTTTCACTATGCTGAAACTATGCTTTTACTTTCTTTTTATGATATTCGACTCTCGATGAAAAGATGTAATCCTTTGGAGGGAGGATGACGAAAATGATACCACAATCTCATACAATATGCTTTTGAACAGACCTGGATGACGATGTACATGCGTTCTTTCAAATCCTAAAACAGTGGAGTCATAAGGAGGTTAATCCCTAGTCAACCCCTTTGAGCCTAAGAAGTAGGAGTTTTCTTTTTAACGCAAATTGAAACCCTTAATCATAACCTGGAGCAGGTTAGTTTCTCACTTAATTCAATGGTGCATTAAGTCGCAAGCTTTCCCTTCGTACATAAGGAGTAGTGTCGGAGGTATCCTTCCAAAACAAAAGATGGTGATGGTTCCACATAATCATTAAAACAGGATGACATTATCTCTCAAAAGAAAAACCCGTTAAGTCAAAACCTATGAAGGAGACTTAAGAAAAAAACGGGGTATCCCGCTGACTATAATCACAAAAGAAACAGTTCAGGCAAAAGGTATGGATAATAAAATATAAAAAAAGAGGTTGTTACAAATCCTCAACAAAAAGAAAAGGTTACAAAAATTACTGCCTTCTCAAATAAACTTTCAGTATCCAAACCATCACCAGAATATCAGGGCTAGGATTCCAAACTCAATTAAGATTTAAATGTATAATTAACTGAGTATAGGACTGAAGAACATCATGAAGAACGGGTTGGATACAAACAAACTTTGAGCCTTATCCTTTGTTTCTTAAACTGTGAACTAGACCACGCTATAACCCCTAAAAGTCATAGCTGAAGCATGGGTTAGTTTGAAATCATACTGTTATAAAAAGGTATCCCGACTCCTGTAAGGTTCGCTATAAATCCTGAGTTGATATCAAATTCTTGAAAATTTTGTTTTACTAAAAAAATGAATTTTGAAAAACTTCGAGACAGACATAAGCTTTGCATTTTCTAATACAAGTGTTTGCATATAAATAATTATTCAAAAACAGAGATATTTGCACGACGAATATTCACTTAACGAAAATCCTCTCAATGAACAAAATCACCTCAGATGAAAAGACATTTCCAATAACAGGCCTTTCATAATCAAGAGACATGACATGGTGCCTAAAATGATCTAGGGGCAAGTCGAGTCAAGATTCAAGGATTCTCTCAAAAGCGCCGAATAGCCAAGGGCAGATATCCATCTGAATCACTTGGGGGATTAGACATGAATTCCAGAAAAGGATTACGCACGATCAAGCAAACATTTTTCTGGCAGTGCTGTAACACTTACTACTATGGATAATGACAATTTTCCGCACTCTGAATGTGGATATAGTCAGAAAATACTACGCATGAAAAAAGACCTGCTAGGTTGACTGGCCTAAGCAAAAATAAGGGCATCCCTATGAACCAAAAGAGTTCGAGCAAAACTAGGGATATATAAATAAAATTGTACACCCGGTAAGTCGAAAACTTGAAAACGAGGCTTGGGCAAAAAAGGGTATCCCGGTGGACTGAAAATCTAAAAGGACAGTCCAGGAAAAAGTTAGGGATTAAAGCATATGACTATGTCCCATCATCTCGTCACTTGTCTATCAGTAGAAGGCTTATCACTCTGATCAAGATTTACTCTAGACTCTAGGAGTTGAAATAACATTCAAATCATCCACAAATTCCCCTCAGAGTAACCACCCATAGGGGACTATCTTCACAAAGTTCATCATTAGTAAGGATATGTTCCCTAGTAGGTACAGAGAGGTCCTCTTACAAAGTCATTACCATATCCTCAGTTTACAGCCTAATGATGTCAAAGTTTCTGATATCCCCGGCAGAGCAAGAATCTCCAATTACTTCCCTGGCGCCTTAAAGATTTGCCTAGACTGGTTCACAAGCTTCTTGGGTTCCCAACAGGGTTTCATAAAAATCCCTGAGAAATTTATGGAGTTTCCCTTCCCCAACAGAGTTTATTTCTATAACAACGGAAATCTGTCTCCCAGCATTTCAACTTCAACAAAACTTAAAGACCTACATTCTTCATCCCTAGCAACAATTATGGATTTATTTTCCCCAGTTTAACAACACTGCAATAGAACAACTAATACGTTCACATAATGCATTCATACATCATTTTACAAACGTCATAGCATATGCAGTACAAATGCATAGATCCTAGTCTCATTTATTTTGAAGACATCATCACCCAATGCATTTCATGCATCATGAGATTGCATGCAACTAACCCTTTACCTTTTCAAGAAAGTTCGTGAGCAGACAAATATCATCATCAATTTTCAATAGTTCCAGATTAATACTTGAAACCAAACATGGCAACTATCTGAGAACAACTAATTGTAGATTAATATTTGAAACAAGACAGGACAACTATGTACATGAACAGATTGAAGATTAACTCCTGAAACAGGACGGGGAAATTATCTTTCTTTCTCTAAGGTCAGAGATTAATTCCTGAAACAAGCCAGGGAAACTATCTCTAAGACCAACAAAAAACAAGTTCCCGATTAATTCCTGAAACCAGACAGAACAACTATTTGTGGACAACTGATTGTAGATTAATACCTGAAACAAGACAGGACAACTATCTACATGAGCAGATTAAATATTAACTCCTGAAACAGGATGGGAAAACTATCTTTCTTTCTTTCTTTAAGGTTAGAGATTAATTCCTGAAACAAGCCATGGCAACTATCTCTACGACCAACAAAAATACAAGTTCCAGATTAATACCTGAGACAAGACAGGACAACTATCTGTGAACAACTGACTGTGGATCAATTCCCTAAACAAGACGGAGATACTATCTACAAAACCAGGTTAGAGATTAATTCCTGAAAACAAACATGGCAACTATCTAAACGATCAATAATAGCAAATTCCAGATTAATATCTGAAACAAGATAGGACAACTATTTGTGAACAACTGACTGTGGATAAATTTCTGAAACAAGACGGGGCAACTATCTACACGACCAGACGAAGAAATATTACATGGGTTCCTTCTCATAATTTCCAGATGTAGCTTTACACAGGCTTATCCTGAAGAAATCTTACACGGATTCCTTCTCCTCCTAAAATGCAGCTTTACACAAGCTCATCCTTAAGCAATCTTACACGGATTCCTTCTCATCCCGAAGCATCCCTACATAGGTTCCTTCTCATATATCTCCAGATAGCAGTTTACAACACTGCAAAGCCTAGACTTGACCAGATGACAGTTGTGATACAGTGGGAGAACTGACTTGGGTATTTTGTGTTTTATCGCAAATGTTGCGGTTAGAAAGAGTGGCCACCGACTTTTCTTTTATCCAAAATGAAAGGTGAAAAAGCACAGGAAAGACCTTTGAGATTATTTCTTGAGTTCAGGGGGTAGATTATGAAAAGGGAAGGTATTATCACCCTTTTGATCCATGGTTTTCCATGGGCTCTTAGTTACTTGCTAGATAACTTGCTTTTGCTTGAAAATGTGCTTTGTGTGGTTTTTGAAAGTATTATGAAAAAGGCGCCATCGTTTTGGCAAACTTTGTACTGATTCTCGTTCGTAAGAATGTATACAAAGATGTTGATCTTTTGAAAATGTTTTCAAGTTTGTAAGATGTTTTGAAAGTGTAGGTGTTTGTTTTGAAAATAACAAGAATGTTTTGTTTTGAAATGGAGCAAGTAATTAGGAGCGTTCTACCTACTCAAAAGTCTTTCATGTTCATTTCCTCTTTCCTTTGATATTGTTATCTTTCCATTGATTTGGTAAGTAATCCTATCTTTGGGTGTAAACGGGATGGGCGTGGGTCATCGTATAACCATGATTAGAAATGTTGCAAGGTATATTAGCATTCTTTTTTAGGGACTAATATCATTTGAAAGGCAACATAGATAGCGTCATTGAGGGACTATGATCTTATATTTTGCTTGTTTTTGATAAGATACCTCACATGCATAACATGGCCATTTTTTAAGGCAACCAAGTGGATTTTACCCTAAGGGTGCTTGTGTGCAAGTGTATTGTTTTTCATGCTTGTTTTGTCTTTGATTAGGGTTTTCTAATTGATTGGTTATAGTCTTTCCATACAAACCCTAATTACTAGCATTTGTATATAAAGCATTTAAATTACATAAAGTAAAATTATTATGCTATTATAATACTTCTGGGAGGGGGGTGTATCCCGCTCCTCTTTCAACTGAATCCAAGACCTCTGTAACTCTCCAAGATTAGTGGGCATATAAGGATAGAGAACCGTGTAGGAATACCCCTTCAGTAGTGGGTTTCACAATCACTGTTAAAACGGTGACATAGGGAATCATAAGCTTCTGGGCGTGAGTTCGTACCCATTGGAGGTAAGGTTCCATAGGAGTGGAAGCCTTTGGCCCCAAAGCCTTGGTGCCAGATCTGTTTACCATGCCCCAAGATCGTATGAACCTCAGGCAATACTCTTGAACATCATCCTCATAGTCGAAGACAATTCCCTCGATAAGTAACTCACGGGGACCATCTCTTCGAGCGTAACCAAATTGTCACAGAGCTAAACAAGGATTGTAGGTTATACCCCCTATGATACCAAGTAATGGAACATTAGGGTACTCCCCGCAGCGGTCAATAATGGCAGTGTTTTCCATAGCTCGGGAACACCAGAGAATATCCATGTGAGCGAGTGACATTATCCTTTGCGACCAACCCAAACCTTCTTCATTCTTCAGTATGGACTTGAGGAGGTAAGAAATAAACCACCTCGATAGCAATGGCATGAAACACATAAGAACCCCTCTTCTCTTCATGGTACGAGTATGGAGAGTGTGCAAAATATATCTGAGCAAGGTAGGCACAAGGTTGCGAGAGAGGAAGATCTTGATAGCATTCACATCTATGAATGAGTCCGGATTAGGGAATAGGACTAACCCATAGACTAGAAGAGCCAAAACCTCCTCAAAAGCCTGAAAATCCATATCATCCCAAAACAGCTGGGCCTTGTCTATCAGAAACTTAGCTAGAAAACCCTTAACTCCACTTCTTGTTTCCCAATTGGATACCACGCCGGCCCGTTTTAGATGCAAAGCTGAGGCAATGACTTCTGGCTTAGGAACTTCCTCTAGACCTGTGAAGGGCAACTGTTCATGAATGGGTATATCCAACAGCTGAGATAATTCTTCCAAGGTAGGCACCAATTGATAGTCTAGAAAGGTGAAGCAGTGGTGCTTGGGATCAAAGAATTGAAAGAGTACACAGGTTGAAGAAGTTGACCATGTCTCTTAGTGAACTTAGAAGTTTCAGAAATCCTTGATACTATCTCTTTGAGTTGGGAAGGTATCTTCACAAAACTGATTCAGATAGTGTTTCTACGAACGTAAGCCATGATCTGCAAAACAGAACAAAGATAAATTCCCTTGATCTTTGAAATGGTTAGTGCAATAAGAATGGATGCTATGTTATGATGCATGATGTCATGATAAACCACAGGTATAACAAACACAGACAAATCACACCAAGTTCTTAGGTTTAAGGCTTGCATGAGGTTAAAGGTCATACCTTCTTGAAGTTTAATTAGTTTCAAACCTGTCTTAAAAAGTAACCGAGTTCTAAGGGATCTCAATATCACTGACCATCCTTTATCAGGCATTGTCTCAGCTCAAGCAATCTTTCCTTGCGGCCGAAATATCCTGAAAGTCTGATCTCAATGAGTGTAGCATCGAGTATCAACCAATCCTCAGCTCTATACCGAGGCCGGCTATCTCACTACTTTCTAATGGCCATGTTTGTTCAACTAAGGTTCTAAGGTCCGTTAGTGCTTCACGACACCACGCGGCGGCCCCGTACTCTCCTCGTTCCCCATGAAGGATACCGGTACCAACCAAAGTGCCACACCAACACAGCCATTGCTTAAACCATATCGGTCTATGTCGTACAGTCTCCACGATCTATTGTTGTTTACCTAATAAGTTCCCCCAGATCCGGGTGTAGGATCTACTGTAACCTAAGCAAAAACCCTTTAAGAATAAAGGCAAAAAACAAGAAATCAATTTTAAATGACCTAGATCCTAAGGTATACTCCACTTTAAACTCCCTAGTAGAGTCTCCAGTTCTGTAATACGGTGGAAGATTCGACTGTTAATACTGGTTTGCATTTTGTATTCGCAAATGTGCGGTAAGCAAGAGTCGCCACCAGATTTTATTTCATCCAATCATGGAAAAGGAAAAAGAACAGAAAAAACCTTTTTTTGAAATTTCTGAGTACGGGGGGTAGATTATAGAAAGGGAAGGTGTTATCACCCTTTCTATCCATGGTTTTCCATGGGCTCTTAGGTACTTGCTCATCTTTTTTAAACTTGCTTGTGTGTTCTTGTTTTGAAAAAAGTTTTACTTCGTGATAACCCTTGTATCAGTCCTCAAGAGTGTGACGAAGTTTGTTTTGAAAATTGTTTTGAAAGGTGTTTGTGTGAAAAGTTTTATTGAGTAAGTACTTAAGATTCTACCTACTTGAAAAAAGATTGTTCGTTCTCATTTCCTTTAGACAACGCTATCCTACTATTAAGGAGTAGGTATCCCTGTCGTTGGAGTTTTTAAGGGACGTTCGAAAGGGACAAGTACAGTCACCTAAGCAATAGGTCGGAAACTTTAGTAGTAACCCTAGAGTCCTAAAGATCTTTCTGAGGCAACATTCGAATGGGACATTTGATCTTTTAGACAGGAGGGAAACCACTAAAATATCCTATGCTTAAGGACTATTTACCGAAGGCAACCTAAGTGAGGCAAACCCTAGGGGTGAATATGTGCATGTGTTATTTTTCAGTTAATTTAGTCTTTTCACATTAGGGTTTTCTACCGTATTAATTTTCAGTTAGTCTTTCCATACAATCCTATTAATCATGCATCTAAACAGTTTATAATTTGTGGAAATTAAAAGTGCGGGAAGTTTAAAGGTCCTAGCTATTACAAGGCTTTGGAAGTTACATAATTATCTTGACTGAAAATAAAAAGGCGGAATTTAAAACCCTAATTACTATTACAAACTCGGAGCAGTTACAATTATAATAAAAGAATTAAAATGCGTGCGGTGAATTAAATTCGAGAATGGTTAAAAACCCTAAAAATCTAATTGATGAAAATATTTAGGTTATTTTTGAGAAAAGAATTAATTAGGTTATGTACAAAATTAACCCTAATTTCTAATTGTTTTTAACTTATGAAAAAAAGAATTAAATTTCCCTAAATTAACTAATTAAAGAAACAAAAAAAAATTTATGAAAAAGATTTTTGATGTTTTCATGGTTTTTGATTAAATAAAAAATGATTTTTGTGAAAAAAGAAAATAATCAAGAGAATAATTTAAGAAATAAAAAAAAATAGAAAAAGGAAAGAATTGGGCCTGTGTCATGCTGCATGAGGGTGTGTGATGTTGAAATTCTCCAGGCCCATTAGTGCTGAAGCCCATTCAGCGTTGGATTCTGTGTGATGTTGACTTGGACGTGCACCATGGTCCTTCACCGGTAAGCATTGGATCTGGCCAGATGTGCATCCATTGGATGGAGGATGATGACATATGGTGGACGATAGGGCAGGTGATGTACGTGATCTGTAAAGGAAAATAGGAAAATAAAGTTTTGGTGGGACATGGGATCGAACCCATGTCTCTCATTTACCAATACACTCCTTTGCCAGCTGCGTTATTGTTGTTATTTGTTAACATAATAAAGCCAGAATATAATATATGAAAATAAGGTAAACTGAATCAAAAGCGCGTGAAGTTCAAATGGGAAAATGAATGATCGCCACGCCATCGTCTTCTTCATTCTCCATCACCTTAGGTTCCTTCACCTTTACCTACAGACAAAAGTCTGTAGCTACAAACCTGTAAAACTCAAGAATCCAGCACAGACATGATAAATTAGTTGTGACTGTACCAATCAACTTGTCTTGGCCTCACGAGCATCATGGTACCTTATTCGTGGCCTAATTTTTCCTATGTCAAGAAGCCCCAAAACGTGGATTCAAACCCTAGCTATGGCATTCATCAGTATGGGCATCAAAACGTTAATTAAACCAAACCAACATATTGCAAACATGATAACAAACACGTATATGCCATTAAAACATGCTCATAATGTATAAATCATGATAGTCGAATTTGAAAAATATGGCAAACCGTAATGTTCATACAAGCTGTTTCTGAGCTTGAAAGGACTTGTAATTAATTGGAATAGCTTCCTGAGACGTCCAGCAATCGATTGGCAATGCTAGGATGGCTTGAGATAGCCTGTATGACTGAAACCGATTCACACTTTTTTTTTAAAATTTGGAGTTTTTTTCTTCCTCTTTCACAACTGCTAGCCCTTGTTTTATGCTTGGTTCTTGTTCATTATATATGCTAGGACGAATTAGGGTTATAAAATTGGCTTGAATCTTTTGGAATTAAGAAGATTTGATATGATTTTCATGCCATATAATATCTTTATAAATTGATCCAAATTATCCCATTTTTGTACCAATCACCCCTGATTCGTTTTGGGTCTTGATATCTCTGCATAATTTGATTGATATTCTGTCCAAAAATCAAATCAAAACATATCTTTGCTATTATTTACTAATTATTTGATTTAATTCAATTTTTAATTAATAAAAAATCAAAATAGAATGGAAAATGAAGCAAATAACATGTGGATAAGTAATTGGGTCGTGGACCATGTTATAAGTGAGGTGCAATCATGAAATGCTAGGCCCATTTGGTAAAAAATGCATTTTTGAGCATATTTGACTTTTAGCAATTTTACAAAAAAGGTCAACTTTGACAAGGCATATCTCCTCCAATTTTAACCCTAGAGAGGTGTTCTTCGACTTTTTAGAAAGATTAGGATGTCCCCTAAGCAACCCTTTTGGTTTCATTTCCATTTGGTCTTCCATGTTCATATAAGAAGCTTTGACCCAAAAGGTGTTTTTGTTGACTTTTCAAAAGGACCTATAATGTAGAAATTCATATCTTTTGATGAGTGCATATTTTGAACATAAGGGATGAAGATGAATTGTAGGTAATTGCATCCTCTTCAAAATGATACTTGGATGGAAAATTTCTGATAAAATATGAGGACGTTATGCATGGTCAAAGTTTGGTTGACTTTTCCTGAGACACCCTAATTTAGCAACTTTTGGGTTTTGATGAATTTGGCGCATTCCTTGAGGAATCATGATCAACCCTTGATCAAATGATGTATATCACTTCAAAATTTTGATGTTGACCAAAAATCTTGAAGTTTGACTGTATGTGGGCCACCGTTGACTTTTGACCTAATATAGTCGATTCGCAAGCATCTGAGCAGTTAACTAAGCAAACTTCTTGTGCAGTGCTTGAAATTTTACATGGAGGGTCTTGAGAACATATTAGGACTATGGAGAGCATATGAGGTCTTTGGAGTTCACTTATCTTGATGAAAATGGAAACCCTAATTTGAGACACACTGCCTTAGGAGAGAGTTTGTCTGGTCAACTCTTGGGCATCCTTGAGCAAGTTGAGGATCTCAATGGGCATTTATTGAGTAAAATGAGAGGGAAAATTTTGGGTTACAACACCTTGTAACAGAATGTGCCCCACTGTGTGACAAAGGTTGTTTTTTCCATGTCCTCAGGCGCCATTTTGATTTAGTTGTAGCTTGAGAAACCGTCCATGAAGGAAAACACTTTATGCTGTGCCGTATTGTCAACTAATATCAATGTGGGGAAGTGGGAAATCATCCTTAGGGCTTGCCCTATTCAAATCCCTGTAGTCCACGCACATTCGTACCTTTCTATCCTTTTTGGGCACGGGAACAACATTGGCAACCCATTTCAGATAGGAGGTGACAACCAAGAATTCTGTGTTGAATTGTTTCATGACTTCCGCCTTGATCTTCTCTGACATGTCTGGTCGCATACGACAGACCTTTTGTTTTACTGGAGGACAATCCTCTTATGTAGGTAGACTATGTACTATGATATCTGCATCAAATCTTGGCATGTCTTCGTACGACCAGGCAAAAACCTCAACATAATCGTGTAACAACTGAATCAGACGCTCTTTGACACTGGGTTCCAGATTGGCACCCACCTTGACTTCTCTTTTGTCTTCTTCGGTACCTAGGTTAATTGTATCCAATGGTTCTTCTTGGGGCTGTATGGTCCTCTCTTCTTGTTGTAGTAACCTGGCGAGTTCCCCTGGTACTTCACAATCTTCCTCACCTTCGTCTTCGGCTTGGTAGATTAGATTTTTAGAATCACAGAAAGCCATAGGAGAATTGTTACCCAAGGGATCCTGAATGGATGTAGATCTGCATTTTGAATGTGAGTGTGTGTAAGAGTATAGCTATCTTTGAAAGAAATGAAAATGTAAAAAGAAAAACAATGAGCACAAAGTTTGTATGCAAAAATTTCCATGATTCATTGATGTCATATGGAAATGAGATAATAACCCTTACAAATGGACCATTGTGCCTCGGGTAAGACACAAGGTTTTAAAAGTCTGAATTGTTTAATGTTAAAGATCCAACAAAATTTAGAGACGAATTACTGTTGGATAAGAGTGATCGGGACAAAATATCTAGCTTCCTAGTTGTTGAGCCCTCCATTGACAGTTGGGAAACTCCAATCCTCCAGGTTATAGTTGTCTTCATCATCCTCCACTGTGTTGACTTTGCGGTTGCTGATCTTCAAGGGTGGTCCTCCGGCACAAGTACGAAGTACATATTTCTGGGCTCCTGATGTGAAACCCAAACCAAATTTGTTAGATTTGTATGGGATATCTGCGAGATGGCCCCAAATAGTGCACCCACCTTCTTCTATCATTTCCTTGGCATCTTTCAAAGACGACATCTTGAGCGGAGGCCTTGTAATCTTTGGTACTTGAGAAACCGCCTTGGTTACTGTCAAGGTTTGTGGGACCTCTTAAAAGTTTTGGAATGGAGTTTCAATAAATTCACCATCTAATTCCACATATCTGAATGAATTTAGATGACTGACCATATACTCTTCTTCTCCATGAACAATGATGATTTTCTCCTGAATTGGATACTTCAGCATTTGATGGAACGTAAAGGTAATGACACCAGCATTGTGAATCCACGGTCGGCCTAATAAGCAGGAATATGAAGGGAGAATATCCATTACATAAAAAGTTGAATCAAATTTTTGGATTCCAACTTTTATGGGGATGTCCACTTCCCCGTGAACCATCCTTTTTGAGTCGTCGAAATGCCCTCACCACTATGTTGCTAGGTTTCAAGTTTAATCCTTCACAATCAAGCCTATCAAGAGCCTTTTAGGCAACACATTCAGAGATGAACCGGTGTCAACCAAGACATGATCTAAAGTCGTGCCCCTGCATTCGACTGAGACATGTAATGCCTCGTTATGCTTCCTCCCCCTGGCGTTAAATCAGCATCTGAAAAACCTAAACTATTATCTACAGTCAAGCTGGCTACGCAGTCTTGGAACTAATCGGCAGATGTTTCTTGGGGTACATGGGCAGTTTTAAAGAATTTTACCAAGGCCTTTGTGTGAGCCTCGAAACATAACAATAAAGCCAGCATGTAAATTTTTGATGGAGTTTTCCCCAGTTGTTCACCTATTTTGTAGTCGCTTCTTTTTATAATCTTTAGAATCTTCTTCATCTCTTTTCGGGAGGTTTCATAGATAGCTACTGATTGTGCCTTCGTTCGGACAGGCTCAACCATAATACCTTTGCCTCGAGTCTCGGTTGACTCGGCAGTAGGAATGTCAGTAGGGGTGATAACAGGGACTACAACAGTTTTGTCAACATGAGTATTAGCAGAGATGATTGCAGGACTGGGAATAGCCTTTGGAGGAGCAACAACAACAAGAATGATTACAGGTCCAGAAATAGCTTTTGGAGGAGCAATTTCTGGATATAATACCCTTCCACTCTTGGTTATCTTGGTAGTCCATGTGATGTTACTGATATCGGAGTCAACTTTCTCAGAACTTGAATTTTCAGCAGCTGGCCAATCTTGCTTGATACTGTGATAGTAGACATCACCTCCATAATTCCATGGGACGGTTTTGTCTGAAGAATACGGGATTGATCTAGGCATTGTAATTATCAATGGGGATACTTTAGGAACTGATTTAATTCTAACGGGTCTTTTGGTGGAGACCCTGGAAGAATTGGCAGAAATGGTCACGATGGAAACATTATTATAAGAAACAGTTGGAATAGAAGTCTTCTCGAACAAAATCTCCTTGTCATATATTAGGCATTGAACGCCTGCTTTTAACAAATGACAGCTGGTTGGTGAGGATAAACAGAAATGACAACTTTCATCACAGCCTGAGAATACACCGACATTCAACAAGTTCTTTTTGATAGTCAGGAGTGGGGTCACAAGTTCATCAACCAAAGTAACAAACGTATCTTCCTCAATGGAATTGACATTACGGCCGTGCTTGGGAATAGGGGCAGTGATAACATTGGGAATTTCTGGTGACTCGGATTCAATCTCTTTGGCTTCAAGAAGGTCTTGTACCATGTTTTTCAGAGCCTAACAAATTTTGGTGTCATGGCTGGGACTCTCAGAATGGTATGCACAACGGGCATTAGGATGATAATGAGGAGAGGTTGTGTTAGGATTCTTTGGATCTTCTTTCAAAGTCACTAGATTGGATCTTAACAAATGTGCAATACTTGAGATAGTGTCATATTAATTCAGGTGAACTGTCTGACTAGTCTTTCCGTTCTTGGCTGGTTGCTTCTTTACTAAGCAGGTGCAGGTTTAGGAATCATGACAACCCCCACCATTAGACGACGTTTAGCCCTATCTTGATTTCTCTGAGGATATATAGCAACAACTTCTTTTTTTCCAATGAATGGTTTTCTTACAGCAGTAAAGGATACATCTTTTTTAATCTTCCCATTATTTATTCCGGCTTCCACCCTTTCTCCGGTCAATATCAATTCGGTAAAACCTGTCGAGGAACTCCTAATTAAGTGATTAAAGAAAGGACCGTACAGTGTACCCAAAAACATATCTACTAACTCTCTTTCAGATAGGGGAGGCTGGACTCTTCCTGCTAAGTCCCTCCATTTTTGTGGGTAGTCTTTGAAGCTTTCACTTGAAACCATGGCCATACACTAGAGTTGAGTATGGGTGGGAGCAAGGTCTGCATTGTATTGGTATTCTTTGTAAAAGGAATCGACAAGATCTTCCCAATTATGAACATTGGCTCTTTATAACTGATAAAACCAATCAAGTAGAGTTCCAGACAGATTGTCTTGAAAGAAGTGTACCCATAAATCCTTGTCAGCAGTTTGAGGCTGTATTTTCCTCACATATGACCGGAGATGCATTTTGGGACATGAAACTCCATCGTACTTGGCGAACACTGGTGCCTTGAATTTTGGAGGAATGACAATTCCAAATACTAACCCCAATTCCTCAAAGTCCAATCCAGGCACTATTTCAATTTCCATTCCACTTAACCATTTTTCCAAATGCTTATACTTGTCGTCGGCTGGAGGATATTGTTCTTCAGAATAATCTTCTTCTTGCTCTTCCTCTTCTGAATCTGGCTGGACAACTGCTTCCTTGCCTTTCCCATCTTGATTATCTTTCTCTCCAGATAATGTTGCAAAGTCTAGGGTCCTTCTTTTTTGTCCTTGGGATCTTCTTCCCATATTTAGAACTCCGGTTATTTTCTTTGTTTTATTTTTCTTCTCTTCAACCAGCAAGGTCTTCAACTCTTCTTGTCCTTTGGCTAGAGTTAAGAACATCTATTGAAATTGAGCATTTTGTGCTTGGAGGTCCTTCACCATTTGCTCGAGATCCATCTTACTGAAATAAGTAGTAGAAATATGAGGAGACTTGGTGCAAGAAACCTGCTTATGTCATGATGAATGGTAGATGCATATGCAATGATTTCAAAGGATTTTAAAGATTCAAATTTGTTTTAGAAAAAAAGGAAACACACGTTATATTAATAAATTAGAGCTTGAGTACAACAATGCCTCTTTGGTAAAAAATACAAAAACTCTAAGATAAGAAGGTTGTACGCATCCTCTTTGGTGCGATGTAGGCATTCAGAGTCCGCTCCTCGTTAAGTTGCTTAGTGAGTTCTAAAACCTTCTTCTCTCTAGCATAGAATTGGGCTTCGAAAGTGTCTCGCTATCCATTGAGTTGTATCTAATCTCTTTGTAAGTCTTCAAGAGAGGTGGGCATGTCAGGATGCAGGATAGTGTATGGAACATCTCCTTCCATAACAGGCTCAATGATTACCGGGAGAATGGAGGGATAAGGCATCATAAGACTCTGAGCACGAGTTCGTACCCATTTGAGGTAAGGCCCAAGAGGGACGGAATTCTTGTTGCCCAATGTCTTTCTATCTACCTTGTTCAACATCCTCCAAGCTCAGATAAATCTCTGGCGATGACCTTGATCGTCATTCTCGTAGTCAAACACCAAACCTTAAATGAGCAACTCATGTAGGCTATTCCTTCGGGCGTAACCAAATTTTCTTAAGGCTAAGCAGGGGTTGTAGGTGATACCTCCCATAATTCCAAGTAAGGGGACATTAGGGAACTCTCTATAACGGTCGACAATAGTAACATTCTCTATGGATCGGGAACACCAATGAATGTCTGAATGTTTGAGCGTCATCAACCTTTGTGACCACCTTGAACCTTGTTCGTTCTTCAATACAGATTGGGGAAGATGCGAAATAAACCATATTGCCAAGATAGGAGTACAACACATAAGGATACCTCTTTTCCTCATAGTGCGAGTGTGAAAAGAATGTAGGGTGTCCCCTAATAGAGTAGGCATCAGGTTGCGGGATATAAAGACTTTGACGGCGTTCACATCTATGAGTTGGTCAGGATTTGGAAACAAAACCATCCCATAGATCAGGAGAGCCACAATTTCCTCAAAAGTTTTCAAATTCAAAGAGTTCCAACAGTTTTCGGGTTTCTCAAACATGAACTTTGCTAGGAAACCCTTGACACCACTCCTTGGTTTTCAATTAGTTCTGATATCATATGATTGCAAGTTTAGAACTTGAGCAATATATTCTGGATTTGGATCTCTTTCCGTACCGTTGAAAGGTAGTTGATTGAGAATGGGAATCCTCAAGAAATGGGGGAATTCTTCAAAAGTTGGCACAAGTTGATAATCGGGAAATGTGAAGCAATGGTGTAAATGATCAAAGAACTGAAAGAGCACCTTCATCATGTCTTCATCAGTGTTGGAGGTGACCAAGTTTAGTAGGCGACTGTGTCTTTCGATATATGGATAATTTTCAGGAATCTTTGATGCCATCTCTTTATGTTAAGGAGGGATCCTTACAACATTGACTTGAATAGTTTTCCTGCGAATAGAATCCATGTCCTACAAAACAGAACAAAGATAAATCCCAAGATCCTTGAAATGGTTAGTGAATATGAGTATGATGTTATGATGTTCATGATGTTATGTACAAGTAAATATATATAAATAAGCAAACAAGTCCTTAGGTTTAGGCTTGCATGGAGTCTCATAGGTAAGTATCCTCTTGAAGTTTAGTTGGCTCCAACCTTTCCTAGTAATAGTAACCGGGTTCTAAGGAGCTCAATATCACCGGTTTGTTTCTTTCGTCATTGTTTCAGCACAAGCCTCTTTAATGGAGACCAAAATATCCCAAAAACACAAACCTCAATAAGTGTAGTATCGAGTATCTACCGACTTCAGACTGCACCAAAGTCGGTCATCTCACTACGTCCTAAAGGCCAAGTTGGTCAAGTAAATGTTCTAAAAGTTCATTAGTGCTTCATGACATCACTCAGCGGCCCTTTATTCTCCTTGATTAACTCAAAGGCTACCGGTACCCACAAATATGTCGCACTAACGTAGCTATTTCTTAGACCATGTCGATATACCCCGCACAGTTTCCACAACGTATTGCTACTTACCTATAAGGTATCCCAAATCCAGGTAGAGGATTCAAACCCAAACAAAGAACCATAATGTAAAGCATACAAGTCAATCAATGAAATCAAGTAAATGTGATTTATCCCTAAGGTAACCCCACTTTTAATATATTCCCCAGCAGAGTCGACAGTTCTGTGATATGGTGGAAGAACTGACGTGGGTGTTTTGCATTTTATCACAAATTTTGCGGTTCGCATGAGTTGCCACCGACTTTTCTTTTATCCAAAAGGAAAGGTGAAAAAGCACAGGAAAGACCATTGAGATTATTTCTTGAGTTTGGGGGGTAGATTATGAAAAGGGAAGGTATTAGCACCCTTTTCATCCATGGTTTTCCATGGGATCTTAGTTACTTGATTTTGTTTGAAAATGTGCTTTGTGTGGTTTTTGAAAGTATTTTGAAAAAGGCGCCATCGTTTAGGCAAACTTTGTAATGATTCTCGTTCGTAAGAATGTATACAAAGATGTTGATCTTTTGAAAATGTTTTCAAGTTTGTAAGATGTTTTGAAAGTGTAGGTGTTTGTTTTGAAAATAACAAGGATGTTTTGTTTTGAAATGGAGCAAGTAATTAGGAGCATTCTACCTACTCAAAAGTATTTCATGTTCATTTCCTCTTTCCTTTGAAATTGTTATCTTACCATTGATTTGGTAAGTAACCCTATCTTTGGATGTAAACGGGACGGGCGTGGGTCATCGTATAACCATGATTAGCAATGTTGCAAGGTATCTTAGCATTCTTTTTTAGGGACTAAGGTCATTTGAAAGGCAACATAAATAGCGTCATCGAGGGACTATGATCTTATATTTTGCTTGTTTTTGCTAAGATACCTCACATGTATAACATGACCATTTTGTAAGGCAACCAAGTGGATTTTACCCTAAGGGTGTTTGTGTGCAAGTGTATTACTTTTCATGCTTGTTTTTGTCTTTGATTAAGGTTTTCTAATTGATTGGTTTTAATATTCCCATACAGATCATAATTACTAGCATTTGTATATAAAGCATTTAAATTGCAGAAAGTAAAATTACTACGCTATTACAATACTTGAGGCAGGGGGTGTGAAGAAAATAAAGCCTAATTATCTATTACAACCATATTGAATTTGGATGAATAATGTACAAAATGAATAAATATACAAGAATGTAAAATGGAAAGAAAGTGAATTTTTATTTGGATTTTTTAGGGAAAAGAGATTTTGTTTTAACCTAATTAACTAAAATAAAATAATTAATTAAATTAGTAAAAAGTAAAACCTAAATTTACTAGGAAAATAATTTAAATAAAACCCTAAGTTAATTGATTAAAAAATAAATTGAGTTTATAAGAAGAATATTTTTGGTATTTTTCCTTTAAAAAATAATTTATAGTATTATAACATATTTTTGGTATTTTTTGGTTTTAAAAGAGTATTTTTGAATTGTGAAAGAAATAAACTAAAACCCTAGTTTTCTAATTAAAATTACAAATTAATTGGTGAAATAAATAGAGTATGATTAAATAAAATAATTTTTTTGTGTAAAAAATAAATAAACTATATCAAAATATAAATCTAATGTTTTTTATATTTTTTTTTTTGAATTTTTTTAATATTAGATAAAATATTTAAGAAAACAAATAAATAAAAATAAAAATAAAAAAATAAAAAAAATGGGTCAGGGTGTGAATAGTCAGCAAGGGGGTTAGAAGTGAAAAAACATAAGGCACAAGGATGAGGCCCAGCGCTGCCAAAAAAAGTCAGAATGTGTGAAAAAAATGAAAAAAATCCAAAAGGGTACCACTGGGGCTCGAACCCAGGTCCCTATAGTCACATACGCGTGCTTCGACCACTGGGGTGACTATACATCTGTTTATATAAATCAAACCATAAATATATATGGTAAACAAGTTCCTGAGGCCAACTTCATCTTCAACCTCACGCCTAGCCTGAACCTCTGTATCTCATTCAATTCTCAACAAAAATGAAAAATGTAAACCGGAAACTTATAGCAAATTTCCTCACGATTTCAGAAAAGCAAAGCAATAAAATTATAGATCAAAGACAAACTTGAATTTTAATGGCCCTAATCTGAACCCTAAAAATTTCAGAAACTTCAATCTTAAAATTCTCTAAGCTCAAGCAAAATAAATGAAAACTATGGACATGGTTAGCTTCACGGCAATGATATCTACATTTTTCATTCACAAATAAACCATTAATGATGCATGTATGAAGAGTTCAAAAGTCAGAAAAATTACCTTGTACGAGGGTATCGTGTTTGGAGTTTGAGTAGCATTTAGTGAGTTCCAATGATTGGATTAGCTTCCTCAAGTTCCCAGGAAGCTAGTGTGATGCTTAGGTTGAGTTGAAAGTGCCTGAGGAATTCTGGAGAAGTCAAGGTGTAAGGTGTTGTTTTTGAAAATGGTGGATGATGATGGAGGTGTTACAGTGGTGTTGTAGGTGTTGGGATTGTTTGTGTATGTTATTTAGAAGATTTTGAAAGTTAAAGGCCAAGAAACGCACGAGCAAATTTGGAGATTGGATTTAAATCTCAGAAATGACAAGTTTTGAAGTGTTTTTGGTGATTATGTGTTCTTGGTATTTTTAGGGCTTAAGCATGTGTGGGATTTGTGTCAAATAACTTGTGTATGTATAAGCAAAAGGGTTTGAGTTCTTTGGAGGGTCATAAGTACAAATTACAAGCTAAACGCTATGTTACTTGATTTTCAAGAAAAGTGGGAAAACAAGTTTCTGGAGGAAGTACAAGCATGGGCTGAGTGATTGAAAGTGTCTAGACAAGCTTCTTATGAGTTATGTGACTTGTATGCTCAGAAGAGAACAAGTGCAAGTCTTAAGAACAAGTTTTATTCAAAAAGCTACTTTATCAAAATGGCATTGTGCACTTTCTTCCCAAAATGGATATAAAGCATGGCCTTGCATTGAATGCTTGAATTGAGACCTCTAACAGTTGTGAAAGCAATTAATTATGGAGTGACTAACAATTTTGAGGCCTTAAAAGTATAGGTTATACAACATAAGTTTGAATTTTGAATCTTGTTCATCACAAAATGACTTGTAATTCAAGTGTGAAAACCCTAAGTTCATCTCTTCCATTCACCCAACTCAAAAATGACCTCAAGGTGTTCTTGGAAATTTTGGAAAGTTTTTATGTGCTCTACAACCCCTCTTTTAATCACTTTTAAAAATTCCCCTTGGAACTATATGAAAAAGTGCCATGAAGTTAGGTCAAAATCCTGACCAAATTAGGGCAAAATTACACTAAGTGTTTTGTTTCATGACCATGTGTTCTTAAAATTATAACTTGAGATCCAAGCACTTTTGGAAGGAGTTGTATAAAGAAAAGTTGTAGATTTTATGGAGATCTACAACTTTAATGTTGAAAGTTTCTTCTGAATCAACTTACATCATGATGAAAATTTTGCTCAAAGTTGTGAAAAAATAAGAAATTTCTAACACTTAGAAAAATTTCTAAGTTTAGAAATTTTAACTTTTCAAAATGAAATATTGAATTTTTGATTTCTTGATGAATAAGTTTCATATTTTGACATGCTATGATGAATTGTGATCTTTGACATTTGATTTTGACCAAAAAGTCAAAGTTTGACTTTTCAGTATACGGTTGACTTTTGATCAGTTGATTGAATATTCATCTGTCAATCCATTGGACTTGAGCAATGTTTTGAGCTATGTCATTATGTAAAAATGATGCAATTGGAATCTTGAGATCATGCCTTAAACCAATTGATCATTTGCTAGGTCAAAAATCAGAAATTTCCCTTCCCATTCAAAACCCTAATTTTGACGATTTTGCCCTTTTGAAGATTTGATCAAATTTATTGAGGAATTATGGTCCAAACTTTATCAAATGATACATGTGAGTTTAAAATATTTGTATGGATAAAAAATTATGAAGTTTGAATGTAAATTGGCCACAATTGACTTTTTCCTAATACAGTTGATTTTTAGGTCAACTGCTCAATTGATTGAGCAAAAGTGAGATCAAAAGCTTGAAACTTGACACGAGTAATCTTGAGGGTCCATAATGATCCATGAAATTCATATGGGGCCTTGGAAGTTCAAATATCCTTGTTCAATCTCAAACCATAATTTTGGTCATTCGTGCTTAAGGAGGTGTCTTGAGCTGATCAACCCTAGTGCAGTCTTGAGCCAAAGGAGATCTTGTGAGAAAATTCTTGATAAGTGAGAGGGATAATTTTGGGGTACAAGAACAATATACCTCAAGTTCAAGTTGAAGCCTGGACTCAACCAGATAACAGCTTAATTTCTGAAGCCTGGACCCGACCAGATAACAGTTCAACCTCTTCATATACTGTAAAGCCTGGAAACCGACCAGATAACAACTAATTTCATATTCCCCAGCAAGTTACTGTGAAGCCTAGAACGCAACCAGATAACATTCAATGTTATTATCTTCAGCAAGTTACTGTGAAACCTGGATTTCGACCGGATAAACAGCTAACTTTCATCTCTCTAGTCCAGAGATAACTCCTCAGTAGAACCATGAACAACTAAAGTTCCTAGACTCTCTTCCCCAGAGTTTTCCTCAAGCAAAAGAATAGAAATCAACATTCCCCAGCGGAGTACTCCTTAGACAACAGGAACAGGAATCCCCACAAAGATACCTCTTATGAAGTCAGCATCTACTTTGGATGGCATCTTTAAGCCCATCTCCGACAATTCTCAGTCATCTTCTCCAAATTGTTGCGAGTGGTTTTTTCAATCAAGAGTCGCCACTATTAGTTTTTATTCTAAGAAAGATAATCTAATAGGAAACCCTTACCCGTAGAAAGAGATTCTAGGTTACAGACTCAATTAGACGAAAGGAAGGTGTTAGGCACCTTTCATACACCTTGTTCACAAGGATACTAAGCTCTAGGTTTAGAGTAAATAGGGTTTTAAGTTTTAATTAGCAAGAGTCACCATGATTTTAGATCGTGTGCCTATGTATCCTCTCATGAGGAATCAGAGTCCCAATTTGTAGTTCGTATGGGTTTGTGTTTTTTAGGGGTTTACGAACATATTTTGAATCACTTTGCACTCGGTCGGGAGTAGTAATTGCGGAAATTTTGACTGAGTACACGGTAAGCCAAAATTAGTTCGAAACCCATTTGCAAAAAAGGAATTGTTAATTAGTTTAATTTGTTCGCGAAAATAGTTTGACATTTTTTTGTGTATTTTTACTGTATTACTTGAAAAACGTCTTGATTAATGCATGATCAGAAAAATAATTTGATGCAAATAATATATAAAGTCATATATGCAATTTTAATATAAAAATAAATTTAAATGTTAGTGCGTGATACGGTGGGAGAACTGGATTGAAGGTTTTGCGTTTGATCGCAAATGTTATGGTTAACAAGAGTCGCCACCGACTTTTATTTTATCCAAAAGGAAAGGTGAAAAAGCACAGGAAAGACCTTTGAGATTATTTTCTTGAGTCCGTGGGGTAGATTATGAAAAAGGAAGGTATTAACACCATTTTCATCCATGGTTTTCCATGGCCTCTTAGTTACTTGCTAGATCACTTACTTTTGTTTGAAAATGTGCTTTGTGTGGTTTTTTGAAAGTATTTTGCAAAGAGGCCATTGTTTAGGAAATCTTTGTAATGATTCTCGTTCGTAAGAATGTATACAAAGATGTTGATCTTTTGAAAATGTTTTCAAGTTTTGTAAGATGTTTTAAAAGTGTAGGTGTTTGTTTTTGAAAATAGCAAGGATGTATTGTTTGAAATTGAGCAAGTAATTAGGAGCATTCTACCTACTCAAAAGTATTTCTTGTTCATTTTCTTTTCCTTTGACATTGTTGTCTTACCATTGATTTGGTAAACAACCCTATCTTTGGATGTAAACGGGACGGGCGTGGGTCATAGTATAACCATGATTAGAAATGTTGCAAGGTATCTTAGCATTTTCTTTGAGGGACTTAAGATAATTTGAAAGGCAACTTAGATAGCGTCATCGAGAGACTATGATCTTGTATTTGCTTGTTTCATGCTAAGATACCTTACATGCGTAATATGGCCATTTTGTATAAGGCAACCAAGTGGAATAACCCTAGGGGTGCTTGTGTGCAAGTTTATTGTTTTCATGCTTGTTTTTGTCTTGAATTAGGGTTTTCTAAGTATTGGTTTTAGTCTTTCCATACAAACCCTAATTACTAGCATTTGTATATAAAAGCGATAAATTGCGGAATTTAAAGTTACTACGCTATTACAACGTTTATGGGGCGGGCGTGTACAATTTGTAAATGAGGATTGCAAGAATATAAACCTAGTTAATCTATTACAACCAAATTGAATTTGTATCAATGTACAAGAGATTAAATAAATACAATGTACAAAATGAATAAATGTATAAAAATGCAAAATGTGAAATAAATGGATATTTGTTTGGATTTTTTAGAGAAAAAGGATTTTGTCTTAATACAATTAATTAAAGCAAATAATTAATTAAACTTAAAAGTAAACCTAATTCACTAAGAAAAGAAATTAATAAAACCCTAATTCATTAATTGATTAAATAAAATAAGTTTAGAAAAAGTATTTTTTGGTATTTTTGTTTTGAAAATATTTTATAGTATTATAAAATATTTTTGGCCTTTTTTAATATTAAAATAAATATATTTTAATCTGTGTAAAAGAAAATAAATAATAACCTAGTCTTAAATTAAATTTACAAGACTAGTTAGTAAAAATAAATAAAGTATAGTTAATAGAAATATTTTTTGTGAGAAAAATAAAATAAACTAAGTTGAAATGAAAATCTATTTTTTTTTTGTATTTTTTTATGATTTTTTTAATATTTAGAAAATATATTAAGAAAATAAATAAAAATAAAAAAAAGAAAACAAAATAAACTGGGTCAGGGGCGCAAGAGGCATGCAAGGGGGGTTAGTAAGAAAAAACAAAAACACCAAGAGCCCAACAAGGTCCAGCGCCTGCCAAAAAAAATCAGAAAGCAAAAATGTGAAATAATTAAAAAGGGTACCACTGGGGCTCGAACCCAGGTCCCAAAGGTTACAGGCGCGCACTTCTACCACTAGGGCGGCTATACATCCGTTAACATAAGCAAAATAATACATATATAATACAAAACGCGCCCTGACTACTTCATCTTCAACTTCCATCCAGACCAATTGTAACTTGTTCATTTCTCATCAAAAATGAAAACTGTAAACATAAAATTTGTAGCAAATTTCCTCACGGTTTCAAAAATGTAAAGCATTAAAGTTATAGATCAAAGATAAGCATTAATTTTATTATCCCTAATCTGAACCCTAAAAATCTCAGAAACTTCAATCTTAAAATTCTCTAAGCTCAAGCAAAATTAATGGAAACTATGAACATGGTTAGCTTTAGGGCAATGATATCTACATGTTTTGTTCACAAATAAATCATTGATGATGCTTGTATGAAGAGTTCAAAGTTAAGAAAACTTACCTCAAAACTGGAAATCATGTTTTCAGTTTGAGATTGTTTCAAGTGATGGTGATGATCAGGTTAGATTCCTTGAGGTCCCAGGAAGCTAATGCAATGATTAGCTTGAGTAATGGATGGCTGAAATGGTCTGGAGAAGTCAATGTGAAGAGCTCTGTTTTTGAAAATGGAGGATGGTGTTAAAGGTGTTACAGTTCTGTAATTGGGTGTGGGATCAATTCTATATGATGTTTAGTATCTTTAGAAACCAAAAGGCCAAGAAAAGCACGAGTAAATTATGAGTTTCAAGTTTTTGGTCAGTTTGTGTGAAAATGGTCTTTTCAGGGCATGAGCATTCATGTATTTTTTGGCCAATAGTTTGTGTATGTATAAACAAAAGTGATTGAGAGCTTTGGACAAAAAGAAGTACAAGTTTCTAGCTTTTGGCTAGGTTACTTGATTTTGAATAAAAGAGGGAAACAAGTTTCAAGGGGAGGTACAAGCATGGGATGGGTGATTGTATGTGTCTAAACCATTTCTCATGAGTTATAGGACTTGTTTGTTCAGAAGAGAACAAGTGCAAGGCTCAAGAACAAGTTTTGTACAAAAAGTCACTTTATCAAAATGGCAATGTAACCTTTCTTCCAAAAATGGATATAAAGCATGTCCATGCAATGAATGCTTGAAGTGAGACCTCTAATAGCTGTGTAAACCATTAATTATAGAATTCATAATAATTTTGAGGCCTGCAAAGTAGAGTTTATGCAGCAAGGTTTGAATTTTGAATTTGGTTCATCACAAAATGCCTTGTAAATTAAGTGAAAAACCCTAACTTCATCTCTTCAATTCTCCCTACTAAAGAATTATCTCAAGGAGTTCTTGGACATTTTGGAAAGCTTGTAATGTTCTCTACAACCCATATTTGAATTGCTTTTGAAGATTACACTTAGAACTATATGAAAAAGTGCCATGAAGTTGGGTCAAAATCCTTACCAAATTAGGGTAAAATTTCACTAATTGTTTAGTTTCATGACCACATGTTCTTAAAATTATAACTTGAGATACAAGAACTTTTAAAAGGAGTTGTGTAAAGAAAAGTTGTAGATTTAGTGGAGATCTACAACTTTCATGTAGGAAGTTTTTCTTGAATCATCTTGCATCATGGTGAAATATTTAGAAATTTTGACTTTTCAAAATGAAATCTTGACTTTTTGATTTCTTGATGAATAAGTTTCATATTTTGATATGTTTTGATGAATTGTGATCTTTGGCACTTGAATTTGACCAAAAAGTCAAAGTTTGACTTTTCAGTATACAGTTGACTTTTGATCAGTTGACTGAAAAGTTCATCTGTCAATCCAATGGACTTGCAATGTTTTGAACCATGTCATTAGGTAAAAATGATGCAATTATACTCTTGATATCATGCCTTAAACCAATGGACCATTTTCTAGGTCAAAAATTAGAAATTGCCCTTTCCCAATCAAAACCCTAATTTTGACCATTTTGCCCTTTTGGAGATTTGATCAAATTTTCTTGGGGAATTATGGTCCAAACTTGATCAAATGATACATATGAGTCTAAAATGTTGATGTGGATAAAAGATTATGAAGTTTGACTGTAAATTGGCCATGGTTGACTTTTTCCCCAATATAGTTGATTTTTAGGTCAACTGCTCAAATGATTGAGCAAAAATGTGATCCAAGGCTTGAAACTTGACATGAGTAATCTTAGGGGTCCATAATGATCCATGAATGTCATATGGGACATTAGAAGTGCAAAAATCCTTGTGCAAACTCAAACCCTAATTTTGGTCATCAATGCTTAAGGAGGTGTCTTGAGCTGATCAAACCCTAGTGCAGTCTTGAGCTAAGGAGATCTTGTGAGGAAATTCTTGATAAGTGAGAGGGAAAATCTTGGGGTAAAACAGCTGCCCCTGTTCAATCTTCTTAAGCCTGAAGAGTTAGATTGGCGAGTTTTGCCATTCGTGACTCGAAGGTGGAAGATGATTGGACACTAAAGTTCCCTGAAATTTGCACTCGGTGATGTGATGGTTGAGGGAATGGGATTAAAGATGCCATTTGGAGAGATGATGAAAAGTTTGTTGGAGATGGGCTTGTAGATGCCATCCAAAAATGATTGCTGAACAGTATCTGTAAGCTGAAAGAATGAGTATCAGAATGGCATCCGTGTCTAGAGAGTATCTGAACTGTATCTGGAGACTGAATTTGAATGAGTATCAGAATGGCATTCGTGTCTAGAGTGTATCTGAATTGTATCTGAAGAGTTAAATCTGAATAAGTATCAGAATGGAATCCGTGTCTGGAGCGTATCTGAACTGTATCTGAAAGCTGAATCTGAATGAGTATCAGAATGGCATCCATGTCTGGAGAATTTCTGAATCGTATCTGAATGAGTATCAGAATGGTGTACGTGTCTGAAGCGTATCTGAACTGTATCTAGAGACTGAATTTGAATGAGTATTAGAATGGAATTCGTGTTTGAAGCGTATATGAACTGTATCTAAAATTTGAAATTGAATGAGTATCAGAATGACATCTGTGTCTGGAGCGTATCTGAATGAATATCAGAATGGCATCTGTGTCTGGAACGTATCTGGACTGTATATGAAAACTTTGAACATTGTTAATGGTATCTTTTGATTAATCTTATCCTAAAAAAGGTAAAATGTTATCCAATATGCATAGTCATGTTGTATGAAATGCATAGTGTAATGTATTCGTGTTATCAATGTTTATGATATATGGATTCGATGTATGCGTATGTGAGCTAATCTGCTACACTATTGTTGGATTGGGGGAAATAAATCCATGATTGTTGCTAAGGATATGGAGAGTAAGTCTTCACGTTTTGAAGTCGAAGTGTTGATGAATTTCCGCTTAGAGAAATAAACTTTGTTGTAAGGGAATTTCGTGTGCTACTTGTAAAATCATGTTGGGGAATCTTGAGAAACTTGGTGACTTCTACTGGGGATTGATAACTGGAAGCTTTGTTCCACTGGGGATTAAAACTGCATACTACGGGGGATTTATGGAAATAGCATTGGGAGATTTCCCTACCTCCTAAAGACATCAGTGATTGACTTCTTATTTTGTTTATTTGTAAACAGTAATTATGTTCAAATGCATATGTTCAAAAATAAATCATTGGACGTTTTTGTAAACAAAACATATGAGTAAAGAAAAATAGATAGTTTTGCACTTTCAAAGGGATATCTTTGTATTGACTTTGAGTAAGTATTTTTGTACAATAAAACAAACATTCTAGTAAGAGAATATTGTGGTAAAAATGAAAATTTTGGTACAAAGAAAAGATAGCTATGTGCAATAATTTCGTGGGGTTCCCATTCTGTTATAGCCTTCGTATCTCTGAGCATCTTGTCTATTTTTTGCCTCGTCCAAATATGATTGAATTGATTAGAACCTCTGAGTTTGTCAGGTTGTCTGTAAAGTGATCCTACGGGACAAAGTCATACGCTTTAATTCCCTAATTTTTACCTGGACTGCCCATTCGGGTTTTTAGTCCACCAGGAAACCCTTTTTTTCCCAAGCCGCCCTTTCGGGTTTTCAACTTGTCGGGTGTACATATATTTTTGTTTTATCCCTAATTTTTGCCCAAATCTATTTGATTCACCGGGATGCCCTTGTTTTTCCTAGGTGTGTCAACCTAGCGGGTCTCTTATACGTAATATCTTTTGACTATGTCTGTGTTCGCAGGGTGCGGTAGGTCATTGCCATCCATGGTAGTCAAGATCATTGCTCCACCAGAGAATATGTTTTTGATTATAAAAGGTCCTTCGTATGCAGGAGTCCATTTTCCCTTGGGATCACCTTGTGGCAGTATGATACGCTTGATCACCAAATCCCCGACTTGATACACTTGGCGTCTGACCTTTTTGTTGAAAGCCTTGATCATCTGTTTTTGATACATTTGACCATGACAGACATTTGTAAGCCTTTTCTCATCAATCAAGTTTAGTTGATCAAGTCAAGTCTGGATCCAATCGCCTTCGTTCAACCCTGCATCCTTCATAATTCTCAGAGAGCGGATCTGGACCTCAATAGGCAAGACATCTTCCATGCCGTATACCAGAGAGTAGGGTGTTGCCCCAGTTGATGCGCGAATTATGGTACGATACCCGTGGAGAGCGAACGGTAGCATCTCATGTCAGTCTTTGTATGTGACTGTCATTTTCTGTATGATCTTTTTAATGTTATTATTTGCGGCTTCGATAACACCATTCATCTTTAGCCGGTAAGGAGAAGAATTGTGATGCTGAATCTTGAATTGCTCGCACAGGGAGGTTATCATAGTATTTTTCAGGTTCATACCATTTTCTGTGATGATCCTCTCCAGGATACCATAACGACAGATGAGATTCTGCTTGATGAACCGGGCGACAACATTCTTGGTGACGGAAGCGAAGGAAGCTGCCTCCACCCACTTTGTAAAATATTCAATGGCCACTAAGTTGAAGCGGTGTCCATTGGAAGTTGTTGGCTTGATTTCCCCAATCATATCAATCCCCCACATAGCAAAGGGCCAAGGAGCCGTCAAGATATTCAGAAGAACTGGAGGTATGTACACCTTGTCAGCATAAATATGACACTTGTGGCAGGTTCGAGAGTGTTGATAGCAATCTGCTTCCATGGTAGACCGGTAATAGCCTGCCCATAGGATTTTATTTGCCATCATATACCCAATGGAATTGGTGCCAAAAGTGCCTTCATGTAACTCAGCCATGATCCTTTCTGCTTCAACCTTATCTACACACCGAAGTAACACAGAGTCATGGTTGCGTTTGTAGAGAATGTCATTACTAAGGAAGAATTTAGCAGAGAATCTCCTTAAGAACTTCTTATCATTGACTGAAGCTCCTTCCGGGTATTAATCTCGTGAAACCAAGGCTGGTCCACTACTTCTTCAGTATTAATCTCGTGACAGTGAGCTGGTTCATCCATTCATTCAATGGTGATCTGGGGAGCCTTGTTATCCCATTTAATTTTAAACATAGATGACATTGTGGCTAGTGCTTTTGCTAGATGATTTTATTCTTGCGGGAAATGCTCGAAGGTAATCTTCTCAAAATGTGGGAGCAATGTCAACACATGTTCTTTGTAAGGGATAAGATTAGGGTGTTTGGTGTCCCATTCCCCTTTGATCTGGCTGATGACCAAAGCTGAATCTCCAAATACATTTAAGGTTTTGATCCCCAAGTCTATGGCAGCTTTGAGACCAAAAATGCACACTTTGTATTCTGCCATGTTGTTTGTACAATTGAAGCAGAGTCTTGCAGTAAAAGGAGTATGACATCCTTCAGGAGATATGAGTATAACACCAATACCATTTCCGAGTACATTAGATGCCCCATCAAAATCCAGGGTCAATCGGGATCCTTGTTCAGGTCCGTCATATAGCCTGAATTCTTCACAGTAGTTCACCATCATGATATCTTCATATGGGAATTCGAACTTCATGGACTGGTAGTCTTCCACAACTTGGTGAGCAAGGTGATCAGCTAGTACACTGCCCTTTATTGCTTTCTGGGTAGTATATTGTATGTCATATTCTGTCAGGATCATCTGCCATCTCGCTATTCTCCCAGAGAGAGCAGGCTTCTCGAAGATGTATTTTATTGGATCCATTTTAGATATCAACAAGGTAGTATGGGTCATCATATACTGTCTTAGATGGCGATCAGCCCATGCCAGAGCCCAACAAGTTTTCTCGAGCAGTGAATATCTTGTTTCACAGTCGGTAAACTTTTTTCTCAGGTAATAAATAGCATGCCCTTTTCATCCAGACTCGTCATGCTTCCCCAACACACACCCCATTGAGTTTTTCAAAACAGTCAGATACATGATCAAAGGTCTTCCCTCGTTTGGTGGCATCAAAACAGGAGGCTCTTGCAGGTACTCTTTGATCTTGTCGAAAGCAGTTTGGCACTCGTCATTCCATTTGACTACTTAATCTTTCTTCAGTAATTTGAAGATTGGTTCACAAGTAGCTGTCAGGTGAAAAATGAATCTGGCAATGTAGTTTAAACGTCCCAAGAATCCTCTGACTTCCTTCTCAGTACAAGGAGCAGGCATCTCTTGTATCGCTTTCACCTTGGTAGGATCCACTTCGATTCCTTTATTGCTGACAACAAAGCCTAGGAGCTTACCAGACCTTACCCCAAATGTACATTTATTTGGGTTCAACCTCAGCTTGTACTTCTTTAGTCTCTCAAAGAGTTTCTGTAAATGGTCAAGAAGCTCTTCTTCTGTTTGAGATCTAGCTATCATGTCGTCCACATAGACCTCTTTTTCGTGATGTATCATATCGTGAAATAAGGCTACCATGGCACGCTGATAGGTTGCCCAAGAATTCTTCAGTCCGAACGACATAACCTTGTAGCAGAATGTGCCCCACTGTGTGACAAAGGCTATCTTCTCCATGTCCTCAGGCGCCATTTTGATTTGGTTATAGCCTGAGAAATCATACATGAAGGAAAACACCTTGTGTTGTGCCCTATCGTCAACTAAAATATCAATATGGGGGAGTGGGAAATCATCCTTAGGGCTTGCCCTATTCAAATCTGTGTAATCCATACACAGTCTCACTTTGTCGTCCTTTTTGGGCACGAGAACAACACTGGTAACCCATTGCGGATAAGAGGTGACGGCCAATAATCCATCGTTTAATTGTTTCATGACTTCTGCTTTAATCTTCTCTGACATGTTTGGTCGCATACGACGTACCTTTTGCTTTACCGGTGGACAATCCTCTTTTGTGGGTAGACGATGTACCGTGATATCTGCATCAAGTCCTAGCATATCTTTATATGACCAGGCAAAGATCTCAACATACTCGTGTAGCAACTGAATCAGACGCTCCTTGACACAGGTTTCTAGATTGGCACCCACCTTGACTTCTCTTTTGTCTTCTTCGGTACCTAGGTTGATCGTGTCCACTGGTTCCTCGTGGGGCTGAATGGTCCTCTCTTCTTGTTGTAGTAACCTGGCGAGTTCCCCTGGTACTTCACAATCTTCCTTACCTTCGTCTTCAGCTTGGTAGATTAGATTTTCAGAGTCACAAAAGGAAAATAGCAGAACCGTTACCCATGGGATCCCGAATGGATGTAGACCTACATTGTGAGTGTGAGTGTGTGTAATAGTATAACTATCTTTGAAAGAAATGAGAATGTAAAAAAGAAAAATAATGAGCATAAAGTTTGTATGCAAAAACGTCCATGATTCATTGATGTCATATGGAAATGAGATAATAACCCTTACAAATGGACCATTGTGCCTCGGGTAAGACACAAGGTTTTACGAGTCTTAATTGTTTTAATATTACAGATCCGACAAAATGTAAAGACAAATTACTGTGGGATAAAAGTGATCGGGACAAAATCTTTGGCCTCCCAGTTGCTGAGCCCTCCACTAACAGTTGGGAAAATCCAATCCTCCAGCTCATAGTTGTCTTCATCATCCTCCATGATGTTGATTTGGTGGTTGCCGATCTTCAAGGGTGGTCCTTCAGAACGAGCGTGGCGTACAACCTTCTGGGCACCTGAAGTGAAACCCAGACCAAACTTATCAAATTTGTATGGGATATCTGGGAGTTGTCCCCAAATAGTGCACCCACCTTTTTCTATCACTGCCTTGGCATCCTTCAAAGATGACATCCTGAGTGACGGCCTTGTGATCTTGGGAACTTGAGACACAGCCTTGGTCACTGCCATATCTTGCGAGACTTCTTCAAAATGTTGGAATAGAGTTTTAATAAATTCACCATCTAATTCCACATATCTGAAGGAATTGGGATGGCTTATCATATACTCTTCTTCTCCATGAACAATGATGATCTTCTATTGATTTGGATATTTCAGCATTTGGTGCAACGTACAGGTAACAGGGCCAACATTGTGAATCCACGGTCGTCCTAGCAAGAAAAAATATGAAGGGCGGATATCCATTACATAAAAAGTTGAATCAAATGTTTGGGTTCCAACGTTTATGGGGATGTCCACTTCCCCATGCACCATCCTCTTTGAGCCGTCAAAGGCCCTCACTACTATGTTGCTTGGTTTCAATATCAATCCCTCACAGTCAAGCCTATCAAGAGCCTTTTTAGGAAACACATTCAGAGACGAGCCAATGTCGACCAAAACATGAGCCAAAGTTGTGCCCCCTACATTCAACTGAGACCTGCAATGCCTCATTATGCTTCCTTCCTGTTGGCGTTAAATCAGCATCCAAAAAACCTAAACCATTATCTGCAGTCAAGTTGGCTACGCAGTCTTGGAACTTATCGACAGATGTTTCTTGAGGTACATGGGCAGTTTTCAGGAATTTTACCAAGGCCTTGGCATGCGCCTCGGAACATAGTAATAAAGCCAGCATGGAAATTTTAGATGTAGTTTGCCCCAGTTGTTCGACTACATTGTAGTCTCTTCTTTTTATGATCTTTAGGATTTCCTCCATCTCTTTACGTGAAGTCTCAGGAATAGCTATTGGTTGTGCCTTCGTCCGGACAGGCTCAATCAGAATACCTTTACCTCAAGTCTCGGTTGAGTCGACAACATGAATGCCAGTAGGAGTGATAACAAGGATTGTAACATCTTTTTCAGCAGGAGTATTAGCAGAGATGATTGTAGGACTGGGAATATCCTTTGGAGGAGCAACAACAACAGGAATGATTATGGGTCCAAAAAATGCTTTTGGGGGAGCAATTTTTGGAGAGAATATCCTTCCACTTTGAGTAATATTACTAGTCCCTACAATATTACTGACATTGGAGTCAACCTTCTCAGAACTTGAATCTTCAGCAGCTGGCCAATCTTGCTTGATACCGTGGTAGTAAACATCCCGTCCATAATTCCATGGTACAGTTTTGTCTGACGAATACGAGATTCGTCAAGGCATTGTAATTATTAAAGGAGCTACTTTTGGAACTGATGTAATTTTAACGAGTCTTTTGGTAGAGACCCTGTAAGAATTGGCGGAAATGGTTATGATGGAAACATCATTATAAGGAACAGGTGGAACATAAGTCTTTTCGAACAAAATTTCCTTGTTGTCTATTAGGCACTGAATGCCTGCTTTCAACAAAGGACAGTTGGTTGGTGAGGACAAACATAAATGACAGCTTTAATCACATCCTGGGAAAACACCGACATTCAATAAATTCTTTTTGATAGTCAGGAGTGGGGTCATAAGTTCATCAACTTAAGTAACAAACATATCTTCCTCAATGGCGTTGGTATTATGATTGTGTTTGGGCATAGGGGAAGAAATAACATTGGGCTTTTTTGGCGTATCGAATTCAATCTCTTTGGCTTCAAGGAGGTCTTGTACTTTGTTCTTTAGATCCCGACAATTGTTAGTGTCATGGTTGGGACTCTCAGAGTGGTATGCACAGCGGGCATTAGGATAATAGTGAGGAGATGTTATGTTAGGGTTCTTTGGAGCTTCTTTCAAAGTGACTAAATTGGATCTTAACAGATGCGGAAATATTTGAGATAGTGTCATATTAATTTGGGTGAATTGTCTGACTGGTCTTTCCATTATTGGTTGGTTGTTTCTTTGCTGATCAGGCGCAGGTTTAGGAATCATGACAGCCCCCACCATTGGACGGTGTTCAGCCCTATCTTGATTTCTCTGAGGATATACAACAACCACCTCTTTCTTTCTGATGAACTATTTTCTTACAGAAGCAGAGGATGCATCTTTTCGAATCTTTCCATTCTTTATCCCGGCTTCTACCCTTTCTCCTATCAATATCAGTTTGGTAAAACCTGCCGATGAACTCCCAATTAAGTGATTGAAGAAGGGACCAGACAAGGTACCCAAAAACATGTCTACCAAGTCTCTTTCAGGTAGATGAGTTTGATCTCTTCTAGCTAAATCCCTCCACTTTTACACGTAGTCCTTAAAGCCTTCACTTGAAACCATGGCTATACTCTGGAGTTGAGTACGGGTAGGCGCAAGATCAGCATTGTATTGGTATTGTTTGTAAAAGGCAACAGCAAGATCTTCCCAGTTATGAACATTGGCTCTTTCTAACTGATAAAAGCAATCAAGTTGAGTTCCAGACAGACTGTCTTAGAAGAAGTGTACCCATAAATCTTTATAAGCGGTATGAGGCTGGATTTTCCTCACATAGAATCGGAGATGCATTTTGGAGCATGAGACTCCGTCATATTTGGTGAACACATGTGCTTTGAATTTTGGAGGAATGACAATCCCCGACACTAAGCCCAACTCCTCAAAGTCCAATCCAGGCACTTTTTGGATTTCCATTGCACTTAACCATTCTTCTAGATGCTTATACTTATCGTTGGCTGGAGGGTATTGTTCTTCGGAATAGTCTTCTTATTCCTCTTCCTCTTCTGACTGTGACTGGACAACTATTTCTTTACCCTTCCCATCTTGATTTTCTTTCTCATCGGATGTTGTTGCAAAGTCTAAGGCCCTTCTTGTCTACCCTTGGAATCTTCTTCCCATGTTTAGAACTCTGGTTATCTTCTACGTCTTCTTTTTCTTCTCTTTAACTATCAAGGTCTTCAACTCTTCTTGTCCTTTGGCTATAGTTAAGAACAACTGTTGAAATTGTGAATTTTGAGCTTGGAGGTCCTTCACCATTTACTCGAGATCCATCTTGCTGAAATAAACAGTAGAGAGATGAGGATACTTGTTCCAAGAAACTTGCTTATGTTATGATGAACGGTAAATGCATATTGTGATACGGTGGCAGAACCGACTGTTTAATACTGGTTTGTGTTTTGTGTTTTTTATTCGCAAAAATGTCGCGGTAAGCAAGAGTCACCATTGAATTTTATTTCATCCAACCGGAAAGGAAAAAAGTACAAAAAAAAATCCTTTTTCGAAATATTCTGAGTACGGGGGGTAGATTATAGAAAGGGAAGGTGTTATCACCCTTTGTATCTGTAGTTATCTACGGGCTCTTAGGTACTTGCTCATTTTTCAAATTGCTTGTGTGTGCTTTGCTTTGAAAATGTTTTTACTTCGTGATAACCCTTCTATCAGTCCTCAAGAGTGTGACGAAGTTTGTTTTGAAAATTGTTTTGAAAGGTGTAAGTGCAAAAAGTTTTGATTTGAGCAAGTACCTACTAGCATCTACCTACTCGAAAAAAGATCGTTTATATTCTTGTTTCTATTAGACAACGCTATCCTACTATTGAGAAATAGGTAGCACCATCGTTGGAGTTGTAAGGGTCATTTCAAAAGGGACGTACGGTCACTAAAGCAATATTAGGACACCTTAGTAGTAACCCTAGAGTCTTAAGATCATATTCGAGGCAACATTTCCGAGGCAACATTCAAATGGGACATTTGATCTTTTTAGACGGAGGGCAACCACTAAGACACCATATGCTTAATGATCATTTACCGAAGGCAACCGAAATGAGAGTAGACCCTAAGAGTGATATGTGCGAGTGATTTGTTTCAGTTATTTATCTTTGCACATTAGGGTTTTCTAACTGTATTAATTTGTCATGCATTCTTGCCATAAAATCCTATTAGTATACATCTAGACAGTTAAATATTTGTAGGAATTAAAAATGCGAGAAAATAAACCTAGTTATTACAAGGCTTCGGGGAGGGGGATTAATTACATAGCCAAAGTCAGGGATTTAAATAGTAAATAAAAACCCTAAGTTAACTATTACAAACCAGGAACAGTTACAAAATAATGGCAAAATAATCAACAAGCGCGCGGCGAATTAAATACGAGACGACTAGGGTTTTGACCCTTTGACTAAACCTAATTGCAATTGATTAAAGAAAAAATCATTTTTTCATGTTTCGTTATTTGAGAAAATAATGGATAATTAAATTAAAAGAAAATCCTAAGTTCTAATTAATGTTAATTTTTGAAAATAAATTAATTAATTCTAAACAACCTATCTTTGTATTTTTGTTTGAAAAAGAAGAAAAGAATTAAATCAAGAACTTAAACCTAATTTTTCTAATTGGTTTTAATTATAAAAACAAGTTAAAATTTCCCTAAATTAAATTAAACTAAATTAAATTAAATTTGATATAAAAAAACCTAATTCTAATTTTTGTGAATTCTTGATTTTATGATTTTATGAAAAAAAATTGATTTTAAAATAAAATAAATGATTAAACAAATTAAAATAGGAAATAAAAAATCAAGAGAAATTGAGAATTGGGCCTGATAGTGTTAGCAAATGCAAGGGTGCACATCTAAATTATGGGCCCAAGATGCTCCAAGCATGTTTGACCATGCTTGATTTGGTGTGGGGGTTGACTTGAGGACTATGGTGGTCTCTTATTGGAGAGGAATGGGATCTGATGGCACGCTGGATCAAAGGATGGACGTTGATAGCATATGGTGGGCACTTGAGATTATAGTGCATCTGATCACATGAAAAATAATATGAAGCAAATGTTGGGACCTGGGATCGAACCTAGGTCCTTATACTCAAATCCAATGACACGCTGTCGGCTGAGCTATGATGGTTAGTTGTGATTATAATAATAATAATACAATATAATATAAGAAAAGAAAAAGATCTGATTCCAAAACACGCGAAATTCAAACGGACGAGTGGCTGGCTGACACGCAAGCGTCTTCTTCCTTGGACTGTCGTTTTAGCAAACAAGAATTTTACCTACAGACGTTCATTGTAGGTATAACCCTTTTTGTCTCCAAAATTGCATACGACCAAGATAAATTACAAGTACTAGTACCAATCAACTCGTCTCATCCTCACGAGCATCATGGTACCATAATCAAGGCCTAATTTTGCCTGTACAAAAAACCCCTAAACAGGAACACAAAACCCTAACCATGGCAATATCATGTACATGCATCACAAATGCAATTAAATTGCATAGTTAGCTTGCAAACGTGATGACAAACATGAATATAACAATCAAAAGTTCTAAAGATGCATAAATTGCAATAATCGAATTGCAAAAATGTATCAAGCCATGGGAGGCATAGCGAGCGTTTCTGAGTGTTTCAGACCCTAGGAGTGATTGGAATGGCTTCCTGGGATGTCTAGCAAGCGATTGGAACCTTCAACACACCTTGAATTGGACTTTAGAAGAAGATTCATCTCACACTTTTCTTGGAAATTTGCATGTTTTGTTCTGGTTTTACACAACCTCTAACCCTTGTTTTTTGATCTAGAAAGCTTCATTATATAACCTAGAATGAATTAGGTTAACAAACTTGGCATGAATCTTTGCATTTATCCAAGATTTGATTTGATTTTCAAGTTGTATGATATGTTCCTATTTTGAGCCAAATCATGCCTTTCTTGTACCAATTGTGCTTGACTCGATTTGATCATGTAATCTCAGCATATCTTGTTTGTTAATCTGTCAAAAAAAACAAATCAAATCATATATTTGTTAATTTTCATCATTTATTTGATTTAATTCACTTTTTAATCAATGAACAATCAAAATAAATTGAAAAATGAAGTATATAATGGGTGAGTGAACATTTAAGTCGTAGAGCACATTACATTTGAGATGTAAGCATAAAAAGTTGGGCCCATTTAGCAAAAAATGAAAATTTGAGCATATTTGACTTTTGGCAATTTTGCAAAAATAGTCAACTTGGCCAATGTATAACTCTCTCAATTTTGACCCTAGAGAGGTGTTCTTGGACTTTTTAGAAATCTTAGGATGTCCTCTAAACAACCCTTTTTATCTCATCTCAAGTGAGTCTCCCATGTTCATGTATGAAGCTTTGACCCAAAAGATGTATTTATTGACTTTTCAAAAGGACCTATAATGTCAAAATTCATATCTTTTTGTGAGTGCATATTCTGAACTTGAGAGATGAAGATGAATTGTAGGGAATTGCATCTTATTCAAACTGAGCTTTGGATGGGTCATTTCTGATAAAGTATGGGAAAGTTATGCTTGGTCAAAGTTGAGTTGACTTTTCCTACAAAACCCTAATTTAGCAACTTTTGGATTTTGATTAATTGTGAGCAATCCTTGAGGCATCATGATCAACCCTTGATCAAATGATGATTAATACTTCAAAATGATGATTTTGACCAAAAATCTTGAAGTTTGACTGTATGTGAGCCACAGTTGACTTTTGATCTAGTACCGTTGGTTTTCAGGCATTGAACAGTTGAGTGAGTAAACTTCTTCTGCAAGGCTTTAAACTTGATATGGATAATCTTGAGAACATATTAGGACAATGGTGAGAATTTGAGTTCTTTGTGGTTCACACATCTTGATGAAAATAGAAACCCTAATTTGAGGTATGCTGCCTTAGGAGAGAGTTTGTCTGGTCAACTCTTGAACTTCCTTGAGCAATTTGGGGACCTTACTTGCCATGTGTTGCGAAATATGTGAAGATGTGAAAAACACAAGAAGGGGGGGTTTAATTGAAACATTGAAATTAAAAGCTCAATGACACAGTATTTTTATCCTAGTTCGTTTGATCTCAAACTACTCCAGTCCACCCGTCAAGGTGATTTCGCCTCTATCCAACGAGGTCTTAATCCACTAATGTCAAAAGGATTACAATCACTACTTTAACAACTGTTAAAGTCTTCTTGAGTACAACCACAATCCGGTTAACCTCAAGGAACACTGTTTTAAAACTATTATACAAGATGTTTGTTGTTGTTTTTCTTTCAAAAACTGTTTATCACCACTGTGATAATTTACACAATTTTATAGCTTGGAAATGTAAAGAATATTGCTTGCAGATTTGAATATGCGTGAGTGGTTATGTAGCAAAACCGTTCTTGATTTTGAATGCTGACTTTGTTTATATAGGCAGTGGAATGGCGTTGGTCATAAAGTATGTTTAATGTCATTAACACACTTTCCATTTGGAGAAGATCATGTCTGAAAGAAGCCATTGGAATTGATGCTCCTATGAATGATCAGTAACGCTTCAGAATCTTATCTCCTTGCTTGTTGATGACGCTTCACAATATTAATGAGTTGGATTGGTATGTTCTTGTTCAGAATCAGAGTTTACTTTGATTAAGCGTAGGTTCTGGTCATCAATCTTCAGCGCATGCTCTGATTACTTCAGTGTGTAGATCTTATGGCTTATCTTCTGATGCTGATATGGTCACAACTTCTGCATTCATAGAACATAATTTTTATGGTCCATATTTGTTCTTTATATTTATGATTTATTCGTTGTATTTGTTATCATCAAAACTCTAACTAAGGGTTGTAGAATCAAACTATATTCTAATAATCTCCCCCTTTTTGATGATGACAAAAACTAGATTTTTCCATTAAAAAATAAAGAATAAAAGGTTTAAGAGAAACTCCCCCTGAGTTGATTACTTCCCTTAAGTTCCTTGAGCATCAGAATTTAGCTGCATCTTTCATCAGAATTTGTACCTGTTCAAACATTTCAGAATATAGAGGTTAAGTAATTCAGAATGTTTGGGGCTTTTGTCTCGGTAAACCATTATTGAAAATATCTTACTTTCTCCCCCTTTTTGTAGTTATCAAAAAGGAAATAAAATCAGAGCCAAAATAGTTGAATCATATTAAAAGAAAACATGATTCAATGATAGGTTCCAGAACAGAAGAGGTAAAAAGAAATTAAGCATTACAGATAAACAGATTTAAAACAAAGACTCGAAGAAGGAGGAGGAAGACGTGTGAACAAAGCTTCCTGCAAGCTCTTGAACTGAGTATTAGACTCTTCTTGCTTGCCCAAAATGCTTTTAATCTCTTTGTTCGTGTCCTCCTGCTTATCCAACCTTGCATGCATAAGAGTGTTTTCTTTCTTCAACTCTTCCAGAGTTTGCATGACTAAGGAAGGTGATGGAGTTTCATCAGGAGTTAGACGTTTCTCAGAGCATTCTGCATCTTGTTCAGAGTGAACCATTTCTTCTGTTGTGATCATGTCTTCTAGAGCAGCAGTCAGGGAGAGACTTTCTAATTCTTGTTGAACTTCATCTGGGGGATGATGCTCTGTCCAGGGAGCATTTACCCAATCAAAGAAAAACTAGGGATAAGTAAAGATGGTCATGTAGACGAAAGCAAAGGATGGGATTGGAGTCAAAGTTCAGCTCGACAAGAAAATGAACTAGTTGATAGTTCAACTGGTCGAATCGAAAAGTCACCAGTGCAATTATGTTCGAAGGAGACGAACAGAATGAAGCTTCGACATAGTCACAACTGTCACCACTGTGTTCGAAGGAGACGAACAAGATGAAGCTTCAACACAGTCACAACTGTCACCACTGTGTTCAAAGAAGAAGGAATGGAACGAAGCTTTGAAAAGGCAAGATGAAGAGGTGATACTTCAATTGGTCGAGTTGAAGGAAATGAGATCAAAAGGGACAAGAACTGAGTTTGACTAGGCTGATTGGATATGAGAGTTTTCCAGATCAAGAAACCAATGTAGATGGTAACTTAATCGAAGAAGCCATAATGATGAAGCCTTGAGCAATTTGAATTGGAGTTCAGATCCATCGAAAGGATCAAAACTTGGTATCTTTTCTAAAGAACCAATAAGAAACCATTGGATATGAAATGGATCTACAGGGGCATGTAATCTTTCGATTCCAATCAAGTTGGAGGCCCAAACAACTCATAAAAAGCTGGAAAAAATGCATAAAACAGATTGGCTCATGATTGGATCAAATATAGCATGTTTTCATGAAAATCAAATTGAATCTCTCTATCATAATGTGCAAAGATATGGAGCCCAATTTTTGACCTAAACCATTTATCTATATAAACCTAATAATCTCAGAAGCAGGGGAAGAAAAAATTGCCTCAAACACATGCGCAACTAGCCTCCCCAAATCACTAAAAAATTTCTAAAGTCTTTCAAGAAACCCTAAATCTTCCAAACCCTTACTAAAAACCTTCTTACTGCAAGATCTCGGTTCCATTCATTCCCAGCAAGGAGATTGAGTAAGTTTGAGATAATCTTGAAATCCCCAAGCACGCGAAACACCCTTACATGGCATCAGCAGTTGCATATCATTTTGGTCTTATTTTAAACCATGATAATATTGTTAATGTATTCCTGGGAAGTTTTTGAACAGATCTGAATCATCCTCATGTTCCCATGCACGTAGAATACGGATATGCCATAGTTTCTTTTAAATACTTCTGATTGTGTAGTAGCGCCCAAACCAGCCAGTTTTAGGCCTTGAATTTGTTTCCATTGAGATCGCAGGCCCTGAATTAGGGGGACAGTGTCTCCCTGGATCTTTATTTGTGTCTTTGTTTGTAGGTTTTGGTGGAAGAGATGACCGGAGCTAGGGCTTCAGCGTCCCTGCGGTATAGATGACACATTTAATATATTTTTATTTCTTGTTATTTAGATAACAGTTAAAACGTGCAGTTTAGTTCAGTTTGCAAGGCGAGGCGTGATAAGGCATTAGTCCAAAGGGGTCTGGGTTCGATCCATCCCTTTTGCAAATTTAATTCTCACCAATTTGGTTTCTTACAGATCCAATGCTTCAGATCCCAGCGCGCTCACCATGGGTTCTCATCACAATACCACATGATCTCATCATAGCTAGATCAGACGTCCCAGATCTGGTGCCCACACTGAAGTTTCCAAGGGTCAACATCACAGGATTCCATACATGAAGCTGAGTCCACTTTTGTTTTACTGTGTTTTATTCGTTCAATTATTTTTATGCTTTTAAAAAATCACTTTTCATTTATCTATTCGTAAAAAATTAGAAAAATATAAAAAAAAACATAACTCTAGGTTTTATTCAATTTTAATTTTCATAAATTAATTTAATTAATCATTTTGGTTTCTTTTCATAAATTAAAAAGAACAATTAGAATTAGGTTAAAAATTTAATGTTTTCTTAAATAATAAAAATACCAAAAAATATTAGGTTTTGTTAGAATTAACTTTAATTGATAATTTTTTCTTTTCTTTTAATTAATCAATTATGGCTTAGCCCAAACTTTCTTTTTTCCAAATAACCAAAAGCGACAAAACGATTTTCTTTTAACTTTATAGTTTTTAGGGATTTATAAGTCATTTTCGTTTCGCACGTGTTATTTACTTTCGCAATTTTTTTTATATTAATGTATTTGCTCATGGTTTGTAATAGACTTAATTAGGACACTTTACTTCTCTGCTTCCCTTTTTTTTTCCCCAACTTTGGACTTTTAATAATCCCCCTCCCTGAAGCCTTGTAATAGCTAGATTTACATTTTCTCACTTTTAATTACTGTCAAATTATTAACTGCTTAGATGTATGCTAACTAGGATTGTATGGCAAGAATAAAACAAAACACTTGAAAATCTAATGCAAGGACTAAAATAACTGAAAACAATACAATTTCACATGTGCACCTCTAGGGTACCTCACTTCGGTTACCTTTGGAAAAACAGTCACAATTCTTGAAACGTGAGAGATTTTAGTGGCTACCCTCCAGTTTAAAGATCACAAGTCCCTCGATGACCCTCTCGACGTTGCCTCGGTAAAATGATCTTAAAACCATATGGTAGTTACTATGGTTTCTTGCCCAGTTGCCTTCGTGACTGTATAAACTTCCCTTCGAATGTCCCTGAAACATCCAACGACTAGGGCTACCTACTCACTAATAGTAGGACAGCACTGTCTAAAGGAAAAGAGGAAAAGAACAATCCTTTCGAGTATACTAGATAGTTGTTAGATGCTTGCTCAAACAAATTTTTACACTTGACAAAACAACTTTCAAAAACATTTTCAAAATGCTTTATCAACACTCTTGACGACTGATACAAGAGTTATCATAAAGCATGTTGCCTTACGATTGGCATTTCAAAAATATTTTTTTTTCAAAAAAAACACACAAAGCACAAGGTATTTCAAAATGAGCTAAGCATCTAAGAACCCGTAGATAACTACGGATAGAAAGGGTGCTAACAACTTCCCTTTCCATAATCTACCCCCTTACTCAAAAAACTCTCGAAAGGTATTTTTATGTTATTTTCACCCTTTCCTTTGTTGGATAAAAGAAAATTCGATGGCGAATCTTGCTTACCGCAAAATTTGTGAGCACAAAACGCAAAAACCAGTATAACAGTTGGTTCTACCACCGTATCACATAATCCATTATGAAATTATTATAATGAGATTTTTAGTATTTCAAAATCATGTGCATTTCATATCATGCGTCATCTTACACATATTTCTTGTATTTCTGTTCATACCCAGGTGTCTTACTGTGTTTCTCTGGCTTCATTCAGAAGCAAGTTATCTCACCAGTTTAATACTCGGGCTAATTTCAGGAAGAAAATAGAGAATCTTGAACAAGAAAATAGTGAGTTACGCGAAGAGGTTACTGCTTTAAAGGCCAGTATAGCTGATCTGAGTGCTTTGATGGAATCATTGGTGGCTGCTCATAATCATCCACCACTTGTTCCCCCTTCTGCTCAGCCACAACAAACAACAGTGGCTTCCAAAGGTCCATCAGTTCTCGTTTCTACTATTACAGTTATTGTTGCACAAAATTATATGCCTCAGGGTTACCCGTGGGGAATTCCTGAAAATTTCATGCCAGAAGGTTATAATCTTGATGCACAAGTTTCTCCAGTTGCTCAAGCTTCTTCTACTCTTGCACCTCCTGTGGTGCATGTTACTCCTGTGGCTAGAAATGAGGTTCATTATACTGCACGTCCTAAGGTGAATGTTATGTCGTTTGTTAATGATGAAGTTTATCATCGTGTTCCTCCACCGAGTGAAAGTGTGGGTTTCTATGATCGATTGGATGATTTTTAGGATCAATTCAATGAGATACAGAAGGAAATGAAGGCTCTTCGAGGAAAAGAATTATTTGGACAGAACGTCAGTGAACTCTGCTTAGTTCCTAACGTAAAGGTTTCAGCAAATTTTAAAGTTCCGGAATTTGAGAGGTACAAGGGTAACTCTTGTCCTCGTGATGACCTGGTGATGTATATCAGAAAAATGTCCACTCATACTGATGATCAGTGTTTGCTTATTCATTTCTTCCAGGATAGTTTAACCGGTGCCGCTTTGAAGTGGTATATGGGTTTAGATAGTAACAATATTTGCACCTTCGATGATCTAGGTAAAGCCTTCATCAAGTAGTATAAGTATAATATGTTCATGGCGCCTGACCATGACCAATTAATGGTGATGGCTCAGAGAGATAATGAGTCGTTCAAAGAATATGCGCAGCTTTGGCGCGAGATAGCTTCTCAAGTGGTACCACCGATGGGAGAATAAGAAATGACCAAGGTTTTCCTGAAAGCCCTTGGATCATTTTATTATGAAAGGGTGGTCACCAATGCACCAAGCGATTTCACCGAAATGGTAAACATGGGTGTTCGTTTAGAAGAAGCTGTCATGGAAGGACGCTTGACGAAAGACGAAGGAACAAAGACGAAATCATAGGGGTTTTATCGAAAGAAAGTGAAACGAATGCTGTTATTGGGGAAAGGAAGATTAGAACACCTAGAAGACATCATCGGTACCAAAAATAGGTTGCTTCTTTGACTTCATTTGTCAATGTAGCTCCAACTACTATTACCTATCAGAGACCACCTCCTCATGAAAATCAAGGGCAAAGTCAGAAGAGAGAAGCTTTTGTCTCCATTCCAATGAGCTATGCAGAGTTATTCTAGGATTTGATTCAGAAGAAGTTGGTCCAAACCAGGCCTCCCCCTGTTATACCTTCAGCTTCACCCTGGTATTATAAGGAAGATCAGACATGTGCTTTTCATCAAGGAGCCCCATGGAACAACATAGAGAATTGTTATCCTTTGAAATCTGAAGTACAAAAGATGGTGAGATCTTGCCTCCTATCCTTTAAAGACGTTGGCCCTAACATGAAAGATAATCCTTTTCCTAAACATAGAGGTGCAAATGCTGTAAATATGGTTGTTGGTTGTCCTAGGGACTTCTGAATTTTTGATATCAATCTGGTTATAGTTGATTTGGTGAAGACACATGCTGACCTCTGTGAATTCAGCTACTATACACACGACCATGCTGGTTGTAATATTTGCAGTACAAATATCCAGGGATGTGATAAAATAAAAGTTGATCTTCAAGAAATGATGGATGAAGGTCTCATTCATATAATATGACCAAGGCCAAAGTACGAAGAATATGTGAATATGGTCTATGGATGTCTCGGTGAATTCTATATTTTTTATGTGAATTATATGAATGATGATTTGGTTCAGCTGAACGCTACATTATGTCACATGGATGGCCAAGGAGAACACCATTATGGGTCTTGCCATATTTACTGCAGTGATTCTCGTGGTTGCTCCATTGTTAGAAGGGGTGTTCAATTGTTGTTAGATAATGGTACTATCAAACTCTCAGGAAAAAGAGATGATTACAATGGGATTAACGTGATTGAAAATTGCTCGGCATGGACTATGTCAGATAATGAGTATGTTTCTGCAGATGATTTATTTTCTTATGATGAAGATATGTCCTCCAACAATGATTCTGTGATGTCTAAGTATTCTTAAGAAGGGGTGAATGTTATTGTGTCATGTTTTGGTGTTCCTGCTCCTACATAGATTGAGTACCATAGCAAGCCAGTTGTTGATCCATTAGTTATTTGCCCGCCTGGTCCAGTCCCATATAAATCATACAAAGTTATGCCATATAAATACAATGCGACTATCCTGGAAGGAGGTGTAAAAATTCCTATCCAACCTTTGTCTGATGGTTGAAGAAAGAGCCTGATAGGGTGCCTAAGAACATATCCACCAACTCCCTTTCTGACAGAGGGGGTTGCACTCTCCCAGCTAGATCTCTCCACTTCTGTGCGTAATCTTTGAAACCCTCATTTGAAGCCATAACCATACTCTGAAGTTGAGTACAGGTAGGCGCCAAATCTGAATTATACTGGTATTATTTATAGAAAGTTGCGGCAAGATCTTCCCAGTTGTGGACGTCGGCCCTTTCTAATTGGTAAAACCAATTGAGTTGTGTTTCGGATAAACTATCTTGGAAAAAATGGACCCACATGTCTTTATCGGCAGAGTGCGGCTGAATCTTTCTCACGTATGATCGAAGGTGCATTTTAGGACATGACACCCCATCATATTTTGCAAACAACGGAACTTTGAACTTTGGTGGGATCACAATTCCCGACACTAGCCCCAATTCTTCAAAATCTAGACCTGGTACCCTTTGTATTTCCATAGCGCTCAAACGCTCTTCAAGATGTCTGTATTTATCATCAGCCGGAGGATATTGTTCCTCAGAGTAGTCTTCCTCTTATTCCTCCTCTTCAGAGTCTGACGGAACTGTTGTTTCTTTCCCTTTCCCTTCATCATATGTTGCTGCGAAATTCAAGGTTCTCCTAGTTTGCCCTTGAAACCTTCTCCCCATGATTACAACACCAGTTGGTTTCTTTTCTTTCTTCTTTTTCTCCTTTTCCAACAGAATCTTCAACTCCTCTTGTCCTTTGGCCAGGGTTTGAGTAACTATTGAAACTGCATGTTTTGAGTCTGAATATCTTTGACTGTCTGTTCGAGATCCATCTTACTGAAATAAACATTAGAGAGATGAGGAAACTTGTTGCAAAAGTCTTGTTTATGTTATGATGAATGATATGTGCATATGTAATGTTTTCAAGGATTTTAAAAGATTCAAGTTCGTTTTAAACAAAAAGAAACACACGTTATATTAATAAGACAGAGTTTAAGTACATCAGTGCCCCTTGGGAAAAATAATACAACACCCTAAGATAAAAAAGTAGTGTGCATCCTCTTTGGTGCTATGTAGGCATTTAGAGTCTACTTCTTATGAAGTAGCCTAGTGAGTTCCAAAACCTTCTTCACGCTTGCGTAGAATTGGGCTTCGAAAGTATCTCTCTCTCCTTTTATTTGTATCAAATCCCTTTGTAGATCTTCAAGAGACGTGGACATGTCAGGATGTAGGATAGTGTATGGAACTTCACCTTCCTTAACAGGCTCAATGATCACCGGGAGAATGGAAGGATAAGGCATCATAGGACTTTGAGAGCGGGTTCGTACCCACTTGAGGTAAGGCTCAAGAGGTATGGAATTCTTGTGTCCCAAAGTCTTGCTATCTACCTTGTTTAGCATCCTCCAAGCTCAGATGAATCTCTGGCGAAGACCTTGATCGTTGTTGTCGTAGCCGAATACCAAGCCTTGAATCAGCATATCATGTGGGCCATCCCTTCGGGCATAACCAAATTGTCTTAGAGATAAGCATGGGTTGTATGTGATGCCTCCCCTAATTCCAAGTAGAGGGACATTAGGGAATTCCCAACAACGGTCAACAATGATAACATTCTCTTTGGATCGAGAGCACCAATGAATATCTGAATGTTTGAGCGTCATTAAACTTCGTGACCACCTTAATCCTTGCTCATTCTTTAAGACTAACTGGGGAAGATTAGAAATAAACCATCATTCCAGGAGGGGAGTGCAACACATAAGGACACCTCTTTTCCTCATTGTACGAGTGTGAAAAGAGTGCAGGATATCCCCTAGCAATGTAGGCACCAGATTGCGTGACATGAAGATTTTGACGGCACACACATCTATGAGTTGGTCAGGATTGGGGAACAAGACCATCCCATAGATAAGAAGAGCCACAATTTCCTCAAATGCTTGCAAGTCTAAGGAATTCCAACATCTTTGAGCCTTCTCAAACAGAAACTTTGCTAAGAAGCCTTTGACACCACTTCTAGTTTCCCAATGAGTTGTGACATCAGATGAGTGCATGTGCAGAGCTTGAGCATTTTCTTCTGGCTTTGGATATCTTTCCATACCGTCGAAAGGTAGTTCATTGAGAATGGGAATCCTCAAGAGTTGAGAGAATTCTTCCAAAGTGGGCACAAGCTGATAGTCAGGAAATGTGAAGCAATGATCCAAAGGATCAAAGAAATGGAAGAGTACTTTCATCATATCCTCCTCTGTGTTGGAGGTGACCAAGTTGAGTAGACGACCATGCCTCTCAGTGAATGGAGAGTTCTCAGGGATCCTTGAAGCTAGCTCCTTGAGTTGTGGAGGAATTCTTACAAGGTTGATTTGGATAGTTTTCCTGCGGAGTGAATCCATATCCTACAAAACAAAAACAAACATGAATCTCTGAAATCCTTGAAATGGTTAGTGGATACATATGATGCTTATGATGTCCATGATTTTATGTACAAGTATGCATATACAAGCAAAACAAACAAGTTCTTAGTTTAGGCTTGCATGAGGTTTTATATGTAAGTACCCTCTTGAAGTTTAGTTGGCTCAACCTGTCCTAGTAATAGTAATCGGATTCTAAGGAGCTCAATATCACTGGACTGTTTCCTTGGTCATTGTTTCAGCTCAAGCCTCTTTAATAGCGACTGAAATATCCCAAGAAACCAACCCTTAATGAGTGTAGTATCGAGTATCTACAAACTTCGGACTGCACTAAAGCTGGTCATCTCACTACATCCTAAAGGCCAATTTGGTCAAGTAAAGGGTTCTAGAAGTTCATTAGTGATTCATGACATCACTCAGCGGCCCCGTATTCTCTTTGATTGACTCAAAGGCTACCGGTACCCACAAATATGTCACACTAACATAGTTATTTCTTAGACCATGTCGGTATACCCTGTACAGTTTCCACAACATATTGCTATTTACCTATAATGTTTCCTAAATCCGAGTGGAGGATTCAAACCCAAACAAAGAACCATAATGTAAAGCAAACAAGTCAAACAATATAGACAAATAAATGTGATCTAGCCCTAAGGTAACCCCACTTTCATTTAGAATCCCCAGCAAGAGTCGCTAGTTTTGTGATACGGTGGGAGAACTGACTTGAGGTTTTGCGTTTTATCGCAAATGTCGCGGTTAGCAAGAGTCGCCACCGACTTTTCTTTTATCCAAAAGGAAAGGTAAAAAAGCACAGGAAAGACCTTTGAGATGTTGTCTTGAGTTCGGGGGTAGATTATGAAAAGGGAAGGTATTAGCATCCTTTTCATCCATGGTTTCCCATGGGCTCTTAGTTACTTTCTTATATCACTTGCTTTTGTTTGTTTGAAATTGTGTTTGGTGTGGTTTTGAAAGTATTTGTAAAAGACGCCATTCGTTTAGGCAATCTTTGTAATGATTCTCGTTCGTAAGAATGTATACAAAGATGTTTGTCTTTTTGAAAATGTTTTCAATGTTTGTAAGATGTTTTTGAAATGTGTGTTTGTTTTGAAAATAGCAAGGATAGTTGTTTGAAATAGGGAAAGTAACTAGAAGTAATCTACCTACTCAAATGTCTTTCTTGTACATTTTCTATTCCTTTGACATTGTTGTCTTACCATTAATTTAGTAAGCAACCATATCTTTGGATGTAAACGGGACGGGCGTGGGTCATCGTATGGCCATGATTAATAATATTTGCAAAGTATCTTAGCATTTTTGAGGGACCAAGATCATTTGTTGTAAGGCAACTTTGAATAGCGTCATCGAGGGACTATGATCTTATATTTGTTTGTTTTTCCAAGATACATCACATGCGTAATATGGACATTTTGTTTTAGGCAACCAAGTGGAGAAACCCTAAGGATGCTTGTGTGCAAGTGTATCATTTTCATGCTTTGATTTTGTCTTGTATTTAGGTTTTTCTATTTTGCTTTGTTTCGATCTTATCATACAAACCCTAATTACTAATCATGGCATATAAATCGATAAATTGCGTAATGTAAATATTACTAAGCTATTACAACAATTTTATGGGAGGGGGAATACAAATTTGAATGGGGATTTGCAAAAATATAAACCTAAATAAATTATTACAACCAAATCGAATTTGTACGAATTAGAATAAATAAAATACAATATTTAAAGATGCAATACAATGTATATGTAAGAAAAGATTTTTTGTTTTGTTTTTATGTAAAAGAGATTTTAATCTAAACCTAAAAATGTAAGGAGAAGGAATTAATTTTTAAAAGGGAGACTTAACTCTAATTATTATAAAAAGAAAATAAAGTTCTTATATATTATTTTTTTTATGTATTTTTTTGTATTAAAATAATAAATAATATTGTATGAAAAGATAAAGTTTTTATATATGCAAAAATAAATATTTATAAGTATGGTATGAAAAAGAAATGAATAAATTAAACTAAATATATTTTAATTATATTTTACAAGTTTATTAAGAAAATATATGGTATATATTAAAAATAAAATATATTTCTATGTGAAAAATAAGCTAAAATAAAATAAAATGCAATATTATGAAATTTACATTTTTAAAGATTTTTATGTATCAAAGAAAATATTTAATATATTAAAAATAAAAATAAAACAAATAAAATAAAAATATAAAAAAAAGTTGGCAGGGGGTGATATAGTAAAACTGGAAGCAATGTTAGTAAAAAATGCTAAGCCCACAAGACTAAGCCCAAACCTACACAAATGACAAAAAAACTGGAAAAATGGAAAAATAAAAGTAGCGCCCAGGTTCGAACCCAGGACATGGGTCTTACCAGCGTGCTACTTTGCCACTGGGGTGGCTATACATCCATTGTCTTAAGGAAATAAAAAAATAATATAACACAAAACAAGTCCTTGCCCTGTTCTTCATCTTCTTCCTCAAGCTTGGCCAGACATCCTGTAACTCTCTGATACTTCCATGAAAATGAAAACTCATAACATGAAAGTTGTAGTATTTGAACACACGATTCCAACCATGTAAGTTATGTGAACTAAAAATCAAAGGTCAGAAAGAATTTTAACAGCCCTAATTTTAAATCAAATATTTCCAGAAACTTCAAGTTCTAAATTCTCTCAACTCAAGTAAAATAAATGCAAGATAAAGATATGTACAGTTTCATTATGATGAGGACTACATTTTTTATTCACAAATTGTGGCCTATGGTTTCCTGTACAAGAAGATAGAGTTTGAGATTTTACCTTCTTCAGTTGGAATCATGGAGGGAACTGGAGTGATTTTGATGGAGGCCTGATGCTTGCTTGAGCTTCCTTGAACTTCCCTGAATGTATTCCAACCCTTGCTTTGCTCTGAAAGTGCCTGAAACTCCTTGGCCAAGTCAAACTGTAAGCTTTGAAAGCAACAATGGAAGATGATGGAAAAGTGGTTACAGAACAGGGATGAAGGTCTGGATTGGTTTGATAGCAAGTAGGTAAGATGTTTTGATGACCAAGTATGGAAACGCACGAGCCAAATATGAGATTGGTATCCTTATGCCAAAACTGCAAGTTTGGACAGTTTCTTGGTGTTTCATAGCTTAGGAGTGTTTCAGGCCTTAACTAATCGTATCCTAAGTTGTATTATGTTTGTATATTAGTATATAATCAGTTTCATGTCAACCCTCCTACAGTTGTGCCAGTTCTAGCCTTTTTGCCACTTTTCTTGTATTTGAAGTAAAGTGAAGGGACAATGCTTGCCATGCTTGTACTTTCTCTCTTAGGGTTGGTATCAGCTTATACAATTTGCTTTAGACCTTTGAGACTTGTATGTGCCAGGGGGACAAGTTCAATGCTCAAGATTTGTAAAGTTTGCAAAAGTGGAACTTTTCCAAAATGGCAATGGTCCCTTTATGCCATTTATGGAATTACAACTTGGATAATGGCTCTAAGGCATGGATTAAAGCTTTGTCAACTGAGTAAGTATTAAATTAAGGAGTTAGGAACAGGTTTGGGACCTGTAAAGCATGGATTAGGCAACATATGTACTGATTGTAACTTTGTTCTTCATGAAATGGCTTGGACAAAAAGTGAGAAAATGCCAACTTCATCTCTTTGATTCTCCCTACTCAAAAATGATATTGATGAGTTCTATGACATTTTGGAAATCTTGAAATGTGCTCTATAACTCATCTTTGAAATGAATTTTGAGATACCTCTTGGAACTAGATGAAAAATGGCCATGAAGTTGGGTCTAAAACCTGCCTAAATTAGGGCAAAATTTCACTAAGTTATTTAGTTCATGACCATGTATCCAAGCATCTTTATGGAAAAGTGTGTGAATAAAAGTTATATATTTCATGGAGGTCTACCACTTCATGTTGTGAAATTTCTTTGAATCATTATGCATCATGGTGAAAACATGGCCTAAAGTTGAGAAAAAATAAGAAATTTTCTATACTTAGAAAATTTTCTAAGTTAAGAAAAATTTCAAATTCAATCCCTAATCTTCAAAATTGGATTTCTTGACGAACAAGTTTCACATTTTGACATGTTTTGATGAATTATGACCCTTGGCACTTGATTTTGACCAAAAAGTCAAAGTTTGACTTTTCAGTGTACAGTTGACTTTTGATCAGTTGACTGCAAATTTCATCTATCAATCCAATGAAATTGAAATGTTTTGATCCATGTAATTAGGTCAAGATGATGAAATTGAATCCTTGAAATCATGCTTTAACTCAATTGGTCATTTGCTAGGTTAAAAATCAGAAATTGTCTTTCCTTAGCCAAAACCCTAATTTTGACCATTTTGCGTTTTTGGTGATTTGATCAAATTTCTTGAGGAATTGTGATCCAAACTTGACCAAATGACACATATAAGTTTAAAATGTTGATGAGGATCAAAAATTATGAATTTTTACTGTAAACTGGCCATGGTTGACTTTTTCAATACAACTGATTTTTATGTCAATTGTCCAATTGACTGATAAAAAATGTGGTTCAAGGCTTGAAACTTGTCATGGGTAATATTAGGGGTCCATAATGATGTTTTAAAGTCACATGAAGCATTAATAGTCCAAAAATACTTATGCAACCTCAAACCCTAATTTTGGATCATCAGTGCAAGATGATATGCCTTGAGCTGACCCAAACCCTAATCCAGTCTTGAGTCAAAGAAATCTTGTGAGAAAAGTCTTGATAAATGAGAGGGAAAATTTTGGGGTACAACAGCTGCCCCTGTTCAATCTTCTTAAACCTGAAGAGTTAGATTGGCGAGTCTTGCCATTCGTGACTCGAAGGTGAAAGATGATTGGACACTAGAGTGCCCATAAATTTGCACTCGACAACGTGAAATTGAGGGAATGGGCTTAAAGATGCCATTTGGAGAAGTAATAGATCCTTGTTGGAGATGGGCTTGTAGATGCCATCCAAGAATGTTTGTTGAATTGTAAATCGTAAGCTGAAAGAATGAGTATCAGAATGGCATCCGTGCCTGGAGCCTATCTGAACTGTTTCTGAAGTCTGAATCTGAATAAGTATCAGAATGGAATCCTTGTCTGGAGCGTATATGAACTGTATCTAAAAGCTGAATCTGAATGGGTAACAGAATGGCATCCGTGTCTGGAGCATATTTGTACTGTATCTGAATTTGAAATCTGAATGAGTAACAAAATGGCATCCGTGTCTGGAGCGTATCTGAATTTGAAATTTTAATGAGTATCAGAATGGCATCCGTGTCTGGAGCGTATTTGTATTGTATCATGATTGCATATTGTTAATGGTAGCTGTTAATCTTATCCTGAAAAGGGTAAAATGTTAGCTAAAACACAAAATTATATTGCATGGAAAGGTATGATGCAATGTATTTGTTTTATCAATGTTTATGATATATGGATGTAATGTATGCGCATGTAAGCTGATTTGCTGTATTGCTGCCTGATTGAGGAAAATAAATCCCTGAATGCTGCTGAGGATATGTTGTATTTTCATGTCTTGAAATTTGAGGTACTGACAAAATTTTGTTGTGAGAGCAATACCACATATTGCTTTGAGGAATCCTGAGAAATTTGACGATCTCTATTGGGGATTAATAGTTTGAAGTTTTAGTTCCGCTGGGGATCTAAATGACGTACTGCGGGGATTGCTTATGGAATAGCCTAGAGACGTTTTCCGGTCCTTTCAACCTATCAGTAATTATCTTTCGCATTTTGTTTATTTGTAAACAGTAATTATGTTCAAATGCATATGTTCATTAATGAATCGTTGGACGTTTTTTTTGCAAATAAACCAAGTGTAAATAAAAAGACAAATAGTTTTATGTACTTTCAAAGAGATATCTTTGTATTTTGACTTTGAATAAGTATTTTGTACAAAGGAGGCAAACATTCTAGTAAGAGAATGGCGCCATAAAACAAGAAAAATTTATACAGAGAAAGATAGCTATGTGTAACAATCCCATGGGGTTTCCATTATGCTATAGTCTTCGTGTCTCCGAATATCTTGTCTATTTGTTGCTTCGTTCGAAGATGATTGAGTTGATTGGAAACTCCGAGTTTGTCAGTGGAAGTCAAAAGGTTGTCCTTAAAGTGATCCGACGGGACATAGTCATACGCTTTAATTCCCTAAATTTTGCTTGGACCGCCCTTTCGGGTTTTCAGTCCACCGGGAAACCCTTTTTTGCCCAAGTTGCCCTTTCGGGTTTTCAACTTGCCGAGTGTACAAATTTTTTTATTTTTTATTCCTAATTTTTGCCCAAACCTTTTTGGTTCGCTGGGATGCCCTTGTTTTGCCTAGGTGTGTCAACCTAGCGGGTCTCTTATGCGTAGTATCTTTTGACTATGTCTGCATTCGCAAGGTGTGGCAGGTCGTCACCGTCCATGGTGGTTAAGATCATTGCCCCACCGGAGAAGATGTTCTTGATTACAAATGGTCCTTCATAGGTAGGAGTCCCTTTGCCCCTAGGATCACTTTGTGGCAAGATGATGCGTTTGATCACTAGATCTCCAACTTGATATACTTGGCGTCTGACTCTCTTGTTAAAGTCCTTGATCATCCGTTTTTGATACATCTGACCATGGCAGATAGCAGTGAGTCTCTTTTCATCAATTAAGTTTAGTTGATCAAGTCGAGTCTGGATCCAATCGTCTTCATTCAAACCTGCATCCTTTATAATTCTCAAAGAGGGGATCTGAACCTCAATAGGCAAGACAAGCTCCATGCCATAAACCAAAGAATAGGGTGTTGCCCCAGTTGATGTGCTAGCCGTGGTACGATACCTGTGGGGAGAAAACGGTAGCATCTCATTCCAGTCCTTGTAGGTGACTGTCATTTTCTGTATGATCTTTTTAATGTTTTTATTTGCAGCTTCAACGACACCATTCATCTTCGGCCGATAGGGAGATGAATTGTGATGCTGAATCTTGAAGTGCTCACACAAGGCGGTGATCATAGTATTGTTAAGATTTGTACCATTGTCAGTGATGATCCTTTCTGGGATACCGTACCGGAAAATGAGATTCTGCTTGATGAAGCGGGAAACAACATTCTTAGTAACGGAAGCGAAGGAAGCTGCTTCGACCCATTTTCTAAAGTAATCAATGGCCACTAGGATGAAACGGTGTCCATTGGAGGTTGTTGGCTTGATCTCCCCAATCATATCAATTCCCCACATAGCAAAGGGCCAAGGAGCCGTCTAGACATTCAGAGGAACCAGAGGTACGTGCACCTTGTCAGCATATATTTGACACTTATGACAGATCCGAGAGTGTTGATAGAAGTCTGCTTCCATGGTAGACCAATAATAGCATGCCCGTAGGATTTTCTTCGCCATTGTATGCCTACTGGAGTGAGTTTCAAAAGTACCTTCATGTAACTCAGCCATGATCTTTTCAGCCTCAATCTTATCCATACATCGGAGCAGAATGGACTCATGGTTGCGTTTGTACAGGATGCCATTACTCAAGAAGAACTTAGCAGAGAATCTCCTTAAGAACTTTTTATCATTGATTGAAGCTCCTTCTGGATATTCTTGAGTCTCGAGATACCTCTTGACTTCATAAAACCAACGTTGGTCCAATACCTCTTCAATAATTATCTCGTGACAATGTGTTGGTTCATCCATTCGTTCGATGGTGATCTGGGGAGCCTCATTATCCCAATTAAGTTTAAACATGGATGACATTGTGGCTAGAGCATCTGCTAGATGATTTTCTTCTCGTGGGGAAATGCTCGAAGGTAATCTTCTCAAAATGTGGTAGCAATGTCAAAACATGTTCTTTGTAAGGGATAAGGTTTGGGTGCTTAGTATCCCATTCTCCTTTGATCTGACTGGCGACCAAAGCTGAATCTCCAAACACATCTAAAGATTTGATTCCCAAGTCTATGGCATCCTTGAGACCAAAGATGAATGCTTCGTATTCCGCCATGTTGTTCGTACAGTTGAAGCAAAGTCTAGCAGTAAAGGGAGTATGAAACCCTTCCGGAGATATGAGTACAGCGCCGATACCATTACCAAGTGCATTGGATGCTCCATCAAAGAACAGGGTCCATCGGGATCCTTGTTCAGGTCCGTCATATGGTATGATTTCTTCACAGTTGTCTAATGTCATGATGTCTTCATGCAGGAATTCAAATTTCATGGACTGATAATCTTCTACAACTTGATGAGCAAGCTGATCAGCTAGCACACTTCCCTTTATAGATTTCTGGGTAGTGTACTATATGTCATATTCTGTTAAGATCATCTGCCATCTAGCTATCCTCCCAGACAGAGCAGGCTTTTCGAAGATGTACTTTATCAGATCCATCTTAGATATCAGCAAAGTGGTATGAGTCAACATATACTGTCTTAGCCGGCGAGCAGCCCATACCAGAGCGCAACAAGTTTTCTCGAGCAGTGAATATCTGGTTTCACAGTCGGTAAACTTTTTGCTCAGGTAATAAATAGCGTTCTCTTTTCGGCCAGACTCGTCATGCTGCCCCAATACACACCCCCATTGAGTTCTCTAAAACGGTAAGATACATGATCAATGGTCTTCCCTCGACTGGTTGCATCAAAATAGGAGGCTCTTGTAGATACTCTTTGATCTTTTCAAAAGCAATCTCACATTCATCATTCCATCTGACTACTTGATCTTTCTTCAATAGTTTGAAAATTGGTTCACAAGTAGCTGTTAGGTGAGAAATGAATCTGGCAATATAGTTCAGGCGTCCCAAGAATCCTCTGACTTCCTTCTCAGTACGAGGAGCAGGCAATTCTTGTATTGATTTAACCTTGGCAGAATCAACCTCGATTCCTTTATTGCTGACAACAAATCCTAAGAGTTTACCGGTCCGGACTCCAAATTTGCACTTGTTTGGATTCAACCTTAGTTTGTACTCCTTCAACCTCTCAAACAGCTTTTGCAAATGATCAAGGTGTTCTTCCTCGGTTTGTGATCGGGATATCATACCGTCTACGTAGACCTCTATTTCATGGTGTATCATATCATGAAACAAAGCTACCATGGAGCGTTGATAGGTTGCCCCAACATTCTTCAGTCCGAATGGCATCACTTTATAGCAGAGTGTGCCCCACTGTGTGATAAATGTAGTTTTCTCCATGTCCTCAGGTGCCGTTTTAATTTGGTTATAACTTGAGAATCCGTCCATGAAGGAAAATACTTTGTGCTTGGCTGTATTGTCAACCAGGATATCGATGTGGGGAAGTGGAAAATCATCTTTAGGGTTGGCCCTGTTTAAATCTCTATAATCCACGCACATTCGTACTTTGCCGTCCTTTTTAGGCACGGGGACAATGTTGGCAACCCATTGAGGATAGGAAGTGACAACCAAGAATCCAGCATTGAATTGTTTCATGACTTTTGCTTTGATCTTCTCTGACATGTCAGGTCTCATGCGACAGACTTTTTGTTTCACTGGTGGACAGTCTTCTCTTGTGGGCAGACGATGTACCACGATGTCTGTATCAAGTCCTGGCATGTCTTCGTATGACCAGGCAAAGATCTCAACATAATCATGCAATAGCTGGATTAGACGCTCCTTGACACTAGGCTCTAGGTTGGCACCCACCTTGATTTCCTTTTTATCTTCCTCGGTACCCAATTTGATTGTATCCAACGGTTCCTCGTGAGGCTGAATAGCTCTTTCCTCTTGTTGTAGTAGTATGGCCAATTCCCCTGGTACATCACAATCTTCCTCACCTTCGTCTCCGGCTTGGTAGATTAGATCTTCAGAGTCACTAAAGGCCATAGCAGTATCGTTACCCATGGGATCCGGGATGGAAGGGTACCTGCATTTGTGAGTGTGGGTGTGTGTAAAGGTATAGCCATCTTTAAAGAATAATATAAAAGAAAGACAATGAGCACAAAAGGTTTGTATGTGAAAAACGTCCATGATTCATTGAATGTCATATGAAGATGAAATAAAAACCCTTACAAATGGACCGTTGTGCCTCGGGTAAGACACAAGGTTTTTAATGTGCGAATTGTTTGTGAATATTACAAGTCCAACAGAAATGTAAAAGATAAATTACTGAGAGATGAAAGTTATTGGGACAAAGTCTCTGGCTTCCCAATTGCAAAGTCCTCCGTTGATAGTAAGAAATATCCAATCCTCCAAGCTGCCATCTTCTTCACCATCTTCCACTGCGTTGACCTCTTGGTTGCTAATCTTCAGAGGTGGCCCTCCAACACGGGCATGGCACACAACCTTCTGAGCATTTGAACTAAATGCCAAGCCAAACTTGTCAGATTTATATGGAATGTCTGGAAGCTTCCCCTAGATGGTGCATCCACCCTCCTCTACTAATGCCTTGGCATCCTTTAGAGATGACATCCGAAGCGGAGGTCTTGTGATCTTGGGGATCGGGGATACCGCCTTGGTTGCTGCTACCTCTTGAGAGACTTCTTCAAAATGTTGAAAAGGAGTTTCAATGAACTCACCATCCAACTCCACATACCGGAAAGAATTTAGATGGCTAATCATGTACTCTTCCTCTCCGTGGACAGTGATAATCTTTCCATGGACCGGGTACTTCAGCATCTGGTGTAGTGTAGAGGTGACAACACCAACATTATGGATCCAGGGTCGTCCTAGCAGACAGGAGTAAGAGGGGCGGATGTCCATTACATAGAAAGTTGAGTTGAAAGTCTGAGTTCCCACCTTTATGGGGATGTCCACCTCCCCGTCGACCATCCTCTTTGAGCCATCAAATGCTCTTACAACTATGTTACTGGGTTTCAATGTCAGTCCTTCGCAATCCAACCTGTCGAGAGCTTTCTTCGATAAAATGTTCAAAGATGAGCCAGTGTCCACCAAGACATGGGCCAGAGTTGTTCCTCTACACTCCACATAGACATGTAATGCCTCGTTGTGCTTTCTCCCTTTTGGTGTCAAATCAGCATCATAGAATCCTAGGCCGTTATCAGCTGTCAAACTGGCCACACAATCTTGGAATTGGTCAGCAGATGTCTCTTGTGGCACATGGGTTGTCTTTAAAAACTTCACCAGAGCTTTCGCATGTGCCTCAGAACACAGCAACAATGCCAACATGGAGATCTTGGAGGGAGTTTGCCCCAACTGTTCAACCACGTCATAGTCACTCTTCTTTATTATTCTCAGGATCTCCTCCATTTCTTTCTTGGAGGTTTCATGGATAGTCAGTGGTTAAGCCTTCATTCGGACAGGCTCTTCTTGAATACCTTTTCCTCAATTTTTCAGCAGTAGAAGTGTTGGTAGGGATAACAGCAGGGGTTGTGTCATCTTTGTCGGTAGGAGCACTTGTAGATATGATTATTGGTATGGAGGTAACCTTCGGAACAGTCACGGGTCCAAAAATTGCCTTTGGAGGGGCAATTTCTGGAGAGAAAATTCTACCGCTACGGGTAATCTTACTGGTTCCGGCAATATTGCTAATGTCGGAGTCTTGTTCTTTGGAGCTCACTTCTTCGGAGGCCGTCCCATCTTTTTTGATACCATGGTAGTAGATTTCTCCATCGTAATTCCACGGTATTGTTTTGTCTGATTCATACGGGACCGGCCCGGGCATTATGATTATAAGAGGAGTAGTCTTTGGAACCAATGTAATCCTAACAGGTCTTTTGGGGACCCTGGAAGGATTGGCATAAATGGATATGATTGAAACGTCTTCAACAGGAATAGGTGAAATAGGAACATTTTCAAACAGAATCTCTTGGTTGTCTATCAGGGGTTGAATGTCTGTCTTCAACAAAGGGCAAACAGTTGGTGAGGATAAGCAAAGATGGCAGTCTTCATCACAACCTGGGAATATACCAGCTTTCAACAAGTTCATCTTAATGATTGGGAGCAGAGTCAAGAGTTCATCCACTATGGTAACAAACAAATCTTCTTCGATAGCATTGGCGTTGTGACCATGCCAAGGCATAGGAGCGGAAATGACGTTCGGTTTCTCGGGCGCCTCAAACTCAATCTCTTTTGCATCTATAAGGTCTTGAATCTTGTTTTTCAAAGCCCAACAGTTGTTAGTGTCGTGACCCGGACTTTCGGAATGATATGCGCATCTGGCTCTCAGATGATAATGAGGGGACGCAGTGTTGGGATTCTTTGGAGCTTCTTTTAAAGTTGCTAGATTAGATTTCAGCAGATGGGGTAAAATCTGAGCTAGAGTCATATTAATTTTGGTGAATTGCCAGACTGGCCTTTCCACCCTCAGTTGATTACTCCTTGGTTGATCAGATGTAAGCTTTGGGATCATAACGGCCCCTACCATTGGTCGGCGTTCAGCTCTCCCTTGGTTCCTTTATGGATAAACATCAGATACCTTCTTCTTCCCAGTGAAAGGCTTTCTCACAGCTGTAGAAGCAGACGAATCCTTCTGAATCTTTCCACTTTTTATACCAACTTCCACCCTCTCTCCGGTAAAAAATAACTCAGTAAATCCAGCAGACGAGCTTCCAATCAAATGGTTGAAGAAAGAGCCCGATAGGGTGCCTAAGAACATATCCACCAACTCCCTTTCTGACAGAGGGGGTTGCACTCTCCCAGCTAGATCTCTCCACTTCTGTGCGTAATCTTTGAAACCCTCATTTGAAGCCATAACCATACTCTGAAGTTGAGTACAGGTAGGCGCCAAATCTGAATTATACTGGTATTATTTATAGAAAGTTGCGGCAAGATCTTCCCAGTTGTGGACGTCGGCCCTTTCTAATTGGTAAAACCAATTGAGTTTTGTTCCGGATAAACTATCTTGGAAAAAATGGACCCACATGTCTTTATCGGCAGAGTGCGGCTGAATCTTTATCACGTATGATCGAAGGTGCATTTTAGGACATGACACCCCATCATATTTTGCAAACAACGGAACTTTGAACTTTGGTGGGATCACAATTCCCGACACTAGCCCCAATTCTTCAAAATCTAGACCTGGTACCCTTTGTATTTCCATAGCGCTCAAACGCTCTTCAAGATGTCTGTATTTATCATCAGCCGGAGGATATTGTTCCTCAGAGTAGTCTTCCTCTTATTCCTCCTCTTCAGAGTCTGACGGAACTGTTGTTTCTTTCCCTTTCCCTTCATCATATGTTGCTGCGAAATTCAAGGTTCTCCTAGTTTGCCCTTGAAACCTTCTCCCCATGATTACAACACCAGTTGGTTTCTTTTCTTTCTTCTTTTTCTCCTTTTCCAACAGAGTCTTCAGCTCCTCTTGTCCTTTGACCAGGGTTGTGAGTAACTATTGAAACTGCATGTTTTGAGTCTGAAGATCTTTGACTGTCTGTTCGAGATCCATCTTACTGAAATAAACAGTAGAGAGATGAGGAAACTTGTTGCAAAAGACTTGTTTATGTTATGATGAATGATATGTGCATATGTAATGTTTTCAAGGATTTTAAAAGATTCAAGTTCGTTTTAAACAAAAAGAAACACATGTTATATTAATAAGATAGATTTTAAGTACATCAGTTCCCCTTGGGCAAAATAATACAACACCCTAAGATACAAAAGTAGTGTGCATCCTCTTTGGTGATATGTAGGCATTTAGAGTCTACTTCTCATAAAGTAGCCTAGTGAGTTCCAAAATCTTCTTCATGCTTGCGTAGAATTGGGCTTCGAAAGTATCTCTCTCTCCTTTTATTTGTATCCAATCCCTTTGTAGATCTTCAAGAGATGTGGACATGTCAGGATGTAGGATAGTGTATGGAACTTCTCCTTCCTTAACAGGCTCAATGATCACCGGGAGAATGGAAGGATAAGGCATCATAGGACTTTGAGCGCGGGTTCGTACCCACTTGAGGTAAGGCTTAAGAGGTATGGAATTCTTGTGTCCCAAAGTCTTGTTATCTACCTTGTTTAGCATCCTCCAAGCTCAGATGAATCTCTGGCGAAGACCTTGATCGTTGTTGTCGTAGCCGAATACCAAGCCTTGAATCAGCATATCATGTGGGCCATCCCTTCGGGGATAACCAAACTGTCTTAGAGATAAGAATGGGTTGTAGGTGATGCCTCCCCTAATGCCAAGTAGAGGGACATTAGGGAATTCCCAACAACGGTCAACAATGATAACATTCTCTTTGGATCGAGAGCACCAATGAATATCTGAATGTTTGAGCGTCATTAACCTCCGTGACCACCTTAATCCTTGCTCATTCTTTAAGACTAACTGGGGAAGATGAGAAATAAACCATCTTTCCAGGAGGGGAGTGCAACACATAAGGACACCTCTTTTCCTCATTGTACGAGTGTGAAAAGAGTGCAGGATATCCCCTAGCAATGTAGGCACCAGATTGCGTGACATGAAGATTTTGACGGCACACACATCTATGAGTTGGTCAGGATTGGGGAACAAGACCATCCCAAAGATAAGAAGAGCCACAATTTCCTCAAATGCTTGCAAGTCTAAGGAATTCCAACATCTTTGAGCCTTCTCAAACAGAAACTTTGCTAAGAAGCCTTTGACACCACTTCTAGTTTCCCAATGAGTTGTGACATCAGATGAGTGCATGTGTAGAGCTTGAGCATTTTCTTCCGTCTTTGGATCTCTTTCCGTACCTTCAAAAGGTAGTTGATTGAGAATGGGAATCCTCAAGAGTTGAGAGAATTCTTCCAAAGTGGGCACAAGCTGATAGTCAAGAAATGTGAAGCAATGATACAAAGGATCAAAGAACTGGAAGAGTACTTTCATCATATCCTCCTCTGTGTTGGAGGTGACCAAGTTGAGTAGACGACCATGCCTCTCGGTGAATGGAGAGTTCTCAGGGATCCTTGAAGCTAGCTCCTTAAGTTGTGGATGAATTCTTACAAGGTTGATTTGGATAGTTTTCCTGCGGAGTGAATCCATATCCTACAAAACAAAAACAAACATGAATCTCTGAAATCCTTGAAATGGTTTGTGGATACATATGATGCTTATGATGTCCATGATTTTATGTACAAGTATGCATATACAAGCAAAATAAACAAGTTCTTAGTTTAGGCTTGCATGAGGTTTTATATGTAAGTACCCTCTTGAAGTTTAGTTGGCTCAACCTGTCCTAATAATAGTAATCTGGTTCTAAGGAGCTCAATATCACTGGATTGTTTCCTTGGTCATTGTTTCAGCTCAAGCCTCTTTAATGGCCGCCGAAATATCCCAAGAAACCTTCCCTTAATGAGTGTAGTATCGAGTATCTACCAACTTCGGACTGCACCAAAGCCGGTCATCTCACTACATCCTAAAGGCCAAGTTGGTCAAGTAAAGGGTTCTAGAAGTTCATTAGTGATTCATGACATCACTCAGTGGCCCCGTATTCTCTTTGATTGACTCAAAGGCTACCGGTACCCACAAATATGTCACACTAACATAGTTATTTCTTAGACCATGTCGGTATACCCCGTACAGTTTCCACAGCATATTGCTATTTACCTATAATGTTTCCCAAATCCGGGTGGAGGATTCAAACCCAAACAAAGAACCATAATGTAAAGCAAACAAGTCAAACAATGTAGTCAAATAAATGTGATCTAGCCCTAAGGTAACCCCACTTTCATTTAGAATCCCCAGCAGAGTCGCTAGTTCTGTGATACGGTGGGAGAATTGACTTGAGGGTTTGAGTTTTATCGCAAATGTCGTGGTTAGCAAGAGTCGCCACTGACTTTTCTTTTATCCAAAAGGAAAGGTGAAAAAGCACAGGAAAGACCTTTGAGATGTTGTCTTGAGTTCGGGGGGTAGATTATGAAAAGGGAAGGTATTAGCACCCTTTTCATCCATGGTTTCCCATGGGCTCTTAGTTACTTTCTTATATCACTTGCTTTTGTTTGTTTGAAATTGTGTTTGGTGTGGTTTTGAAAGTATTTGTAAAAGAGGCCATTCGTTTAGGCAATCTTTGTAATGATTCTCGTTCGTAAGAATGTATACAAAGATGTTTGTCTTTTTGAAAATGTTTTCAATGTTTGTAAGATGTTTTTTAAATGTGTGTTTGTTTTGAAAATAGCAAGGATAGTTGTTTGAAATAGGAAAAGTAACTAGAAGTAATCTACCTACTCAAATGTCTTTCTTGTACATTTTCTATTTCTTTGACATTGTTGTCTTACCATTAATTTAGTAAGCAGCCCTATCTTTGGATTTAAACAGGACGGGCGTGGGTCATCATATGGCCATGATTAATAATGTTTGCAAAGTATCTTAGCATTTTTGAGGGACCAAGATCATTTTTTGTAAGGCAACTTTGAATAGCGTCATCGAGGGACTATGATCTTATATTTGTTTGTTTTTCCAAGATACATCGCATGCGTAATATGGCCATTTTGTTTTAGGTAACCAAGTGGAGAAACCCTAAGGATGCTTGTGTGCAAGTGTATCATTTTTATGCTTTGATTTTGTCTTGTATTTAGGTTTTTCTATTTTGCTTTGTTTCGATCTTATCATACAAACCCTAATTACTAATCATGACATATAAAGCGATAAATTGCGTAATGTAAATATTACTAAGCTATTACAACAATTTTATGGGAGGGGGAATACAAATTTGAATGGGGATTTGCAAAAATATAAACCTAAATAAATTATTACAACCAAATCGAATTTGTACAAATTAGAATAAATAAAATACAATATTTAAAGATGCAATACAATGTATATGTAAGAAAAGATTTTTTGTTTTGTTTTTATGTAAAAGAGATTTTAATCTAAACCTAAAAATGTAAGGAGAAGGAATTAATTTTTAAAAGGGAGACTTAACTCTAATTATTATAAAAAGAAAATAAAGTTCTTATATATTATTTTTTTATGTATTTTTTTGTATTAAAATAATAAATAATATTGTATGAAAAGATAAAGTTTTTATATATGCAAAAATAAATATTTATAAGTATGGTATGAAAAAGAAATGAATAAATTAAACTAAATATATTTTAATTATATTTTACAAGTTTATTAAGAAAATATATGGTATATATTAAAAATAAAATATATTTCTATGTGAAAAATAAGCTAAAATAAAATAAAATGCAATATTATGAAATTTACATTTTTAAAGATTTTTATGTATCAAAGAAAATATTTAATATATTAAAAATAAAAATAAAACAAATAAAATAAAAATATAAAAAAAAGTTGGCAGGGGGGTGATATAGTAAAACTGGAAGCAATGTTAGTAAAAAATGCTAAGCCCACAAGACTAAGCCCAAACCTACACAAATGACAAAAAAAACTGGAAAAATGGAAAAATATGGAAAATAAAAGTAGCACCCAGGTTCGAACCCAGGACATGGGTCTTACCAGCGTGCTACTTTGCCACTGGGGTGGCTATACATCCATTGTCTTAAGGAAATAAAAAAATAATATAACACAAAACAAGTCCTTGCCATGTTCTTCATCTTCTTCCTCAAGCTTGGCCAGACATCCTGTAACTCTCTCATACTTCCATGAAAATGAAAACTCATAACATGAAAGTTGTAGTATTTAAACACAGGATTCCAACCATGTAAGTTATGTGAACTAACAATCAAAGGTCAGAAATAATTTTAACAGCCCTAATTTTAAACCTAATATTTTCAGAAACTTCAAGTTCTAAATTCTCTCAACTCAAGTAAAATAAATGCAAGATAAATATATGTACAGTTTCGTTATGATGAGGACTACATTTTTTATTCACAAATCGTAGCCTATGGTTGCCTGTACAAGAAGATAGAGTTTGAGATTTTACCTTCTTCAGTTGGAATCATGGAGGGAACTGGAGTGGGTTTGATGGAGGCCTGATGCTTGCTTGAGCTTCCTTGAACTTCCCTGAATGTATTCCAACCCTTGCTTTGCTCTGAAAGTGCCTGAAACTCCTTGGACAAGTCAAACTGCAAGCTTTGAAAGCAACAATGGAAGATGATGAAAAAGTGGTTACAGAACAGGGATGAAGGTCTGGATTGGTTTGATATCAAGTAGGTAAGATGTTTTGATGACCAAGAATGGAAACGCATGAGCCAAATATGAGATTGGTATCCTTATGCCAAATCTGCAAGTTTGGACAGTTTCATGGTGTTTCTTAGCTTGGGAGTGTTTCAGGCCTTAACTAATCGTGTCCTAAGTTGTATTATGTTTGTATATTAGTATAGAATCAGTTTCATGTCAACCCTCCTACAGATGTGCCAGTTCTAGCCTTTTTGCCACTTTTCTTGTATTTGAAGTAAAGTGAAGGGACAATGCTTGCCATGCTTGTACTTTCTCTCTTAGGGTTGGTATCAGCTTATACAATTTGCTTTAGACCTTTGAGACTTGTATGTGCCAAGGGGACAGGTTCAATGCTCAAGATTTGTAAAGTTTGCAAAAGTGGAACTTTTCCAAAATGGCAATGGTCCCTTTATGCCATTTATGGAATTACAACTTGGATAATGGCTCTAAGGCATGGATTAAAGCTTTGTCAACTGATTAAGTATTAAATTAAGGAGTGAGGAACAAGTTTGGTACCTGTAAAGCATGGATTATGCATCATAGGTACTGATTGCAACTTTGTTCTTCATGAAATGGCTTGGACAAAAAGTGAGAAAATGCCAACTTCATCTCTTCGATTCTCCCTACTCAAAAATGATCTTGAGGAGTTCTATGACACTTTGGAAATCTTGAAATGTGCTCTATAACTCATATTTGAAATGAATTTTGAGATACCTCTTGGAACTAGATGAAAAATGGCCATGAAGTTGGGTCTAAAACCTGCCTAAATTAGCGCAAAATTTCACTAAGTTATTTAGTTCATGACCATGTATTCATAGATTTATATCTTGAGATCCAAGCATCTTTATGGAAAAGTGTGTGAATAAAAGTTATATATTTTATGGAGGTCTACAACTTCATGTTGGGAACTTTCTTTGAATCATTATGCATCATGGTGAAAACATGGCCTAAACTTGAGAAAAAATAAGAAATTTTCTATACTTAGAAAATTTTCTAAGTTAAGAAAAATTTCAAATTCAATCCCTAATCTTCAAACTTGGATTTCTTGACGAACAAGTTTCAAATTTTGACATGTTTTGATGAATTATGACCCTTGGCACTTGATTTTGACCAAAAAGTCAAAGTTTGACTTTTCAGTGTACGGTTGACTTTTGATCAGTTGACTGCAAATTTCATCTGTCAATCCAATGAAATTGAAATGTTTTGAGCCATGTAATTCGGTCAAGATGATGAAATTGAATCCTTGAAATTATGCTTTAACTCAATTGGTCATTTGCTAGGTTAAAAATCAGAAATTGCCTTTCCTTAGCCAAAACCCTAATTTTGACCATTTTGCCTTTTTGGTGATTTGATAAAATTTCTTGAGGAATTATGATCCAAACTTGACCAAATGACACATATAAGTTTAAAATATTGATGTGGATAAAAAATTATGAAGTTTGACTGTAAACTGGCCATGGTTGACTTTTTTCCCAATACAGCTGATTTTTAGGTCAACTGTCCAATTGACTGATCAAAAATGTGGTTCAAGGCTTGAAACTTGTCATGGGTAATCTTAGGGGTCCATAATGATGTTTGAAAGTCACATGAAACATTGATATTCCAAAAATCCTTGTGCAACCTCAAACCCTAATTTTGGATCATCAGTGCAAGATGATATGCCTTGAGCTGACCCAAACCCTAATCCAGTCTTGAGTTGAAGAAATATTGTGAGAAAAGTCTTGATAAATGAGAGGGAAAATTTTGGGGTACAATAGCAGTTACCCACTTTCTCGTTCTGCTGGTGCTTTGGTCTGACCGGGAGATCTTGTTCTTACTTATGTAATTTTAATACATTCATTTCCCATTTTCAACACTTCAATACTTCCACTTTTTCCTAAGTATCCTTTTTCTTCATTTCGTTTTATTGTTATTATTATATTTTTTATTTTCTTGACTTGGCGGCTATTTCCTTTCCCTTTCATTCGTTTCTTTAACTTTCGAACAAGTCGTGCTATCCAATTATCTTTGATTTATTAGAAGTGATTGTGACTGCCTTACTTCCTTGATTGCTGGGGAATAATCAATATTATATCACCATTTACTGATTGCCTCATTCTTTAGTTGATGAGAGATAACCATTATTGTATCGTCATCAATCGACCTTCTGATGTGTAGAGGACAACCATTTATAGTTCGGACTTGCTATTTGGCCTTTCCTTAACCCTTTCAAGGATAACCATTATTGCATCCTCAGATGCACACTCGTGATGAGTTTTGAATGCTTGATCAAATTAGCTAAACACCTACCCTACCCCGGCTTAAAAATAACTTTTTTCTTAATAGAAAAGAAACTTCTACTTCGAAGGCTCGGAAGGGTTAATGAGGGATTCACTTCCTTATATCTCTGGTGTTTAGGGATTTGAAACAATGCATGCACATCGTCAACAGGTTTCCACTAAAAACCATACAATCATAGACCTTGCATTTAACTATCGTCATCCTCCCTATAATATTTGCCTAGGCGAAAGAGTTGGTACAGTTGGTATCAAAATGTAAAAAAAAAATCATTTAAAGAGTGATAATGAATGGATTAAGTAAAACGAAAGGATTACTTCAAGGCAAACATACTCATTACATTAAGATTATCATTAAAAAACAAACAAGTTTCTACATGAAAATAATGTTTAAACAAACAAGCAAGATACATATGAAAATGCAGGAAAGAAACATAAAAATGTCATTGTAGAGGAGACTTAACTCTGTCTAGACTTGTTGATCTTGACAATGCACTGTAATCTTGATGCTCATTCTGGCACATGATTTCCATTATCCGGTGTAGAACAGAATACCCTTGGAATTGATCCAAGCTTGCACCTTGTCTCTGGATGACATACAATCTTGAATTAAACGGCCAGGTGCCCCAGAATGGTAGTCACGTCTATTGAGGATATAAGACTCCTCGGGCAACAACAGAGAATAGACGTCAAGAATATTTTGAAAGACTTCAGAAAAGGTAACCAGATGTTGAAGAACAATTGTGCAAAGTATATGATAAATATCTGTAACTCAAGGCTTGAAAATTCTCTTCATGAGAACAAAATGCGACACGAGAGTTGAAACATGACATGAAAGTCGGAAAATAACCAAAGTGAGACATGAGAGTTAAAACACGACATGAAAGTCGGAAAGGAACCGAAGTGCGACACGAGAGTCAAAACATGACACAAAAGCAGGAAAGGAACCAAAGTGCGACATGACAGCAAAACACGACACGATAGTCAGAAAGGAACCTAAGTGAGACACGAGAGTCGAAACACGACATGAGATTTAGAAAGGAACCGAAGTGCGACACAAGAGTCGAAATACAAAACGAGAGTTAAAAGGGACCAAGAGCACGTCTCAAGGATTAGAATCTAACAGTTGAAAACTTACGATGTGAGATTCAGAATAGAAAACAAATTCACAACACCTCAAGGGTTGGTTATATGCATAAGGCAAAACTACTTCAGCATCCTTCAGGCTGAAATGAGGGTAATATCATTCTAGATGGACCCCTTGATTCTTAAGATCTGGGATAAGCAACAACTAATGGCAATGAAATTCCAGAAGCGGAGGTTGTAGAGGATGAGACCCAAGACGGGAAATAGAACCTTGAGAATGAGAGGAAATTACCATCTTCCTTGCTACAATTTGAAAAAGGATTGATTTTCATGTCCTAACCATCTGGAGAAAACATAAATTCCCCATGCATCAAGCAAATCCTGACTCATATACTTTAACACCTTGTAATTCTCTACGTCGTGACTAAGTGCCCCAGAATGGAAAACACGCTTATCACTGGAATAATGTAAGAGGCTTGACTAGCGGAAATTCAAGCATCCATGGAAGCAACTTGGGCATAAGACAAGGGAATCAGATAGAGTTGTCCTTCAGGCCTCTTCTGTCTTTGCGGATAAAACCATACCCTTTGAATTCACTTAAGGGATATAGACTAGTTGTTGATGACGAACTTCAGAAACCGCTAGGTTGTGGAAGAGATCCACAAAATTCTCTATGGTTTAAAGGGAGTACCAAAGAGTGGGGAGAAAAAGCTCCCATTGCAACAGTAGGTGAACAATCATCTTCGTTTCCCAACACTATCCTCGAAGATTCCAGGATCAGGATTTTCCAAGCGACTGCTTTCCTCTCTTAAGAATCCATGAGTATGAGTCCCAACTTACAAGTCTGTCATAAACAAACTCAACTAAATTATCTTCTCAGTCAAAACCCTGTAAAGTTATTCTACAACTGATCTCTGAGCACACGATAATAGTGATTCAAGTCTGATTCTGAAGTGAATACCAAGTCTGAATACAAAATCCTCAACTCTGGTCACGTAACAGGGGGAAGTCATATTTGCAATTCTGAAGAGAATGTTAAAGTTTAATAAGAAACCCTAACTCAGAACATATGTTATGCATGAGATGTGTGGAGTTCATGGTATGAATGCAAAGACATGTTCATTCATTTCCAATGAACCCTCATGCTTTGATTTTTTAAACAAGTAAGGCATGGAAAAGCTTGGAACGAGGCTCAAAGGTATGATTCCATGGAAAAGGAATGAACACGTAAGCTAAAATGAAGTTAATAGTGCTCATGAACATAAAGATGCAAGATCATGGTTTCCATCATGACAAATAACCAATGCACTGTCTTTGAACTAGGTAAATATCACCAGATCAAAGGTATGGAACCAAACTCAGAACACAAGAGAACTAAGTACAATGAAGATCAGCAACAATATGGGATCAAAATCTCCCCATCATAATAGATAACTGCTGAAATTGCTTCTGAATAACCGGACGGAATAAGATCCAAGGTCCAAAACATACACCAAAAGAACCATAGTTACCATCGGAACCATAATCACCATCAGAAACAAATTCACCAATGGCACTTGTACCTGTAAGAATAAATACTCCCTCCCCACTCACAGGTGTAATCTAGGTCAAGCTAAGGAAAGGGTAACTCAGAATCCCGGATCCACTTAGAGAATACCATCACCGTACACCTACGTAGTAATGATTGCATCATGGGACCTCATCTGAGCGTGGATGACATCACTGAATAGGGAGATCTACATCCCATATCGGTCATGTTCCACTCTATTTCTAGTGTTCTTGTTGTTTGTCACTTGGCCTGGGTACTGGGCCTTTTACCTCTTGTAACACCCACCCATCATGAAACAGAGATGAAACAACAGTAGTATATGGGAAACAGTAAAATACAATGCACATATATGCTCAGGTAAACAAGTATGAAATGATAAAGGGAGAAGTCACGGTCTTGCAACCGAGAGATTGAGTAAGGGAGTCTGTTACGCGAGGGGAAGGTAGTAGCACCCCACACGTCCGTAGTACTCTATGGTATCCACTCTTGTTATCTATCTTATGGGTGTATGAAATCTATGACTAAAGTTTAAAGAAAAAAGAAAGAGGGAATCCATGCAAAATAAAAGGAAAAGAAAGTGTGCGGAAAAGAAAGAGATTTTTACAAAGATATACTCGATTAAGCCCCACAAAAAGCCTCCGCCTACGTATCCCTTTTAAGGAATCAGAGCGTCATAGTTCGACTCACATGTTTTGGTTTATTTGTGTTTTTAGTTAAAAAATGAAGCATCAAGCAAGATAGTAGAACATCAGACAAGAATAAGACGATAAAACATCAAACAAGATGGTGAAATGTCAATAATGACAAAAGACCATACCTAACAATGATATTGACAATTAAACTAGGATAGCAAACATAAGCGGTGACAAATCATCGACACAAAGATGACAAATCATCATGGAAAAGATAGTAAAATATCACAGAAAATATGGAAACACATCATTGTAAAGATGATAAGACAACGTAGCATGGATGACAAAACATCACGATATGGATGGCAACACATCACAACACGAATGATGAAACATCACAACATGGATAGCAAACATGGATGGAAAAACATCAAAACATGAATGGATAAATATCACAACAGAGATGATAAAACATCACAAACTAGATGATAAAACATCACACCTAACAATGATATTGAAAATCAAAGTAGGATATCAAACATACGCGATGGCGAAACATCGACACAAATATAGCAAAATATCATGGCAAGGAATGACAAAACATTACAATTTAGATGATAAAACATCAAAAATTAGATAATAAAACATCACACCTAACAATGATATCAAAAATCAAAGTAGGATATCAAACATACAAGATGGCGAAACATAGACACAAAAATAGCAAAATATCATGGCAAGGAATGACAAATCATTACAATTTAGATGATAAAACATCAAAAATTAGATTATAAAACATCACACCTAACAATGATATTGAAAATCAAAGTAGTATATTAAACATAAATGATGGTGAAATATCGACACAAAGATACCAAAATATCATGGTAAAGGCGGTAAGATGTCAACTTAACAAGGTTTAAAACAAAGCCAAAAGGCATACAAACAATTAAAATTGGTTTGTATTTTTTTACCTTGAAGAAGGATTTAAGTTCATTAGAGATGTTTTATGATTTTCCAAGAAAAAGAAAGTTTTGTTTTAAGATGCAACATGCATAGAAAAGAAAATAACTAAGGGAGACTATCATAATCTCTAGACCTAGTGTAATCATACAATGATGTCCCTACGTCAAGGAAGAAAGGGAAACATCTACCTAAGTGAATATACATGGATAGATATCCTAATGTCTAGCTCGAGGACTAATCCAACACGAGCAATCCTAAGAGAGCATGACATATCAAATAAGTACTTTGGCAAAAGCACCCAATCGGGGGTATACTGACTCAGGGGGTGGGGGTATTTAGAGAAAATGCTTTAGCTAAGGGGAGCAAATCACCCGAAGCAAACAAGCGGGTAGCAAAGTGTCAGAAATGACCATTGCGAACTCCTGACAAATTGTGAGGGTTGAGACCAAACCCTTTTCCACATGACCTAATCGATACACATGATGTGCACAAATCCAAAGCATCAACGTATAACGTGAGCTAAGGATGACACGGACAAAATGTGGGGGTTGATTGTGAACCCTTATTGCTCGCCTCCTTTTGGGGACTTATTAGAGTGAAGGTATATGCGAGCACAAATGTAAACACACCTACAACATACCTACTTCAAAGATAGTATTTTAAATAAGCACAATTAGCACATAGAATGCACATAATACGGAATTGCCCTAAATGGGTCTTTAAATAAACCAGAGGGATTCCTGACATGATAAGCAATGGAGATCCCCGTCATACATCTCTTTTCCTACTTCTCATGGAAAGGAAAGAAATAAAATCCCTACTTGACATGATCTCTAGAAAGTAATAAGACGCAGAAAGAAAAATAGAAGGGAAATGTACCAAACGGATAACAATCCGTAAATGCTAAGCAATAACAAATAAACCCGAAAAACTTCGTGAGTTTCTATCACTTACAAAGAAAATACTATCAGCATAGACGTTAAAGCATCAACAAATCAAAATCAGAACGCGTAGCAGACACTTCTGAATATCAAGATAGACCTGCACAAAACACACTTCATACAATATACTCAAATAACAATCACATGGTGGAATATGTCGCAGACACGTCCTTGTGATGCCAGGATCCCTGCATAAAAACAAGGTTTATAAAATTTCAATATCATTTTGCACATCGTATGTCCAACTAACAAGTGATCGCATAAAGCGCCTTTCAACTGATAATAATGTGCTAATTAAAGGTTGAAGGCCTAACAATGTACCTTGCAAAGAATTTACAAAAGGAGTTATAATTAACAAGGCAATATGTGCAAACATGCATTAAAACAAAGCAAAAATTATTGTTTCTGTCTGGGTAACCGGTTACGATAACTCAAAAATTTGAGAAAATAGCTACTGACTTGAGGTAATCGGTTACAATAACTTGGTAACCAGTTACCCAAGTCAAAAAATCTGGGAAAAGCAACTGTAAGTCGTGTAACCAGTTACCATAACTGGGAAACCGGTTACCGCATGCAGATTTTAAAATTTTAGTTATTAGAAAGGGTGGTAACCGGTTACCATAACCGAGTAACTGGTTACCCGCAGGAAGAAAGTAATATTTTGAAGTTTTTGAGGTTTGGCTCATGGCTTAGGCAATTGATCAAACACAAAATCTCCATACATTCAATACACGAGTTTGCATAATTCAAGGTCTAGATTCAAACTACACATGATGGATTAAGATCAACAATTAAACTTCATGCAACATCATCAATTTGTTTTTCTAATTAGGCACTTTCATGAGAATCAACTTAATTCAATAAGCACTTAATTCAACTATCTAATTCCGGATTTACACATGATGATCAAATAAAATCATAATTCTAATATTAGACTTGAATTCTTAATTAAAAATTCGACCTAAATTCAATTCATGCTTGATTAAAAAGTGCTTCTCAAATAATCACTTATTTCAAAAGTGCTTAATTCAAGAAATCTCACCTATAAAAGTTAATAGGAGGCTTAGGTATAGAGATCGCAACGAACGGATCAACAACCGGAGGAGAATTGCTCTCGATCTTGACTTTTGAATCTTGATGAAATTGTTGTTGTTTTCTTGATCAAAAAAGTGTAAAACCTCGATTTGATCCTTTAGAGACTTGAGAGAAAAGTTTAGAGTGTTTGTGTGTATTTTTGAATTATGAGCCTCCCCTTAACAAAAATCAGATTTGAGATTATATGGTGTAAGCAAATTGGGCCTTGGATGTGCAATTGGATTGGACCTTAACTTGAAAGCGTAAGCCCGTCATGACCAAAAGTGCCACATCATCACCCGAACGGAATCTTTCAAAAGTTCCAACACAAAAAATGAAGATCATTAAATTTGTGACGCATTGCCGAAAATACGGGCTCAATCAGATAAATGAAGAGGAAGTTATGAATTTTTGAAGTTTCACTGACGCTGTGTCAGACAAAAATAATTTCCTGTGCAGAATTTTATTGCATCACGCGTGAAGAAGATCAAAAACGAAAACCTTCGGGTAACCATTTGCTTTTAGCATCTGAAGATAAGTTGTAGTAGACAAAATTTATAAACCAACGCCACCTAACCCAGCACAATCTGATAACAATCGAGTGAGATATGAATTCTACCGTATCAAATATTAATACGAATGAATTCCGGTTCAGCACAACCATGTCTTTAGAAACTCAAAATTCGCAGGTCTTTCCTTTGTGAATCAGCTTTTAACTCCCAAAGACGACATTAAGATGACACTGAGACAGAATTTTGGAAATCAAAACCGTGCGCATATGACATTCCATCTGAGAGTTACACATTTTTTAGTGCACACGAAATAACAGTTTAACCCACTTTTCCTTTGTATTTTTTCACTGTATAACTTCCAAAAGAATGGCATATTCGGAGACCTTCCTTTGTGATTTAACTTTTGGTCCAAACATGAAAGTTAGAGAGAATGTCGAGACGGTTTCAAAGCCTCGAGAATCAATCCAAAACAATATTCCAAATGAGAAATATGAATTTCCAGACTCAAACCAGCTGAAAAACTGTTTCCTGTTCGCATTGCTTAAAATTCACCGAAAACACCCAAGTCTTCCGCAACTCGACATGTGTTGAACAAATACGGGAGTTTTGTTATGCTAATAAAAAATTACTTGATCCGATAAGCATGAATCCAATGATATGCATGTATGTGCATGTTAACAAATTATAAGCCAATTAGAGATAGAAAATGAAGAGGGCAAATTATGGGGTACAACACATACCAACATAGAGGTGTTCTACACCTTCGACCATATAATGCTTCAAAAAGTGCCATTCCAATGCTGGAATGGAAACTTTTGTTATAAGTGAACTCGATTAATGGAAGATAACTATCCCAAGTACCTCCCTGCTCAAGCACACAAGCACTCAACAAATCCTCCAATGACTAAATAGTTCTCTCCGTCTAAGTATGATATGCAGAACTTAGTCTCAACTTCGAGCCCAAAGAATCATGTAAACTCTTCCTAAATTCACAAGTAAACCTCGGATCTCTATCAGATACAATACACAATGGAATCCCATGAAGCTTCACATCACACAAATGTAAATCTTCGCTAACTTTGTTACAGGAAAACTGATATTAATCGGAATGAAATAAGCTGACTTTGTCGGTCTATCAACTGTCACCAAACTCGTATCATGCCCTTTTTGAGTACTCAGAAACCCCGACACAAAATCCATCGATATAATATCCCACTTCAATTTTGGAACATCCAACGATTCCAACTACCCTGCAGGTTTCTGGTGCTCAATCTTTGACTTCTAGCAAGTCAAACAAGCATGCAAACACTACGCCACATCTATTTTAAATCCAAACCACCAAAATATATTTTTCTTATCTTCGTGCATCTTAGAAGCTCCCAGGTGGTTACTCAAGATACTTCGATGACTTTCCTCTAAGATCATCCATTTCAACTTAAGATCACCAGGTATACAAATTCTTCCTCTGGACCTCAACATTCCCTGTTCATCTACTCTGAAATCGTTTCCTTCAGCTTGATTACTCACACTCATTAAATCTACAAGTTTAACATCTAATTTTTGACTTTCTTCAACCTTATCCAGAAAATCATTATTTACCTTCAGCATACCCAACATCACACATTATAACTTCATCTCACAAACCATACTCAAATCTCTAAACTGCTCAATAAGATCTAATTCTGTAACCATCATAGCAGACATATGCAACGACTTCTGACTTAAAGCATTATCCATAACATTAGCTTTAACGGGGATGATAATTCAAGCCAAAGTCATAATCCTTAAGAAATTCCAACCATATTCGTTGTCTCATATTCAATTCTTTCTGATTGAAAAGATACTTCAAACTCTTGTGATCACTGAATACTTCAAATCTGGAACCATAGAGATAATGCCTCCAAAGTTTTAACATAAACACCATTATTGTTAACTCTAAATCATGAGTAGGATATTTCTTCCCATGAACTCTCAGTATCGTGAAGCATAAGCCACAACCTTATCATCTTTCATTAACACACCACCTAAACCCATCAAAGACGCATCACAGTACACTATAAATGATTCATTAAGATTTGGTAAGATTAAAATCAGAGTCGTCGTTAATTTCTTCTTCAGCTCTCTGAAACATTCCTCACACTGGATAACCCATACGAGCGCCTTTCCTTTAAAAGTTAGTTAGGTAAATGGAAGTGCCAACAAGGAAAAACCTTCAATGAACATGCGGTAGTAACCAGCCAAGCCGAAAAAGCTTATGATCTCTGTAACCGACCTTGGAGGCTCCCATTGTAATACCGCATCCACTTTGGATGGGTTCACAATGATACAGTTACTTGAAATAACATGATCAAGAAAACTAACTTCTAGCAACTAGAATTCCAACTTTGAAAATTTCGCAAGTAATTTATTTCTTTCAACACCTACAACACAACTCGTAGATGCTCAGCAAGTTCCTCCTCTGACTTAGAGTATATGAGTATATCGTCAATATAGACCACTATGAATTGATCCAAATAATTATGAAATATATGATTCATATATTCCATAAACATTTCAGGTGCATTAGTAACCTCGTGGCATCACTGAATATTCATAGTGTCCATACCGAGTTCTAAACATCGTCTTCTGAATATCTTCGTCTTTCATCGGAATCTGATGGTAACTCAATCTCAAGTCGATTTTTCTAAAGACGCGTGCGCCTACCAATTGATCCATCAAGTCATCTATTTTTGAAAATGGTTACTTGTTTTTTATCGTCACTTTATTCAGCTTTCAGTAATCCATGCACATTCTCATACTACCATCTTTCTTCTTTACTAACAGTACTGGAGCTCCCCAAGGTGACACACTTGGTCCCACAAACTTCTTGTCCAATAAGTCTTCTAGTTGCTTTATTATTTCTTATAATTCCCACACCGACATCTTTTATGGTGCCATATAAATAGTTATGGTACCCGAGACAAGATCAATGGAAAATTCCATCTCTCTCTGGTGGCACATATATAATATCATCAGGAAACACATCCAAAAATTCACACACCACCGGTAACTCACCAATCGCAGCTTGACTTTCAACAGATAAAGATGAAAATAAAGAAAACACTTGAGCTTCATCTCACAAAAATTCTTCAAGCTTCCTAGCAGAAAAGAATTCAGTTTCTCCCTCATTACTAGGTGGAAGAAACTGCACAGATTTTTTTATAACAATTGATATGAACGTGGATGGTTTCCAAACAGTCAAATCCCAAGATAATATCTAGCTCCTTTAGTGGAAAATATATAAGGTTAACACAAAAATCCATATCTTAAATCTATAGAGAACAATTCAAATAGACTATAGAAGTAGTCACTGAAGTTCTGGTATTCAGATCTCATATGTCCTAAAATATGTCGAGACACCTTTCTTTGAACAAACACGCAATGACAAGGTATATGATAAACAAATTGCAGAAAAGTAAAGAAGACAAAGGATTGTTAACCCAGTTTGGTGTAAAACAACACCTACTCTAGGGGCTACTAAGTCAGGGATCAAGTTAACTAATAATTGTATCAATTTGAAGCTAAACTCCCTGATTACAACTTCTCTCTTAATCACTGCCCTTGCTTAACTTCTACCTAAGACTCGCCTAGGTATGAGATCCTTCTCAAATCCCTTTCAATCACAGAATAATGATTAACCAATTCTAAACACTTAGAAAAATAACACATAAGTCACACTTCAAAGATACACAATCATTCACTACTTAAAAGCCTTGGAACGATAGACAAAACTTACAACAAAAAATAGTCCTACTTGTTCATCAATATGATAACCTAGAGGTTCACAATAAACATACAAACCCTAATACAATACAAAGTAAGTTTGGCAACTTGCACTAGGGTTGAAGCCTTCTATTTATAATCTTCAATGAACTGGATTTGGGCTTCACATATGCAACTAGATATGACAGAGGCGCTTGTTGCACCCAAACAATTTCCCTCTTCATTTTACCTTGCATGGATTATGCTTTATAATACATACTCATGCATTCTCATGATATGACCAAAGTATTTTGGTTCCTAGTTGCTTCTGCTGGCTATAAAAGATGATTGTTTGGTCAGTCAGTGCAAAGGAGGGTCCCATATCCTTAATCTTTGACTTTCTCAAACCACAAGGGTTTCTTATATTTCCAGACATCTCATTTGTCCCATGTGATCATTAGAAGATGGTAATTTTCAAAGTTTTGAGGAGAAATTACATTTCTACTATCTAGACATGGAAACTATCAATGTGACCAGCAAAACAAGTTCCAGATTAATACCTGTAACAAGCCAGGATAACTCCTTGTGGACGACCGACTGTGGATTAATACCTGTAACAAGCCAGGATAACTATCTACATGAAGAGATTGAAGATTAATACCTATAACAAGCCAGGAAAACTATCTTTCTTTCATAGTTCAGAGTTAATACCTGAAACCAGACAGGACAACTATCTCAACGACCAAACAAAAACACAGTTCCAGATTAATACCTGTAACAAGCCAGGACAACTATATGTGGACGATCGAAAATTTTCAAATTCTAGATTAATACCTGAAACCAGACAAGACAACTATTTATGAACAAGGTGATTGTAGATTAATAACTGAAACCAGACATGACAACTATATGTGAACAAGCTGATTGTTGATTAATACCTGAAACCAGACAGAACAACTATCTGTGAACAAGTTAATTGTATATTAACCCCTAAAACCAGACGGGAAAGCTATCTATATGACCAGACGAAGCACTCTTACACGAGTTCCTTCTCAGCATCCAGATGCAGTCTAACACGGACTCATCTCGAAATAGCCCTACACATGCTTTTTCTAGTACATTCCCAGATAATGGTTAATTCCATTATCCCCGGCAAATTACTGGAAGCCTGGACTCCAACCAGAATACAGCAAATTGTCATCTCTCTAGAGATAACTCCTCAGCAGAGCCTTGGACAACTGAAGTTCCTAGACTCTATTCCCCACAGAGTTTTCCTCAAACAGGAGAACAAAAAAAACCCATATTCCCCAACTAACTCCTCCTCAGTCAGCGGGAACAGGAACCCCCAAAGGTACCATGTGTGAAATCAGCATCTACTTTGGATGGCATCTATAAGCCCATCTCCGACGACTCTATGTCATCTCCTCCAAATGGAATCTGTAAGCCCATTCCCGACATCATCAACCATCAGTGTTATTTCATGCGAGTGAAAATTTATGGGCACTCTAGTGTTCAATCATCTTCCACCTTCATATCACGAAAGGCAGACAAGCTAGTCTAAATCCTCAGGTTTAAGAAGATTGAACAGGGGCGGCTGTTGTACCCCAAAATTTGCCCCCTCATATTTTTCCAAGATTTTTCTCTTACATAGGTGATTACAAACACTTTATTAAAGAAAAAATAAAATTTTGAAGATTAACAAGGTCTTTCGATTGGCATGTCAAAGGGTATTTCGATTGGCATCTTGACAGGCTTCAATTGAGCACCTAACCTCCTCCAAGCTTGCTTCAAATTTCCAAGCTTTGATTGAAGCCTTAGCCTTTTTCTTGTTTGTTGTACACAAGCTTCAACTGAGCATGTGTTTCCTTTGAAATAACCTCCTTCGATTCAAAAGGGAAGAGCCTTCTCTATGCTTGCCTTCAATTCATAAGGCAGGAACTTCCTTCATGCCATCAAGCACAAAGCAATGGCCTCCTGCATACATCCTTCGATTGCACCATTGGATTTACATGTTGGATTAATTCACGATGCAATGGCTACCTGGATACAAGCTTAATTCTTGCTTTGATTGGGCATTTGATTTCTTTGGATCAAGCTTGATTCCTGCTTTGACTAGGCAAATTATCCCTTTGTGCGTGCCTTCATCGCACAAAGCAAGAATCCCCTGCAAGCTCCCTTTGATCCACTAGCATTGACCTCCTGCATGATTACTTTGATCCACAAAACAGTGGGTTCCTACATGCCAGCTTCGTTCAAGGAAAAAGGTTCCCTCTTCATGCCTGCTTTCGTTTCACAAGCACAAGATTTCCATATTATGAACACATAAATGGTGCCTTCGAAGGACATACATTTGGTCTTCTCGAAAGACACACATTTGTTGGAAACAAACTTGTTTTGCCTTTGATGAGTTTTGGTTCAAGCTGCTTGTTGGGAAAGAGGTTATATGCTTCCCAGCCCAAGCCTCATGCACCATTACATTCATGACAAAGGAGGCTTCGATTGGCCAGAAGGAAGCCCTCACTTGGGCTATTGGAATCAAGAAGCTAAGGCAAATAGATGATCAATTCGAAGAAGAATTCAAAGGCCCATTCGAAGGACACATAGTGTTGTCTAAAAAGAAAATGGTTTTGGTCAAAAGTTGGATCTAGTTGGTCAAAATGAAAGAGAAATATTTAAGGAAGCTTCGACTAGACAAGATGAAGCCTTTCGTTTGGTTTAGTTAGGTAGTGCCATCTCTAGTCGAAGAACAAGGCAAATAGGGACTCAATCGAAAGCCACGATGATGAGGCCTGGGGAAATTCCAAAGAAAGTGAGGAGGCTTCTACAAAGCCTTCGATTGATAAAGAACTGAAGTAACCTTCGACCATTCAGGGAGAGTTGATGTTTTGTTTGGTTCGAGTTGAAAGAAATCCATTCGAAGGAAGTAAAACTAGGCCAATCGAAGAGAAACACTAGAGGGCATTCGAAGGAGCCAAAATGTCCAGGTTCATTCAAATTCAAAAAAGACAAGATTCCATGTCTTTGGCAAAGTTACAATATTTTTTTATGGCTCTTAAAGAACATAATCAGGGTTGTTTACCCTTTTTCCTTCTTGTCCCCTCCATCCCCTCTATATAAAGAGACCACACATTTTGCATCACACGCAGACGGATTTCCTATCAAAAAAGAACACTCACACCGCCACAGAAAACATATCAAAATTCTAACTAGTTTTGCAGGCACCCTCAATCCAGACGAAGACCATACTTGTGTTCCGGAGACTCCCAAGAGTCTTCTCCAAGCCAAGCCATGCCCAAATTCATAGATCGAAGCATTTCCAATTGGTAAGGATTAACCCAAGTCGAAACTGTATTTCTAGGCCCTTTAAATACATGTTGTTGGTATCCATGTGCTGCTAATGTCATTTGTGTTTATATGAACATATCATACGCAAGTTAACATGCAAGAATAAAATCATGCCATCTATTGTACCCCAAAACTTTACCTCCCATTTTTTCATTCATGATATTATCCTAGGTTTCTCGAATACTCAATTTGGCTCAAATGTTGATCAGACAGACTCTTTTCCTAGGCAGTAAGTCAACAATTAGGGTTTAGTATTTTTCAAGAAAAAATGAGTTTTAAAAGTTTCAAATGGTCTCCATGGTTCCTCATGTATTCTCAAGGATGCTTTTTCCAAGTTTCAAGCCTCGCATTGCAAGTTTACTCAGTCAATGGTTCAGATGATTAAAAATCAACTGTGTTGACCCAAAAATCGACCTTTGTGAGATCAAGTTCAAATGATTGTAACTTCTTCATTATTCAATATTTTCAAGGGGTTCTTTTTTCATATGACTCTCCTTGACATTATCTCCAATTTCTCTTCACAAGTCAAGAACCGATTACGTACAAAGGATCATTAGAATTCGAATATTTTAGAGGTCACTTCCTAGAGTTTTTACCTAAACTAAAGCTATTGTTACCTAACTTCCAAGAATCGTAATTTCCTCAATTTTCAATATTTTTGAGATGACTACTCCCGCGCATTGTCATAAGCGATGTCATCTACATGTTCTCTTCAAGAATCGAAGGAAAACTATGTTTGGAAGACTTTGAAAGTTATTAAATCATCTCAGGTCATCTGTTAGATTTAGAATACTCCTAATTTCGATTCATACCATAATTGTTTTCTCAGTACCTTGATTCTCATGTTGAAGTCGTTAATGTTACAAGATTGTTGAATATTCTTAAAACGCATGTTTTGTTTGCGCAAAGGTTTGAATTCGAGTTTGACAAATAATGTTCATTTGAGTTAGGTTCAATATACAAGTTTAATTTTGGGCATAAATTCTTTTGAAACTGTGAGATGATATATGAATGTTGAATTCAAATCAAGTTCAAGCAACATCCATACTATTTGATTCATTCATCTTCAAGTTACAACGTTCATTCAAATTTCATTTGATCAAGATCCATTCCAAGGAAGTACAAATGCGTCATTCATCATGTTTCAACTTTTATTTCCCAAGTCCAAATTTGATTTCAAATGTGCAAATTCATAATTCATTCAAGATTCATTCTTCATTCAATTTCAAATTAATACAAATTCATAATTCAAAAAATAATACAAAGTCAAGATGTTTTATCAAGTTCTTCTACAATAAATGTTCATTACAACTTCATGTTTACAAAGGAGTTTTCACTACTTCAAGTTTTTGTCCATCAAAGCTTCTGAAGCATTATTGACTTGGTCTTCAATCTCTTGTTTCCTAAGAAGTTTCATCATGCTAAGCTTCACCATTTGATCGCCTTGCCGTTTTCCATACCGTCACATGAAACAAATCAAAGACAAGATTAGCAAGCATCGTGAAAGATTTTCCAAGCAAGAATTAGTGATTAAAAGACTTGTATCTCATCATTAGGATTTGCAATTGGAATTAGAAATTGAAAAAGGGTTTTGTTTCAATTATAAGCCATCTCCTCCTATTATGCAAATCACAAAAAAGCTTTGGTTCACTAAAAAGGGAAAAGAAATTCACAATATTTCATTGTAAAAACAAAGTCAAAATTGTCAAATATACAAGCAAAAGCCAGCAAACTGCCAAACAATGCAATAGCCCAAAACAGGCAAACAAAAAACAACAAACAATAGCTCAGGCTGCAACAAAACAGCAGCAGCATTAAAACAAAACAACAGCGTAACAGGCTAACAAGCGCAGCAACACAGCCTCAACCAGTTGCCAAACAAGGCATCATGTGTGAAAAGGGAAGCAACAAGATACTATACAAGCAAGGCAGCATAGGCTACTAAAGAAACAAAACCAAATCAATAGGTAAAATATGAAAGCTATCAAAACCTTATGTCATCATTTTCCTAATACTGCAAATCCTTCATAGATTGTGTAAAAAAGCAAAAACAGTTTGTATCATTGAAAGATAAAAAGGAAAGAGACAGGTTTAGAGAGATATCACCTAAACCAAAATAGTCCAAATACCCTACTCTCAAAGCAGTCATGTGCAGCCCTGCATCAGAAAACAAAACTGTCCAAAAACATGCCATGACCAGCTATGCTATTGTCTCAAACCTGCAAGCATATCAATCTAAAATTTGAACCAAAATAGGCATAACCAGAACCTGCATTCTAAAGCCCAAAGTCAGCAGTACAAGGGTATTCAAAAACCTCACTGATACACTCCAATTTTCCACCCTTGTTTCATTATAAGAGAATATAATATACACATCAAAAAGGGGGAGGGGGAGGACAACCATCATAACAAAACTAGGGGAACAAAACCAAAAAAAAAACTTACTCAAAACATTCTATCAAAACCCTTTCATCACAACACAAGAAAAAGCAAACATACAGAACTAGAACACAGCTCCCTACATTCTCATTTGTATTATCATCTGCAATCTCAACCTCTCGCTTTCACACTTCTTAATTCCTCACCTTACTCTCATACAGATATTTCATATTCACAAAACTCAGAGAAGGTTCATAAACAGAAACAACAAAAGGAACTAACCAAAAAAATTTGAAGCATACCCCCTACGTCTCTGATTCATTCATAACACTTCACACCTCATCTTCATCAACCTATGGTCTGCAACATCATGTTTCAATCATCAACAATTCGATCGTAACTGCTTCATATTGCAAGATGCCAAAGCTGAGCCGGAAGGTTGAGAATAAACAGGAAAAGGATAAAAAAGAAACGGAGACGGATATGTGAGAAGAGGATCGTCGAAGAAGAATATAAGGATCGTGGTTTCGATAGAGGTGGTTGCATCGATTGATTGGAAGAAGAAGTGAGGAAGTCAGAAGAGCGCCGCCATGGTCTTTTGAAGGAGGCTATCGTGATTTTGTTTGGATTAGCTGAAAGGTAATAATTTTCAACCCTAAACTCTCCCTTGACAAATGCATCACCTAATATGTTTCCTTTAAATTCTTTTTTGATCCAATTAATAAAAATCTGATAATAATGAGCAATTAGACAAATTCTGATATTTGAGACTTAGATTAAATTCATATTGGGCCTCATCGCTGCACACACACCCCTTCCGCCCAAACAAATTATCAATTTCCCTTTTTGTATTAATAAAATCATGGATATAATTAATAAACAGAAAAACTCAATTGGTAAGGCATCCTTGACTCTATCTTAGAGGAACCGGGTCCAACCCTTCTTGAGGCTTTGTTTTCTATTTTTTCTTGATTTCTTTTAGTTTTGACTTTAAAATTCAATTAAGCAAAAGATATATAATTTCAAAATTAGTTAATTTAGGACTTTGTAAATAATTTTTCCAACATTTTTTTTTATTTTAATAAACTTTATTTGAAAATATTTAGTTTATGCATAATAAAATTCAAATAATAATTATAGAATATATCTTTATTTTTATTTTTTTTTTAAATTCTCACAAACTAAAATATCAAGAATTTTTATACTTTGTTAATTAATTTTTGCTTCATAAGGCTATTGTAGTTTTAATTAATTTGTTCAATTCGATTTGGTTGTATTGATTGCCTATTTTGACTTTTAATCGCATTTATTCATCCCCATTTGTAAATTTGTACCCCCATTCCTGAAAGCTCTGTAACAGCGTAGAATTTTTAATTTCCGCAATTTACTGTTTTCCTTATATTGTATAGTAATTAGGCGTGTATGGCAAGACATAAAATCAATCTCTAGACAACCCTAATCAAAGACAAATTAACTTGTATCAAACACACTTTCTCACGTGCACCTCTAGGGTAACCTCGCTTGTTTCCTCGAAAAGACATTCATGTCCCTCGAATATGGGACTCTTTAGCAAAGACCCTTCGATAAAAAAAGATCGTAGTCCCTCGATGTTACCTTCAGTCAAATGATCTAGTCCCTTACAAAATTGCTAAAGTGTCTCACAAGTTGCCTTCAGCCTTTCCTTATTGGATAAAAGAAAATTCGGTTATGACTCTTCCTATCTGCAACAATTGCGATAAAACGCAAAACACCAAGTCAGTTCTCCCACCGCGTTAGAGAACTGGCGACTCTGCTGGGGAATTTACTTAAAAGTGGGGTTACCTTAGGGCTAGATCACCTTTACTTACTTTCCTTGTTTGACTTCCTTGCTTTACATTTTGGGTCCTTGTTTGGGTTTTTGTTAAAGATCATGTACCTGGATCTGGGGCACCTTTTAGGGAAGTAGTAATAAATCATGGAGGTTGTACGGGGTATACCGATATGGACGAAGTGATAGCTAAGTTAGTGTGATACTTTGGTTTATACTAATGTTCCTTGAGTCAGTCAAGGATAACATTAGGCTTTCTTAGTGTCATTAAGAGCTAAATGACCTTTAGAACCTTTTAATTAACTCATCCTTGGACATTAGGAAGTAGTGAGATATCCGGATTTTGTTTTGACCGAAGATTGGTTGATACTCGATACTATGCTCGTTGAGATCAGACTTTCGGGATATTTCAGTCGCCATTAAAGAGGCTTGTGCTGAAACAATGTCCGATGAAGAAAGATCAGTGATATTGAGATCCCCTAGAACCAGGTTACTATTACTAGGACAGGTTGAGCCAACTAAACTTCAAGAGGGTACTTACCTATCAAACTCCATGCAAGCCTAAACATAAGGATTTGTCTGCTTTGTGTGTATACGACTATAACAAGTTGCTTACTTTTCATACTTGTACATAAAATCATGACATCATACCGTAGCATTTTTAATAACCATTTCAAGGATCTCAAGGGTCTATGATGCAGGGTCCTATTGAACCAGACACTTGTCTAGGGGAAAGAGGATTTATTTCCCTCTAACCAAACACCGTCAAAGATCAACAACTTAAGTCAAGGGCTATGACCCACTTGACATGGTGAGCTTGATGCTTAAGGAAGGACATCCACCGATATGAGGTTCTTCAATCAAAGTTGTAGTCAAAGTTTAACTCCTAACATCTTCTTGTGTTTACCCCACGAGATCCTTGAAAACATGCATCAACATATCATGCATCATAACATGACAGGTTTCTCCCATACATGCCTCCTTATCTTCCTACTGTTTATTTCAGTAAGATGAATATAGACCAAACCGTGAAGGGTCTTCAAGCACAAAACGCTCAATTCCAACAAATGTTCCTGGCTATGGCTAAGGGGCAAGTGAGCCTGAAGACTCTTCTTCTCAAAGACAAGAAGAAAAATTCAAAGAAGTCAGTAGGCATCCTAAACTTGGGAAGAAGACTTAGAGGACCAGTCATGAGAGCTCTATATCTATCAACTCCATCCAATGAGGGGAATAGTCATGAAGAAGATAACATTTTGGGGATTGATGAAGTCGAAGATGACTATGCTGAGGAACAATATCCTCCCGCTGATGATAAATACAAACAGTTAGTGGATCGCCTCCATGCTATGGAGATTCAGCAGATACCTGGCTTGGACTTTGAAAAGTTAGGGTTGGTTTCCGGAGTGGTCATCCCACCAAAGTTCAAAATCCCTACCTTTGCCAAGTATGATGGTATCTCTTGTCCTAAAATGCATTTAAGGTCATATGTCGGCAAGATTCAGCCTCAGCCTGCTGACCAGAAGCTATGGGTCCATTTCTTCCAAGAAAGTTTGGTTGGCGCTCAGTTGGAGTGGTTCTATCAGTTAGAAAGAACTGACATTCACACATGGGAAGACTTGGCTGCTACTTTCTACAAGAAGTATCAATACAACGCTGATCTTGCACCAACTCATGTGCAATTGCAAAATATGGCCATGCATTCCAACGAGGGCTTCAAAGAGTACGCCCAAAATGGAGAGACTTGGAAGGCAGAGTGCAACCACCCTTAACTGATAGGGAGATGATTGACATCTTTATGGGAACTTTGACGGGACCTTTCTTCAATCACCTAATCGGAAGCTCCTCGGCTGGGTTCACCGAGCTAATACTGACTGGCAAAAGGGTCGAAGCTGGCATCAAAAGTTGAAATATCCAAGGAGCTACATCCTTTGATACTCAGAAAAAGCCATACAATGGGAAGAAAGAGTCCAATGCTATTTACAGCCAAAAGGGTCATAAGAAGATCCACCACGATCAAAACGTGGGAGCAATCATGATCTCTAATCTTACACATGTTCAACAAAGACATGGCAATAGGCGTAGGATAAAATACCAAGAAAGGCATTACGCTAACATCAACATGCTATTTTCTCAAGTGTTACAACATTTGCTGAAGGTGAAACTAGTCACACTAAAAGATCCCCCTCAAAACCCCGATACCTCCTCTCTCAAGTACAATCCCAGTGTAAGATGTGCCTACCATTCTGATATCCCTGGACACGACACCATCATCTGTTGGACTTTGAAGAACAAGATTCAAGATTTAATTGATGTCAAGGAGATTGAGTTCGACCCTCCAGAGACTCCTAACGTGATCACTACTCCTATGACAAATCATTGAGAGCATTCCAGTTCATTTTGAATTTTCAATTGTAATTTATTTTGTTATTCAAACACTTTTCTATTAACATCAAACTTTGTTTCATTAATGCATCGCATATGTTTGTCTTGAATTCATCCATTTGTTTTCATTATATTTAAACTATGCTATCTTTACTCGTTTTTATAATATTCAACTCTTGATAAAAGTTACAAGCCTTTAAAGGGAGGATGACGAAAACAATGCCTTAATCTCATATAATATGCTTTTAGACAGACCTTGCTGATGATGTACATGCGTTCTTTCAATTCCTAAACACTGGAGTTATAAGGAGGATAATCCTAGTCAACCCCTTCGAGCCAAAGAAGTATAAGTTTTCTTTTTTACACAAATTGAAACCTTTAATCAAAACCTGGGGTGGGGTAGTTTCTCAGTTAATTCAAACGCACGTTCAGTCGCAAACTTTCACTTCGTACACAACGAATGACATCAAAAATATTCCTTTTGAACCAAAAGATGGTGATGGTTCCCTATCAAATAAGCAGTCATCATCTCTCAAAAGAGAAGCCCGCTAAGTAAAAACCTACGAAGGATACCTAAGAAAAACAGGGGCATCCCGCTGACTGTAATCTTAAAAATAAGAACAGTCAGGCAAAATCAGGGATAATAAATCAAAAAGAGGTCACTAAAAATCCTCAACAACATGGAAAATATGGCAAAAATGACTGCCTTCCAACAAACTTAACTTGTCTGAACCATCACCAAAACGCCATTCCAAACTCAATTGGAGTTCAAACGCACAATTAACTGAGTTTAGGACTGAAGGACATCACAAAGAACGGGCGGGTACAAATACACTTTGAGCCTTATCCTTTGTTTCCTAAACCGTGAACCAAGCCACGTTATAACCCTTCAAAAGTCCTAATTGAAGAATGGGTTAGTTCGAAAGCATACTGTTACAAAAGGTATCCTGACTCCTGTAAGGCTTTACTCCAAGTCTTGTGTTGAATTTTCTTACAAAAATCCTTTTATTTGCTAAAACGCATTTTCAAAACTTCAAGACAAATATAAACTTTGCATTATTTGAATATCTTTGTTTGCATGTGGCTACTTATTTGACAGCGGAGAAATTCACACGATGAATATTCAGAAAATGAAAGCTCTTTCAATAAACAGAATCACTTCAAATGGAAAGACGCTTCCAATGACAAATCTCTCATAATCAAGGGGCACAACAAGACCATTATCCAATACATCTGAGGCAGTCAAGTCAAGTTTCAAGAAATCTCTCAAGAAATTCTGAATAGCCAGGGGCAGGTCTGTATCTGAGTCACTTGGGGCATCGAATATGAACTCCAACAAAGGGTTGTATACAATCAAGCAAACAGTTCTTGGCAATACTACAAACACTTGCTACTAGGGGCAGTGACAAATCTCCCAGAAAGTCCTTTTCATAGGATGATCCCCAGCCAAAGTTTCAATCTCTGAAAACTTCTTCCCAACTGAGTTGATATCAAGAACCTTCGAGGAGCTCTACCAAAAGGAAATGCCTCTCCAGCAGGCAGGCGACATAGTTTACTTCTCCAACAAACGGTAAGATTCCCCAGCTCGAATTTTCCTCTCAGACTGTCACACATCAAGGGACCACAATTCCTCTTCCTCAAGAGACTTTCCTACAATCCCAAATAGCTCCCCAATAAAGAAATGGATAACGAAGACTCCTGACTCCTTTCCCCAAGAAGGAATCAACACTCTCTACAGAGTTTTCTTCTCCGGCAAAATCAACACTCCCCAACGGAGTTCTCCTCAAACAACATAATAGAATTCCCCAACGGAAACATTTTAAGCAAGGTTTGAAGAGGTGCATGCACTTCATCCCCAACGGCCTCCAAGAAGTTTGGCTTCCCAAAGCTCCCCAGCATTTGTATAGGATTTATTTTCCAAAGACAAAATTACATTCAAACAACATTTCATGCATACAGCATAATCTCATTTACTTTGAGAAACATCATTACACCATGCATCATGACATTGCATACAACTAATTCTTAACCTTTTCAGGAAGAGATCAACAGATAAGTGTCATTAATTATCAGTAAATTGCTCCAAGACAAAAATCAAGCTTGGATTTCTTCATTATCTGTTGAGGTAGTAATCATCAAAGATTCCTTCATTATTTGTTGACGTAGTAATCATCCCAGACTCCTTCATCGTCCGTTGAGGTAGTAATCCTACAATATTCCTTCATTATCTGTTGAGGTAGTAATCATCCCAGATTCCTTCATCATCCGCTAAGGTAGTAATCGTCCCGGATTCCTTCATCATCCGCTGAGGTAGTAATCGTCCAAGATTCCTTCATTATCTGTTGAGGTAGTAATTGTCCCAGATTCCTTCATCATCCACTGAGGTAGTAATCGTCCCAGATTCCTTCATCATCCGCAGAGGTAGTAATTGTCCAAGATTCCTTCATTATCCACTGAGGTATTAATCATCCAACATTCCTTCATCATCTTCTAAGGTAGCAATCATCCAAGATTCCTTCATCATTTGCTGAGGTAGTAATCGTCCAAGATTCCTTCATTATCTACTGAGGTAGCAATCATCCAATATTCCTTCATCATTTTCTAAGGTAGTAATCGTCCAAGGTTCCTTCATAACCTTTTGGAGTAGTAATCGTCCAGGATTCCTTCATCATGTATCATCATCAAGCTTAATACCTGAAACAAGATAGGATAAATATCTGTGAACAAATTGATTGTAGATCAACTCCCGAAACAAGACGGGGTGACTATCTACATGAAAAATACTTCCTTTAAGACCTATGTTGGTTCAGTTTAACTTGTCAATGGTTTCTCCTGATTCTTTCCCGTAGACATTTTCTCTAGTTCGAATAAATCACTCCAAAATTTGATCTGATTCTTTCCAGTTAAAGAATATTCAAGACCTCTGTCGGTTCAGTTTAAATATCTCAATGGTTTATCCTGATTCTTTCCCGTAGACACTTTCCCTGGTTCAGACAAATCAGTCCAAACATTTATTCTGATTCTTTTTCGGACTTCTGCTGGTTCAGTTTAAATCTCTCAAGGATTTATCCTGATTCTTTTCCAGTTAAAATCAAGTTTAAACTTAGTCTAATTTATGTCAACAATCACCTTTGGATTGCATCACTAAGACCATCTCTGACAACTCTCCATCATTTCTCCAAATGGCATCTTTAAGCCCATTCCTTACACCTCAACCACAATATCACCAAGTGCAAATCTCTGAGCACTCTAGTGTTCAATCATCTTCCACTTTCAAGCTACGAACGAAAAACATGCCAATCTCACTTTTAAAGTTTAAGAAGATTGAACAGGGGCAGCTGTTGTACCCCAAAATTTTCCCTCCCATTTTTTCATTCATGATATTATCCTAGGATTTCACAAATACTCAATTTGGCTCAGAAGTTGATCAGACAGACTCTCTTCCTAGGCAGTAAGTCAACAATTAGGGTTTAGTATTTGTCAAGCAAAAATGAGTTTTCAGAGTTTCAAATAGTCTTCATGGTTCATCATGTATTCTCAAGGATGCTTGTGCCAAGTTTCAAGCCTCGCATTGCAAGTTTTCTCAGTCAATGGTTCAGATGATTGAAAACCAATTGCGTTGACCCAAAAATTAACCTTTGCGAGATCAAGTTCAAATGATTGTAACTTCTTCATTATTCGATATTTTCGAGCGGTTCTTTTTGCGTATAACTCTCCTTGACATCATCTCCAATTTCTCTTCACAAGTCAAGAACCGATTACATGCGAAGGATCATCAAAATTCGAATATTTTAGAGGTTGCTTCCTAGATTTTTGACCTAATCTAAAGCAACTTTTACCTAACTTCCAAGAATCGTAATTTCCTCAATTTTCAATATTTTTGAGATGATTAGTCCCGCGCATTGTCATAAGCGATGTCGTCTACAAGTTCTCTTCAAGAATCAAAGGAAAATTGTGTTTGGAAGACTTTGAAAGTTATCAAATCATCACAGGTCATCTGTTTGATTTCGAATACTCCTAATTTCAATTCATACCATAATTGTTTTCTCAGGACCTTAATTATCATGTTGAAGTTATTAATGTTACAAGATTGTTGAATATTCTTAAAACGCATGTTTTGTTCGCGCAAAGGTTTGAATTCAAGTTTGACAACTAATGTTCATTTGAGTTAGGTGCAATATACAAGTTTAATTTTGGGCATAAATTCTTCTGAAACCGTGAGATGATATACGAATGTTGAATTCAAATCAAGTTCAAGCAACATCCATACTATTTGATTCATTCATCTTCAAGTTACAACATTCATTCAAATTTCATTTGATCAAGATCCATTCCAAGGAAGTACCAATGCGTCATTCATCATGTTTCAACTTTTAATTCATAAGTCTAAATTTGATTTCAAATGTGAAAATTCATAATTCATTCAAGATTCATTCTTCATTCAATTTCAAATCAATACATATTCATAATTCAAAAAATAATACAAAGTCAAGATGTTTTATCAAGTTCTTCTACAACAAATGTTTATTACAACTTCATGTTTACAAAGGAGTTTTCACTACTTCAAGTTTTTGACCATCAATGCTCCTGAAGCATTATTGAGTTGGTCTTTAATCTCTTGTTTCCTAAGAAGTTTCATCATGCTAAGCTTCGCCATTCGATCGCCTTTCCGTTTTCCACATTGTCACATGAAACAAATCAAAGACAAGATTAGCAAGCATCGTGAAAGATTTTCCAAGAAAGAATTAGTGATTAAAAGACTTGTATCTACTCATTAGGATTTGTAATTGGAATCAGAAATTGAAAAATGGTTTTGTTTCAATTATAATCCATCTCATCCTATTTTTCAACTCACAAAAAATCTTTGGTTCACAAAAAAGGGAAAAGAAATTCACAATATTTAATTGTAAAAACAATGTCAAAATTGTCAAATATACAAGAAAAAGCCAGCACACTGCCAAACAATGCAACAACCCAAAACAAGAAAACAAAAAACAGCAAACAATAGCACAGGCTGCAATAAAACAGCAACAACATTAAAACAAAACAACAACGCAACAGGCTAGCGAACGCAACAACACAGCCTCAACCAGCTGCCAAACAAGGCATCACATGTGAAAAGGGAAAATGATAAAAAAGAAACGGAGACGGATACGTGATAAGTGGATCGTCGAAGAAGAATATAAGGATCGCGGTTTCGATAGAGGTGGTGGCATCGTTTGATCGGAAGAAGAAGTGAGGAAGTCAGAAGAGCTCCACCATGGTCTTTTGAAGGAGGCCATCGTGATTTTGTTTGGAGTAGCTGAAAGGTAACAATTTTCAACCCTAACCTCTCCCTTAACAAACGCATCGTCTAACATGTTTCTTTTTAATTCTTTTTTGATCCAATTAATAAAAATCTGATAATAGTGAGCAATTAGACAAATTCTGATATTTGAGAGTTGGACTAAATTCATATTGGGCCCCATCGTTGTACACACACCCCTTCGTCCCAAACCAATTATCAATTTCCCTTTTTGTATTAATAAAATCATGGATATAACGAATAAACATAATAGCTCAGTTGGTAAGGTATCATTGACTCTATCCTAGAGGAACTGGGTTCAACCCTTCCTGAGGCTTTGTTTTCTATTTTTTCTTGATTTCTTTTAGTTTTGACTTTAAAATTCAATTAAACAAAAGATATATAATTTCCAAATTAGTTAATTTAGGACTTTGTAAATAATTTTGTCAACATTTTTTTTAGTTTAATAAACTTTCTTTTAAAATATTTAGTTTATACATAAAAAAATTCAAATAATAATAATAGAATAGATCTTTATTTTATTTTTTTAAAATTCTCACAAACAAAAATATCAAGAATTTTTATACTTTGTTAATTAATTTTTGCTTCATAAGGCTATTGTAGTTTTAATTAATGTGTTCGATTCGATTTGGTTGTATTGATTGCTTATTTTGACTTTTAATCGCATTGATTCATCCCCATTTGTAAATTTGTACCCCCATTCTCGAAAGCTCTGTAATAGCGTAGAATTTTTAATTTCCGCAATTTATTGTTTTCCTTATACTGTATAGTAATTAGGCGTGTATGGCAAGACATAAAATAAATCACTAGACAACCCTAATCAAAGACAAATTAACTTGAATCAAACACACTTTCACACGCGCACCTCCAGGGTAACCTCGCTTGTTGCCTCGAAAAGACAGTCATGTCCCTCGAATATGGGACTCTTTAGCAAATACCCTTTGATAAGAAAAGATCGTAGTCCCTCGATGTCCCTCGATGTTGCCTTTGGTAAAATGATCTAGTCCCTTATGAAAATTGCTAAAGCGTCTCACAAGTTGCCTTCTATGACTGTACGATCGTCTGTCCCTTCACATCCAATGATGGGGCTTCTTACCAAATCAATGGTAAGATAGAAACATCTAAAGGAGGAGGAAAAGAACATTATACCTTTTGAGTAGGTAGGATGCTCCTAATTGCTCGCTTGCTCACAACAAAAATATTTTATACACCCACAATTTCACTTTGAAACATTTTCAAAAGACAAAAAACATTGGACGCGTTCTTATAGAAACGAGAACCATTACAAAGACACTTTTCAAAATAACTTTCAAAAACACATTCCACAAACACCTCTTTGAATTATTTTCAAAAACAACACTTTGTACGTGTTCTTATAGAAACGAGAGCCATTACAAAGACGTTTTCAAAATACTTTCAAAACCCACACCACAAGCACATTTTCAAACAAAAAGCAAGTGATCTAGCAAGCAACTAAGAGCCCGTAGATAACTACAAATGAAAAAGGTGCTAATACCTTCCCTTTTCATAACCTACGCCCCTGAACTCAAGAAATAATCTCGAAAGGTCTTTCCTGTTCTTTTCAGCCTTTCCTTATTGGATAAAAGAAAAGTCAGTGGTGACTCTTGCTATCTGCAACAATTGCGATAAAACGCAAAATACCAAGTCAGTTCTCCCACCGTGTTACACCATCGAAAGGCATGATCTGGGTTTTCCTTTCGAAACTCATGGTATATCCAGTTTCAAGCCAAAATAAGCTTAGGCCTGCGGACAGAAGATTTGAATCATGGAGAAAGACCTGGGTTCGATACTCAGGTCTTGCATCTTTATTTTTGCCAACATTTGTCTTGCAGGTCCAGATCGAAAGACAACTCCCTCCTTGGATTGAAAAATCATACCACTCCCTGGATCAAAGAAACACATTGCTCCTTGAATCCAAGGACAGACTTGGGCTCTCTTCAGCATTGGGCCTAGCGAAAATTCAATCTCACACCTCGCCTATTTTCTTTTGTCATCAGGCCCATTTTTGTATTCCTTTTATTTGTTTTAGTTTTTCTCTATTAATTATTTAATTAACTAAATAGTCAGAAAAATCACAAAATATTAAGTAAGTACTTTTTTAATTAAACTAATTTTATAAATAAATTAAATAAATATTTTAACTATTTTCTTTAATTTAAAATGAGTTAGAATTTAGGATTTAATTTATGTTTTAATCATTTTCTTTTCATAATAAAAACTAAAAAATAACTTAGACTATTTTTCTTAATTTAATTTTATTTTCTAAATAGACTTTAGGATTAATTAATGATTTTCTTAAATCAAAAAAATCAGAAATAAACAAAAGGATTTTTATTTCTTAGGGGCTTTTAGACGTTATTTTCCACTTCACGCGCGTTTATTTAATTTCACATTTTTATTATTAATGTATTTGCTCATGGTTTGTAATAGTAACTAGGACTTTATTTTCCGCATTTCTCTGATGTACCTCTCACAAAGCCTTGTAATAGCGTATATTTAATTTTCGCATTTAAATTTCTGTACATATATTAACTGTTATATGTATGTTAATAGAAATGCATGACAAGAGCTTAATAATTAAACGATTAGCAAACTTAACACAAGATAAATACTTGAACTAAACACACTTGCACATATACACATCTAGGGTACCCCACTTTGGTTGCCTTCGGAAATAAAGCAGTCATGTCCCTCGAAACGGGGATGCTTTAGCAAAGACCCGTAAAACAAAAAGATCATAGTCCCTCGATGACCCTACAGTTGCCTCTCGGTAAATGATCTAGTCCCTAAACAAAATTGTTAAAGTGTCTCCACGAGGTTCCTTGTGACTGTAACGTCCCTTAGATGTCCCTCAAACATCCAACGATAGAGCTACCTATTCACTAATAGTAGGATATAACTTTCTAAAGGATAGGAGGAAAAGAACGACCCTTTTCGAGTATAAAAGTAGATATTTGTTAGAAGGTTGCTCAAAAACATCTTTTTGCACTCACACAAAAACTACTTTTCAAAGACATTTTCAACAATTTGTATAATTCCTCTACTTTCCCGAGAAACATTACAAAGTTCGCCGTACTAAGGCATTTTCAAAACATTTTCAAACACACAAAGCACAAAGGTATTTTAAAATGAGAAAACCTCTAAGAGCCCGTAGATAACTATGGATGGAAAGGGTGCTAATACCTTCCCTTTCCATAATCTACCCCCCTTACTCAGAAAATTCTAGAAAAGGCATTTTTCTGTTCCTTTCACCCTTTCCTTAATTTGGACAAAAGAAAAGTCGGTGGCGACTCTTGATTACCGCAACATTTGCGAATAAAAAATGCAAAACCAGTATTAACAGTCAGCTCTTCCACCGTATCACACATAGGAAGCATCTTTGTCCAAAGAATATTTCAATTTTCCCAGAGGAATGAGGGTTTTGAAGATTGGTCACTATCTCCCAGCATAAAGGGCCAAAATTAGGTTTTGAATTTAATCAAGAAATCTTTAAATTTTTGGGCAAGACTTGATTCCATGTCTCTCTACATGTTGATAAACGCCTATGATAGCACCTATGATTGAAGGATTGAATGCCAATTTTGATTAGAAGAGGTTCAATTGATCTAAAGGGACAAAATAGTCATTTTGACCAAAAGTCAACCAAAGTCAAAGTTGACCAAGTGGACTTTTGGTCAACCATCAATTCATATTTCATGATCATTTGTGGCATTGATTCAAGAAAATAATTGAATTTGAGTTAACTTGTTGAAGAAGTTATTTGATTTAGTTAAGAAATCTCCTAAATCCCCATAGTACCGAATTTTCACCATTCATAACTTGAACAATTTTTATTCAAATGAAGCAAATTTTACATGCTTGGAAAGCTTGGAGAAAGTTCTAAAAGTTTATTAGTGTGGGTTTCAATACCAAAAGTGAAGCATTTGAGAGATATTGAACTTAGAAGGTGAAGGCACAAAGTTGTAAAAATTACAAGTCACACGCATACTAGGCTAAGCATTTCTACAAAGAGTTGGTGTGCCATTTTCCTAAGTGAATTTCTTTTGATTCAAGTATCAATTGAAAAATGGAAAAGAAGTATGTTGATGATTGTTATATGAGTTTCATTTAGCTTTTTGAATCACATCAATTGATCCTTTATTGAGGAAGATATGGTCAATCAAAGTGAATACCTCAAAGTTGCATTTCTGGAAATCCATGCATGTCCTATACTATCACACTTTGGAGTTTTGTTTACACTTTGTTGTTTTTAGTGATTTTTTCTTTAGCTTTTCTCCCTGATTCATACGCCATTTTGAAAAATCTTTGATCCTTTGTTAATCTACCCTATGAGATCTTTAATTTGATCAAAATTTCATGTATTTTCATCAAGAGACGACGAAAAAATCGCAATCTGAATCCGGAATGTCAATTTGAGCAAACACGATAAGGGCATGGTTTAAAAGACAGGGATGATTACGCGGCGCCTGTTAATTGAACATGATGTGGTTTTCTTTTACAGCGCATTTGAATTTTAATAGGTGTAATAGATCTTGGCATGTTTGATTTTTTTAAATACATTTTTATTTTTTCTTTAATTTTGTTTTAATATTTTCACTCATCCAAAAATTATCAAAAAATATATTAGACTCCTTTTTTAGTCTATTTTCACATTCTGAATTTTATTTTTTATTTTTATCATTTTTAGAATATTAAATATTTGAATGAGTTCAATTAGGGTTTTTATTATCTTTTAAGTTCTAGAATTTTATTTTCTAAGTTTTACTTATATAAAAATCCACAAAAAATATACTAAATTTCAATTTGAATCTACATAAAAATAATTTTTGTTTGATTTTATAAAATTTTGTGACAAGTAAATAAAATCAATCAATAGTTATATCATTTTGTTCCATTTTTTTGGTTACATTGTGCAAATAATTTTTGTTTGATATCTTCCTCTATTGATAAAATTCCACAAAAATATACTTGTTGACCCTTAGATATTAAACCAATTTTCTATAATTTGTAATTGACTTTACATTTCAATTTTCCTATTTTTCCAAATTTTAGAAACTAATGATAGTTTTTTGACTTCTTTTTTGCTTAAGCTAAAAGAAACTCTTGAAACCCTAATTTCTTTTACTCATTAAAATCAAGGAAAATATGTTTACATTTTTTGGGTGAGTTAAAATCATAAAAAAACATTTTTGTTGAATTTTAACTCTGGATTTTACATTTTCTCACAAATATTTTGCTAAAACCCTCCAATTAGACCCTTTTGTCAACTAGTCTTAAATTTTCTCAATCATTTTCACCTCTTCAAATTAATCCAATAGATTTAAACCGTGTCTTTGACTTTTATAAGTATTTAGGAAGCTAGGGTTCAATTGGTTTAATTTTTACAAGTTTTCTTTAACTTTTTTTAACCTAATTTGGATTTAGGGCTTTCCTCCCTTCAAAACTTGATTACCTTTTATCCACCTCTCTTAGTGTGTTTAAGAGTTTCCCCTATATTTTTTTTTGCCAAAATATTTTTTAATCATAATTGATGATTAGTCTTTCCTTGTGTGAGATTTTATTACTCCTTTCCCCATTTTTGCTTTCTTTGCCATGCTCTCCATAGGATCTTCAATTCACTCTTTTTTTAAGTATGAGTTGAATAGACCTTAGGCTTATATCCATGTATGTCAATATTAATTAGATGCTCCCCTTTTTTATCCTCAACTATAGGATCAATAATGCATGACAACTTTAGGGTTATTTTTCTAGTCTTTCCTTAGACTTTTCTTTCTTCTTTTGCATCTCATTAAAACAAAAACTTCATTTTCTTGCAAACTTCAAAATACTTAAAGACTACTAATAAGAATCATACCTTTGTTGAGTATGGGAGATGATAAGTGGGTTTCTTCTTGATTTTATTATTCTTCCATTATAGGCTTTTGTGTGATTTAAGTCTCAAATACTCTTTTCATGAATAAGAGGAGATGTATTTAATATCTCTCTCTTGAGATCAGCTAGCTATTATCCCCAACAATAACACCAACCAACACAAACTATTTTTACCTTCGGGCTTTTCATTCAAACTTTTCAAAATAACATGTTAATTCACTTCAGTGCTAACGCGTAAGTCTCCAAAGGTCGAGTTGCGGCAGAAGGCGAAATTAATATTGTTCAGTAAAAGATATAAAACAAACGGAAACTTTTAGCCGAACTACGAAGCTCTGATTCCTTAAAAGGTATATGTGGGCATCTGGTCACGGGGCTCACCCGAGCGACCTTTGTAATATTTCCTTCCTTTGCATGTGTTTTCTCTTTTGCATGCATTCCCCCCTTTGCATCTTTCTTTTTAGCTCTTAATCTCTAGACATAGATTTTACACACCCTTAGATTAGAACAACACAAGTGGATCCTGTAGAGTACCACAGAAGTGTGGGGTGCTAATACTTTCACCTCGCGTAACCGACTTCCTTACCCGATATATATGGTTATAAGACCATGAATTCTCCCTCTTCAGGTTTTCTCGATGTTTACCTTTCCCTTCTCATGGAATAAAAGACGTTCGATGGAGACTTCAGTGAATTTTACCTTCGATGATTTGTCCAGTTGTTTCAGTTGGCGACTTCACTGGGGACAGGTTGACCAAATGTTGGTCCATCCCGGAGTCAGTCCTAGCTTGTGTTTGTTTTCTTTTCCATTGGGTGTTTATTTGTTCATTGCTTTCTAGCTTCATTTGTTTATATGCATTATTTATATTCTTTCATGCATTGCATTTTATTTTATTGTCACCTATACTTTGGATACTGCCATTGTGCTGTTATGTGGGGTTGGGATGTTATTTCTTGAGGTAAAAGGCCCAGTACCCAGGCCATTGTAAACTTATAGGAAACCTAGGAATAAAGTGGTGACATGACGGCTATAGGACGTAGTCCGATTAGTGAAGTCATTTCATATTCCCTGCTCAGATGAGGTTCAAGTGAAGGTATTTTCATCATGCACGTCTGTGTTGCAATTATTTTACTTTCAGAAGGACCTATGATTTTTGAGTTACCCTTGCCTTACCTTGTCCTAGCCTTGACCCGTAAGTGGGAGGGATGATTTCTTACAGGTATAGTTGGTGACCTTGGTTAAGTTGGTAACTCTAATTCTGAAGGTGACTTTGGTGACTTTGATTTTGGTTATTGACTCTGGTTGGTTTTGTTGGTGACTATTATTAGTGACTATACTGAACCTTTAAACTTATACACAACAATACATCAATGTCCAAAAAATGATTAACCTTCACATGCATTGTCCTATCATGTTGCATCATAGCATATTTACTTTTCAAAAAAACAACGTACAAAAAAGGATTAACCTTCACATGCATTGTCATTTCCAGGATTTTCCAAGAGTTTTATTTTCCTCCAAGAATGGAAAACAACACTGATATCATCGTAAAGACCAAAAAGGATAACTTCAGCTACCACTTCCGTCCAAGTGTTTGGCCTTTTCTTGAAGAGCTCAGAGATCTCATGAATTGCTAACAGATGGGTGTTTTTAGTGAAAGATATGGGAATCTTCTATCTTTATTAGATGCCTAGGTTGATGATAAGGTTGTCCAGACTTTGATACAGTTTTATGATCCAGAGCTGCATTGTTTCACATTTCAGGATTATCAATTAGCACCCACTCTTGAGGTGTATTCTCATCTTCTCCACATCAAAATTACTAATCACATTCCATTCAACCAAGTCACTGTTGAGCCTGACTATGAAGCTATTTCTAAGGTTCTTTATTTGAGCCTTAGTGTTGTGAAAGGAAAATGGAGACGTAATAAAGTCACTTGCGGTCTTCTGGTAGATTTCTTGGTAGGAAAGGTTAAAGAAATGGCGACCAAGGGATTGTGGGATGTTTACTATGCTTTGTTGGCTGCTATCATTTATGTGGTTGTGCTCTTCCTTGAGATTAAGGAGATAGTGGATCTGGCTTCTTTGTGTGTCTTCATGAACAAAAACCTGATACCTACCTTATTAGCTGATACTTACCATGTTATTCACGCCAGGTATAGGAAGAAGGGATTCGTGGTATGTTGTATACCAATGCTTTACAAGTGGTTCATGGCACAACTACCTACGAAGGGGCCATTCAAAGAAGATCCTAGTTCTTGGGCATCCAAAGTGATGACACTCACCTCTTTTGATATTTAGTGGTACAAACTCAAGGTTGATAGTGTTGAGGTAATCTCTAACTATGCAGGTTTCTGTAATGTTCCACTCATAGGAACAAAAGGGATTATCAATTATAATATGGTGCTTGCTCTTTCTCAGTTAGGTTATGCTATGAGACGTCCGTCCACAACTAAAGAAGTTGAAGTTCTGTATTGCAAAAAGGGAGAAAATCTTGAATTATTGAAAAAGATAGAAGTAGCATGGGCCCACATTGGTAGGAAAGGAAAAAAGTTCTTTGGATTGAAGGAGGTCTTAGATTTTGATCCTTATGTGGATTGGGTAAAAGAAAGGGTGAAAGTTCTTTTATTGCCTTTTGAAAAAGAGGTATCCTTATATCCTCAACCCACTGAGCTACAACATGATGTACCTAAGGAACTCTTTTACCAAGTGCAGTTAGAAAATAGGGAGCTTCGTTAGAATCTTGAAGACAAAAATATGGAAATCTACTTCTTAACATAAAAGAAGAGAGAATTAGCCCGTCAGCTAAAAGAATATGAAGGAGAAGGTAGTTCTGGAGGTAGGAAGACCAAGAGAATACCTGGGGTAGAAGACTTTTCCATATCTACAAAAAAGTATCAGATTTCCCTTGCTTATGCAGAGAAGAATCGTCAAGAGACCTTGAAATTCCAAATGGCCAACAATAAGAACAAGGCAAAAGTCAAAGAGTTAAGGAAGCAACTCAAAGATGCTATGTCAGAGCTAGAAACAAAAGAAGATCAGATGACTGAGGTAATGAAAGAAAATGTCAGACTCCTAGACAAGATAAAAGAGCTGGAAGATGCGCATGTGCTTATACCTTTGTAGGAGTGCAAAGAGTGTGATCACTTCCTGGAGAAATGTGTGTATTTGGAAGGACGGTTATTTCGGAAAGACGTAGTGGTTGATAGCTTTGCACGTGGACGAGATCGTGAATAGATGAAGAAATTATTCAAGGAAACTAAAGAGTCGAGTGAAGGGTATTTCCGACATAGGGACCATTATACTACACAGAGATCAGAGATCCTCCACATTGACTGTTATTTTTATTTGATGTCATTTAATCACCACCAGTCTTGTTGGATGGGATCATTTATATTTACTTATGTATTCTGGTTTATTCTTGTACGGGTTCACTTACGATCCTGAGGATCATTTTATTATAAATGAAGTCAATTTTCGTTGTTATATCTCTTGTCGGTCTCTAATTATCTCTCTTATCATGTTTGTTTAATATTCCTGGGGGTTGATAAAAAATTTGGATACCCTGGAAATGATAAAACGCTTCATGCATGACTATTCACTCATGCATATCATATCATTACAGGTGGTTCCCACAGGTTGTCTTATTTTCAATATGGGTTTTCTTTTTTCAGAAATTGCTACTACAAACTTGCACCATTATAACACTCGGGGTACTTCCAAAAGACAAATGGAACAAATTCAGGAAGATGTTATTATTATGGGTGTCAAGATGGACACTCGCGTGGACCAGCTGATGGAAATTATCCAGAACATGGCCCGTCAACAGGAAGAGATGAGAGCCTTGATAGTAAAGCCTACTGAGACTGTGAATAATGGGAATGAGACTTTGATTGTCAATCCTCCAGGGGTTGTTGTTAACAACCCAGACTATAATCCAGGTGGGTAGAATGCAAATAGTGCTCAAAAACTAAACAACAACCAAGGTGCCCAGAATTAGAACGGTGGTCAGAATGTGAATAGAAACCTAGGTGGTGCTCAGAATATGGATCTGAATGCAAATGCTGGTCTGAATCTTCATAATGGTCAAGGTGTAAATCTTGGTAACCCTGTTGGTAATTAAAGCATGTCGGTGGTCCAAGTTGTGAAAAATAATCCGCCTCCACCCACTGTTATCCAGCAACATGATGGGCAACAATTTGTTTAACCAAGGCCCGTGAATTTTCCCGCTCTTCAATTTGAGGAGGATAATCATGATGACTAGATGTCTCATGTTGATGAGCCAACTAAAGCAAACAAAAAATTGTGTATGCTTGAGGAGCGTATGCGAGCGTTTGAGAATCAGGGTGCAGTAGGCCTTGATATGTCTGATTTGGGTCTGGTCCAGATTTTTTCAAATATAAAGCCACCTCTTTCCCTAGGACGCATGTCAAATCCTATTACAGGAGGATGTCCGTGTATTCTGATGATGAAAAGCTACTTATGCATTTTTCTAAGACAGTTTAACTGGTGGACCGCTTGAGTGGTATATGCAATTGGATGGCACTCGTATTCGTACATGGAGAGAGTTGGCTAAATATTTTGTCCAACATTACTGATACAATACTGATATGCACCCACAAGAACCTAATGGCAAAATTTATCCCAAAAATAGAGTGAATCTTTTAAGGAGTATGCCCAGAGGTGGCGTGAGATGGCTTTTAGGGTTCAACTCCCGATGATGGAACATTAAATGGTGGATATGTTCACTGGAACTTTACAGGGGAAGTATTACACAAGTTGTAGTACTTCTAGTTCATTCGCTGAAACAGTGGTATACAGGAAAAGAATCGAAATCAGAATCAAGTTAGGAAAGATTCAAGATGTCTACAGAACTAATGTTGGCAATACCAAGAAGCCTTTCGGGGGTTTCCAAAATAAGAAGGAGAATGAATCCAGTATGGTCTATTCACGTAAAGGGAAAGGTAGATACCAGGATACAAATCACCAGATTGCTGTTGTGACAATAACATTTGATGCACCCCAGCAGCAGACATATGCAGCCATGTAGGGCTACAAGCAAAGGCCAAAATAACCTCCCAGAAAATTTGACACAATTCCTATGCCCTATGCAGAGTTGTTACCTCGATTTCTAGAGTTGAAGTTGGTTGAGAAATGTACAATACAAATTAATCTAGATAAGCTACCACCAAATTTTAATGCTAATGGTAAATGTGAGTTTCATTCCGGAGTACAGTGGAATAGAATTGAGAATTTCATGGCGTTCAAACACAAGGTACAAGACCTATTGGACTCTCAGGATATTAATTTTGGGCCAACACCTAATACTACTAGTCATCCTTTGCCATCTCATGGAGGTGCCACTGTTAGTTCCATTATTAAAGAGGAAACCTTGAATCTTGTTATGGATGTGGATCAGCTGATAACACCCCTCTCATTTGTAAAAGAATAGTTATCGCATAAAGGTGGGTTTTGGGTTATGGGTTTAATTGTGAAGGTTGTTTGGCATAACCAAAGGTTTTCCAGTGCTTGAAGGATGCATCCTAGGACTTGATTACCAAGGGAGTTCTACAGTTCGACTGCCCAGTTGTTGAGACTAAAATTAATGAGGTTGATGTGATAATTATTCATGTCAAGGCAAAGACTATTCAAGTACCTATTAAGATTCCAAATCATGTGAATAAATCACCTATAACCATCACTGTACTCGATCCAATACCATATGTCAGGGACAAAGCAATTCCTTGGCATTACGGTGGAGAATGTTATCAACAAGGGCAGTAACTTGCAACTCATAAGTCCGAAGATGGAAAATTTGAAGAAGAGAAGTCTCAGATTCATGACATCATTGGTGAAAGTAGGATTACCCGCAGCGGTTGGATTTTCTCTCCACTAGTACAATCCGAAAGTAGTACAGATGTCGCAGGTAAGGCTAAAGGCAAGCAGATTTTGGATTGCGGCGAAAAAATGGGGCATAATTCCCCTGTTCCTATTCTGGATGCTGAGATGGCTAAATATGTGACTGAATTGATGAGGTACATAAAGAAAAGTGACTACAAGATTATTTACCAGCTGAGCCAGACGCCCGCTAAGATTTCGATTCTTGCTTTGCTCAAGGATTCGGAGGCCCACAGGAATGCATTGATGAAGTTGTTGGGGACTTCTTTTGTTCCTCAAGAGATCTCAGTGAATCAATTTGAGGGGATTGTGAATAGTATTTCTATAACCAATGAACTTGGATTTACATATTTTGATTTTTCCCCTGAGGGGAGGAAGCACAACAAAGCGTTATATATCTCCATGGAGATTGTAAAAGCCACCTTATCTCGTGTGCTGGTTGATACATGGTCCTCTCTCAATGTATTGCCGAAGTGTTATCATATGAAGCTTGATTATGAAGAGGTCGTACTGAGGCCTAGTGACTTGATTGTCAAGGCGTTTGATGGGTCTAAAAGGACTGTGTTTGGGGAGGTTAATTTTCCTATTAAGATAGGTCCCCAAATTTTTGATACAACGTTCTTCATTATGGACATCAATCCTTCTTATTGTTTCCTGCTTGGTTGTCCATGGATTCATGGGGCCGGCACTGTCACTTCCACCCTACATCAAAGGCTGAAATTCTTATTGAATAGAAAGGTGGTCACCATTTGTTGAAAGGAAGATTATATTGTCAGTCACTTGAGTTCCTTTCGCTATGTTAAGGTGGAAGGAGAAGTACATGAGACTCCATGCCAATCATTTTAAACTATACAGGTTTTCAGAACTCCTCGCCAAGAAGTTAAGAAGTCGAAGGTCTCCATGTCATGCTACCGCCAAGCATAAGTAGTTGTTCAATCTGGTCATCCTAAAGGCTGGGGCAGAGTGCTAAATCTTCCCACACAGACTGACAAGAAAGGTTTAGTTTTCGTGGTGGTCAAAACATGCCAATTGTTGCTCCTCTTAAGGTTCAAGGTATCCCTCTGCTGATTCAATTTGTTAGTGGTGGTGTTATCCATGAAGAGGCTCATGCTGTGAGCGAGGAAGGGGATAATGATTATGAAATGGATAAGTGGGTTCATCATACTGTTATGGGTAAAGAGCTTGCAAATTGGTCTACTGAAGACGTCATTGAAGTCATATGTTATGAAGAGTAATTTTCTTTTATTTTTCATCATGCAGTATTTCCTACGTTCTTCCCAAGACGTAGTGAACATGTTGTAGGGCCATGATGTTTTTATTTCAAATTTATCATTAATAAAGGAAGTCTTTTTTGCATTCCAATATTTTTCTCCCTGTCTTTCTTCTCTTAAGATTGTTAGCAATGTGTTTTTATTTTTCTTTCTTAATCTAAAACTAAAATAAAAATAAAAATAACCATGCAGATTTTGTCCCCCATTAATCCCGGAATATGTCAGAAACAATTCTGCTATGGCTTAATATGACTATGAAAATCCAATCTATCATGTTGATTGTTGTACCCCAAAATTTTCCCTCCCATATTTCTCAAAACACTTCAATTAAGGTCCTCAAATTGCTCAAAGAAGCCCAAGAGTTGACCAGACAAATTCTCTCCTAAGGCAGTCTACCTCAAATTAAGGTTTCAGTTTGTATCAAGTTAATTGATTCCAAGGGATCCCAAATGCTCACCATTGTCCTAATATGTTCTCAAGATCATCCATGTCAAGTTTCAAGCCCTTCAGAGGAAGTTTGCTCAGTCAATTGCTCAAAGGCCTGAAAATCGATTGTGCTAGGGCAAAAGTCAACTGTGGCCCACATACAGTCAAACTTCAATATTTTTGGTCAACATCCTCATTTTGAATTATTATTAATCATTTGATCAAGGTTTAATCATGACTCCTCAAGGATTGCTCACAATTCATCAAAACCCAAAAGTTGCTAAATTAGGGTTTTGTAGGAAAAGTCAACTCAAACTTTAACCAAGCATAACTTTCTCATACTTTATCAAGAATGACCCATCCAAAGCTCATTTTGAAGAGGATGCAGTTCCATACAATTCATCTTCAGCTCCCAAGTTCAAAAAATTCACTCACAAGAAGATACAAATTTGGACATTATAGGTCATTTTGAAAAGTCAACAAAAACACATTTTTTGTCAAACCTTCATACATGAACATGGAAGACTCAATTGAGATACAACCAAAAGGGTTGCTTAGAGGACATCTTACGCTTTCTAAAAAGTCCAAGAACACCCTCATAGAGTCAAAATTGAAGGAGTTATGCATTGGTGAAGTTGACCTTTTTTGCAAAATTGCCAAAAGTCAAAAGTGGCCAAAATTGCAATTTTTGTCAAATGGGTCCAACATTTTGTGCTTGTATTGATTTTTTGACATGGTCCACGACCCATGATCCTTCCCATTTGCCTTTATTTTATTTTTGTCATTTATTTTTATTTTTATTTCATTTAAATCAAATAAAATCAAAAATAAATAATGAAAATATCAAAATCATTTAAACCTTGAGATTTTGTGCATATTTTAGGTCCTTGAATAGCTGGCAATGAGATCAAATCGTGCAAGGCTTGTTTGTACACAAAAAGATTAGATTTTAGCTTGATTTGGAAATATATACATGAGAATAAAATCATGATCAATGATCATTATTGGAGAAGATTTGAAGCAAATTTGTAAACCTAATTCACTCAAGGGTACATATAGAACAAATCCATACAAAAAGCATAAGGATTAGAGGCGTGAGAAGCTGAGAGAAAATTTGCAAAAACTCAAGAAAAGTGGCAATCTGATTTCATAGTTCCAGGCGCTTTCAAGCCATTCCAAGCACACCTTTCACTTGCTGGACATCTAAGGACTCTATCACAATCATTAGCAAGCGTGTTCGTGCCCAAAAACGCACTGTAAGTACCTCACGACATTGATACTTTCTTGAAATTCAATCTCACGATTCTGGAATTTGTAGCATGAATTCTTTACATATTCTTGTTCAGTGAAATGTTTGCAAGCCAATGATAATATTCAATTGCGTTTTCGTTAGCCATATAGAGATCTGCCATGATTAGGGTTTAGGTTTCGTTTTTAGGGGTTTTGATTGCAGGTACAATTGGCCATGGAGAGTGGTACCATGATGCTCGTGAGGTTGCCATGAGTTGATTGGTACCACTAGAATTGATTTATCATACGCGCAGTGGATTTTGGAGAAACACATGCTTATACCTACGCTCAGAAAACCGTAGGTAAAAGTCCTAGACTTTTGCCAACGGAGGGAGGAAGAAGAAGGGTGGCGTGGCACCCCCTCACTGGCCCATTTAAAATTCACGCGCTGGAAAATTGATATTTTGTGTTTTTCAATATAATCATTGTTTTTATCCTTTGTACAACAAAACGTGTTGGCTCAGTTGGTCAGGAGGCATGTGGAAAAGCCAAAGGGCCTGGGTTCGAATCCCAGGTCCCCCATATTATTTCATAATGTTTTTTCTTGTATAATCAGGCATGTGTACATGTAAGGGGTTTACCATACGTCCTCAATGATCAGCTAACCAGATGTCCAACAACCCAAATCCAATGCCTGGCACATGAAGGTCTACCATAGGCCAGGTCAAACATGCAACATGGAATCAAAAAGGTCAACTTGGACCAAAGCTTATTGGGCCTAAAAACTTCTATGGACACCCCCCTGTTTGCTGGTTACCAGGCCCATATTCTTTTTCTTTTATATTTTTCTTTTAATTATTTTGATTAATTCTTTTCTTACATAAATTTAATTCTTTTTTACAAAAAAAATTCATAAAATCAACTTTTCATCTAATTAGAATTTAGGTTTTTTTTTATATTTTGTCAAAATCAATTTAATTTTAGTTTAATTTAATTTTAGGGTGATTTTAACCTTTTGTAAATAACTTAAAGTAAATTAGAAAATTAGGTTTTATTTGATTTTATTTTTATTTTCTTTTCTTAAAATAACCAAAAATGCAAAAATAAGTCAAATTAATTATTTTTCTTAATTTGAATTAATTAGTAATTAGGATTGTACTTATTTAATTAGAACCTTATTTTCTCAAAATAATCAAAAACAACAAAAAATGATTTTTCTTTTAATTAGGTTTAGACGGGGTCAAAACCCTCATTCTTTCTCATTCTCGATATATCGCGCGCGTTTTTTATTTTTACGATATTAATGTAACTACTCATGGGATGTAATAGTTTAATTAGGATTTTTCTTTTATTTATCGTTTTTTTATGGGTTTTTGGCTATGTAATTAATTCCCCTCCTCGAAGCTTTGTAATAGCGTAGTTCTATTTCTCGCATTTTAATTTTCGCAAATATTAACTGTTAGATGTATGATAATAGGATTGCATGACAAGAATGTATGTTAATTTTAAAATGGCTAGCAAACCCTAAATGTGCAAAGATAATAACCTGAAATCAAATCACTCGCACATGGGCACTCCTAGGGTATATTCTCACTTCGATTGCCTTCGGTAAACGGTCATTAAGTATAGGGTGTTTTAGTGGTCGCTCTCTTGTCTAAACAAAGATCAAATGTCCCATTTGGAAACGTTGCCTCGGAAAGGTTGCCTCAGAAATGTTGCCTCAAATATGATCTTAAGACACTAGGGTTATTACTAAGACGTTCTAACATTGCTTTAGTGATCGTACGTCCCTTTCGAATTGACCCTTACAACTCCAACGACGATGCTACCTACTCACTAATAGTAGGAATACGCTGTCTAAAGGAAACAAGAACAGAAACATTCTTTTTTCGAGTAGGTAGATGCTAGTAGGTACTTGCTCAAAACAAACTTTTCCACACTTACACTCTTTTCAAACAAACTTTTTAAAACACTTCGTAACACTCTTGAAGACAGAAGCAAGGGTTAAAATAAAGTAAAACAAACTTTTCAAAACACACAAACACGGAAGCAATTTTAAAAATGATGAGCAAGTACCTAAGAGCCCGTGGAAAATCACGGATAGAAAGGGTGCTAATACCTTCCCTTTCTATAATCTACCCCCCGTACTCAGAATATCTCGAAAAAGGAATTTTTCTGTGCTTTTTTCCTTTCCAGTTTGGATAAAATAAAATTCAATGGCGACTCTTGCTTACCGCGACATTTTGCATACACAAACGCAAAACGCAAACCAGCACTTTCCTAAAACAGTCTGGTTCTGCCACCGTATCACAGAACTGGCGACTTTGCTGGGGAATTGATAAGTGGGGTATACCTTAGGATTAGTTCATCATAAAATTGCTTCTCTTATTTGTTTTGGCTGCTTTACTATTAAAGGGTTTTGTATTGGGAGTTACTATAGATCCTAACCCGGATCTGGGGGACACCTTTTAGGTAAGTAGCAATAAACTGTGAGGGAACTGTACGGTGTAGACCGATGCGGTTGAAGCAGTAGCTATGTTGATGTGGCACATTGGTTGGTACTGGTATCCCTTGTGGAGAAACGAGGAGAATACAGGGCTGCTATATGTGTTGTTAAGCATCAACTGACCTTAGAACCCATAATTGACCAACTTGGCCATTAGGAAGTAGTGAGATAGCCGGCCTCGGTGTAAAGCTGAGAACTGGTTGATACTCGATACTACACTCATTGAGACCATACTCTTGAGATAGTTCCGGCCGCAAGAAAAGATTACGTGAGCTGAAACCATGACCGATGGAGGATGGTCAGTGATATTGAGAACCTCTAGAACCCGGTTACTATTATTAGGACAGGTTAAAACCAACTGAACTTCAAGAGGGTAATACCTAAACCCCATGCAAGCCTTAAACTTAAGGGCTTTTGTGTGATTTGTTTGCATTTACCATGTCTGTTATTTGCTATACTTGTTGTGTGTTTTACCATGACATCATGCATCATAACATAGCATGCATACTTCATTATACTAACCATTTCAAAGATCGAGGGGATTTATCTTTATTCTGTTTTACAGATTATGGCTTCCGTGCGCAGAAACACCATTCGAGTTAACTTTGTGCAAATACCTGCTCAACTCAAAGATTTAGCCTTGAGAGTTTCTGATACTTCTTCATTCATTAGAAGACATGGTCATCTTTTTAGCTTGGTTACCTCAAATTTTGATGAGCAGATGATGAGTGTGCTTTTCCAGTTCTTCGATCTTGTGCATCATTGCTTCACGTTCCCAGATTATCATCTAGTTCCCACTTTGGAAGAGTTTTCTCACTTATTGGGCATGTCCATCCTTGAGCAGGTGCCCTTCACAGGTTTGGAAGAGAATCCTAGACCGGAAGACATTGCTTCAGCTCTGCATTTGAAACGGGATGATGTGGTATCTAATTGGGAAACACGAAGCGGGGTTGAAGGTTTCTTAGCCAAGTCTCTGATAGGTCAAGTTCAACTATTCTGGGATAACTTGGATTTTCAGGCTTTCGAAGACATCTTGGCTCTCCTTATCTACGACTTGATTCTCTTCCCGAATCCGGATTCTTTTGTGGATGTGAATGCGGTTAAGATCTTCCTATCTCGCAATCCTGTGCCTACTCTTCTAGGTGATATCTTGCATGCCCTTTACACTCGTACTGTGCGAAGAAAAGGGACTCTCATGACTTGCATGTCGCTGCTGGCAAGGTAGTTTATTTCGCACCTCCCTAAATCCGTATTGAAGAATAAGGAGGGCTTAAGATGGTCTTACAGGATAATGTCCCTTGCCCATACAGACATTCTTTGGAGTTCTAAGGCTATGGAAAGCATTGATGTCATTGATCGATGTGGGGGATACCCTAATGTCCCATTGCTTGGAATTAGAGGGGGGATAACCTATAATCATTGTTTAGCTTTGTGACAATTCGGTCGTGCTCGGAGAGACGGTCCTCATGAGCTACTTCTTACAAATATTTCATTTGACTATAAGGAAGACGTTGACGAGCATCGCCGGAGGTTTATACGAGCTTGGGGCATGGTGAACCGATTTGACCCTCAAGAGCTAGGACCAAGGACTTCTCTCCCTATGCAGCCTTATCTCCAGCGGGTCCGAGCTCGTGCTCAGAAGCTTGGGATGCCTTATGAAGCTGTGCTGCCAGTGATTGTGGAGCCTACCAATGAAGAGGGTGTTCCTTATACAGTCCTTTATCCCTACATGCCCACTGATCTTGGGGCATTAAAGAGATCCTGGATTCAGCTGAAGGAGGAGAGAGATACCTACCGGGAGAAGTATCATGAGCAAGAAAGGAAGATCCTGAAGCTCACGAGGCAACTTGAGAATGAAAGGACGGTTAATGACTACGTCAGCACGAAGGGGAAGCGTCCATGGGATTTCTGATTTTGCTTTTTCTAGTTTAGATTTTTTTTCCATTTATTTCTTTTGTAACGCCTCAAAGGCATTGTTAAACATTTTTACAAGTTAATCTAATAAAGTATGTTTTATTTTTGTTTTACAAATTTAAATATCCCAAAGTCTTTGAAATAATTACATACGCATCCCATTATCATGCACACCATTATAGGTACCATTACAGGTTTCTCATCTTCTTCGTTGTTTATTTCAGCAGAAATGTCTTCCGATCAAGCTATCAAAGATCTTCAGGCGCAAAATGCCCAATTCCAAGAGTTGTTCTTGAGCTTGGCTAAAGGGCAAGAGGATTTGAAAGCTCTCATCCTGAAAGAGAAAGAGAAGAAGAAGAAGAAGAAGGTTGTTCTTTTGAGTATGGGTAAAAGGTTTGGGGATAGGTTGAAACAATAAGCTGATCTGTCCTTTTCATCCAAGGGGGGGGAGACCAAGAAGAAGAAAAGAGCCTCAGTCCTGCAGTTTCTGATAATGATACAGATTATGATGAGGAACAGTATCCTCCTGCGGAGGATAGGTACAAACAACTTGAAGACCGGCTGAGTGCTATGGAGTGTCAGAAGATCCCTGGTTTGGATTTTGAAGAACTGGGACTAGCATCTGGGGTGGTAATCCCTCATAAGTTCAAGGCTCCGGTTTTCGCCATGTACGATGGTGCATCCTGTCCAAAACTCCATCTCCGCTCGTACGTCAGAAAAATCCAACCTTACACTGCTGATAGAAATTTGTGGGTGCATTTCTTTCAAGATAGTTTGTCAGGGACTCATCTTGAATGGTTTTATCAATTGTAAGGAGCTAATGTCCGAAATTGGGAGGACCTTGCTGCTGTTTTCTATAAGCAGTATCAGTATAACGCCGACCTTGCTCCCACTCGTACTCAGCTTCAGGGTATATCAATGGGTGCAAGTGAAGGTTTTAAGGACTATGCTCAGAAGTGGAGAGATCTGGTTGGGAGAGTCCAACCCCCTTTGTCTGATAGGGAGTTGGTGGACATGTTTCTAGGGACGTTGTCTAGTCCATTTTTCAATCATCTGATCGGCAGTTCATCATCTGGGTTTACTGAATTGATTTTGACTGGGGAGAGAGTAGAAGCGGGTATCCAAAGTTGTAAGATACAGAAAGATACGTCGTCAAGTGCAGTAAAGAAGCCTTTCACCAGTAATAAAGAAGCTAGTGCAGTCTATGGCTCGAGGAGCAAAAGCAGACCTGAACACTGTCAAGCAGTGAATGCGGTAGTAATATCAAGGCCCACCGTTGCCCCACAACGCAACAATCAGCAAAGAATGGAGAGACCTCGGAGACAGTACACTCGGCTCAATATGACCTTGTCTCAAATTCTACCACAATTATTGAAGACCAACCTGGTAACTCTGAGGGAAGCCCCGAAGAATCCCAGCACCACATCTTTGCTATATAACCCGAACGCCCGCTGTGCCTATCACTCTGATAGCCCATGTCATGATACAAACAATTGTTGGGCCTTGAAGAATAAAGTGCAAGATTTGATCGAAGCTAAAGAGATTGAGTTTGACGCTCCGGAGAAACCAAACGTCATAACTGCTCCTATGCCCAAGCACGATCATGGAGTAAATGTTGTGGATGATGATTTGTTTGTGACCTGCGTGGAAGACATTTATACTCCTTTGGTGACAGTTAAGAAGAATCTATTGTTGGCCGGTTTATTTTCGAGCTGTGGTGAAGGTTGCCACATGTGTTCAATTATGCTTGCTGGTTTCCATTTATTTAAATATGGTGTTCAAAGCCTGATGGATAACAAAGAGATCCTGTTCGAGAAGACTACAATTCCTTTGGTTCCAATTCAAGATGTTTCCATCATAACCATTTCCGCCAATCCTTCCAAGGCTTCCTCGAGAAATCCTGTTAGGATTACACCCGTTCCAAGAATCGCTCTGTTAATCATTACTATCCCGGGTCCCATCTCTTACACTTCGAATAAGGTCGTCCCTTGGCACTATAGAGCCGATGTGTATTACCATGGAGTTAAGCAAGACTTGAATATTGAAGAAGATGATGTTGATGTCAGCAATATTGTCGGGGCTAGCAAGGTCACCAGAAGTGGAAGGCTCTTCTCTCCTGAGATTTCCCCTCCGACTGTTCACAAACCTGTTGTTATTCCATCTGCTAGTACATTAGCTATTGTCCCAGTTCCTATCCCAATTATCACCCCTGTCGCTGAGCCATCTGGCAGTCATGGAAAAGAAATCACAGGTGAGCCTGCCCGGACGGAGGCACCTAAGAAGATCATTGTAGAAACCTCTAAGCAAGAGATATAGGAGATTCTGAAAATTATTAAGAAGAGCGACTACAACATAGTCAAGCAGTTGGGGCAGACCCCGTCAAAAATCTCCATGTTGTCCTTGTTATTGTTTTCCGAAGCCCATGCAAAGGCTTTGATTACTTTCCTCAAAACTGTGCATGTGCGGCAGGAAACGTCTGCCGATCAATTCAAATATTGAGTAGCTAGTTTGACTGCCGACAACGGGTTGGGCTTCTCAGACACAGATCTGACTGCTAAAGGAAGAAATCACAATGATGTTATGCACGTCTCGATCGAGTGCAGGGGCACTACTTTGGCCCACGTACTGGTGGATATTGGGTCCTCATTAAATGTTTTGCCAAAGAAAGCATTAGACCGTCTAGACTGTGAAGGTTTGATTCTGAAGCCAAGCAATATTGTGGTTAGGGCTTTCGACGGGTCAAAAAGGATGGTGCACGGGGAGTTGGACATCCTGGTTAAAGTTGGCTCTCAGACTTTTGCATCTACGTTCTATGTGATTGATACCGACCATCTTATTCTTGCTTGTTGGGTTGCCCCTGGATTCATAAGGCTGGGGCAGTGACTTCTACGCTCCATCAGGTGTTGAAATATCCAGTAAAGGGGAAGATTGTTATGGTACAAGGTGAGGAGGAGTACATGGTGAGTCATCTTAATTCCTTTCTCTATGTGGATATGGATGGGGAGTTCATCAAAACCCCACGTCAGAACTTTGAAGAGGTTCCCTAGACTCTGGCATCGACTGAAGTTGCTGCTGGCAAACCTCCAATGAAGATGGCTTCCCTCAAGGATGCAAGGGCTGTAATTGAAAAAGAGGCTCAAAGAGCTGTTCGGCGCGCACGGATTGGAAGACTTCTTCTGCATATTAGTAACTAGGGAGTGAATTCAATTGAGGATGATGAAGAAGAGTCAGATGTCGACAACTGGATCTACCCGACTACCAACGGTGGCTTGAACAACTGGACTGCGAAAGACTTCATACCTGTTTCTTTTATTACACAGTAATTGACTTTTGTTTTGAGATTTGTAACAGACAGTTTGAAACTTTACGGACCGGTGCCTTGCCCGAGGCATTTTGGCTTTGTTTGTGAGGGCTTATTATTTGTCATTTTCATATATCATCAATAAAGCATTGGACGTTTTCTTGCATTACAAATTTTGTGCTCCTTGTTTTTCCTTTCTATCTCGCACTTTATCAAAACAGATATTGTCTTACACACACTCACATATCATAATGCATATCCACATCCACTCTGGATCCCATTGATAACGACTCTACTACTTCCAGTTATGACTTCGAAAATTCGATCAACCAAGCCAAGGACGAAGGTGAGGATGATTGTGAAGTGCCTGAGGAACTTGCTAGACTGTTACTACAGGAAGAGAGGGCCATACAGCCGCATGAAGAGCCAGTGGAATCAGTGAATTTGGGTACGGAGGAAGACAAGAAAGAGGTCAAGATAGGTGCAAATCTGGAGCCTAGTGTCAAGCAACGGTTGATACAAATGCTACGCGGCTATGTTGAGATCTTCACTTGGTCTTATGAAGATATGCCTGGTTTGGATACTGATATTGTGGTGCACCGCCTGCCAACCAAAGAAGACTGTCCTCCGGTAAAGCAGAAAGTCTATCGTATGCGCCCTGAGATGTCTGAGAAAACCAAAGCTGAGGTCATGAAATAGTTTGATGCCGGATTTCTAGTTGTTACTTCTTATCCGCAGTGGGTTGCCAACGTGGTTCTGGTACCTAAGAAGGATGGTAAGGTACGGATGTGTGTGGACTATAGAGATCTGAACAGGGCGAGCCCCAAAGACGATTTTCCAATACCTCACATCGATGTTTTGGTCGACAACACCACGCAGCATAAGATTTTCTCCTTTATGGATGGTTTTTCTGGTTACAATCAGATTAAGATGGCTCCCGAGGACATGGAGAAGACAACCTTCGTTACGTAGTGGGGCACCTTCTGTTACAAGGTAATGCCTTTCAGGTTGAAGAATGTTGGGGCAACTTATCAGCGTGCCATGGTCGCTTTGTTCCACGACATGATTCACCATGAGATTGAGGTTTACGTTGATGACATGATTGCAAGGTCCCAGGCTGAGGAAGAGCATCTAGACCATCTCCAAAAACTGTTCGACAGGTTGAAGATGTACAAGCTGAGGTTGAACCCGAACAAGTGCAACTTCGGGGTAAGGTCTGGTAAGCTGCCAGGTTTCGTCGTTAGTGATAAAGGTATTCAGGCAGATCCCGCCAAGGTAAAAGCCATACAGGAAATGCCAGCTCCCCGAACAGAAGAGGAAGTTAGAGGCTTTTTGGGACGTCTGAATTACATCGCCCGATTCATTTCACACCTGACTGCTACTTGTGAGCCGATCTTCAAGCTGCTGAAGAAAGATCAAGTGGTAAGATGGAATGATGAATGTCAGACCGCCTTCGAAAGAATCAAGGAATACCTCCAAGATCCGCCTATTCTGATGCCTCCAGTTGAAGGAAGACCTTTGATCTTATACTTGACAGTGCTGGATAATTCAATGGGGTGCGTGCTGGGGCAGCATGACGAGTCTGGCCGAAAAGAGCATGATATTTACTACCTTAGCAAAAAGTTTACCGACTGTGAGACCCTATACTCATTACTCGAGAAAACTTGCTGCACTTTGGCATGGGCTGCTCGCCGGATGAGATAGTATATGCTGACTCATACTACCCTATTGATATCAAAAATGGATCCAATCAAGTATATCTTCGAAAAGCCTGCCTTGTCCAGAAGAATAGCAAGATGGAAGATGATCTTAACTGAGAATGACATCCAATACACAACCCAAAAAGCAATCAAGGGGAGTGTGTTAGTGGATCATTTGGCGCATCAGGCCGTGGATGATTACCAATCCATGAATTTCGATTTCCCGGATGAGAACATCATGTTGGTGACCGACTGTGAAGAACCTGGACCGGATGAAGGACCTGAGGAAGGCTCCCGATGGTCCATGTATTTTGATGGAGCCTCAAACACATTGGGTAATGGTATTGGCACCGTGATCATATCTCCTGAAGGCTATCATACTCCATTCACCGCCCGATTATGTTTTAACTGCACCAACAATATGGCGGAGTATGAAGCTCGCATCATGGGCCTTCGAGCTGCTACTGACCTGAGGATTAAGTTCTTAAGTGTATTCGTAGATTCCGCTCTAGTGATCAATCAGATCAAATGCGAGTGGGATACGAAACACCTAAATCATATTCCTTACAAAGAGTATGTATTGACATTGCTTCCGCACTTTGAGGAAGTAACCTTTGAACACTTTCCAAGAGAGGAGAATTAGTTAGCAGACGCGCTAGCCACCGTGTCTTCTATGTTCAAGGTCGGGTGGGACAATGAAGCTCTCCGGATTAGCATTGAGAGGTTGGACGAACCCGCACATTGCTGTGATATTGAGACTGAAGAGGTAGCAGTTAAACCCTGGTTTCATGAGGTAAAGAGGTATCTTGAGACTCAAGAGTATCCCGAGGATGCATCTGTTAATGATAAGAAGTTTCTAAGGAGATTCGCTGCGAAGTTCTTCATTAGTAATGGTATCCTCTACAAGCGTAACCATGATTTGACTTTACTGCAATGTGTGGACAAGAGTGAGGCAGAAAAGATCATGGTGGAGTTACATGAAGGTACTTTCGGAACTCATTCCAGTGGACATACCATGGAAAAGAAAATCCTATGGGCAGGATATTATTGGTCTACTATGGAAGCCGATTGTTATCAGCATTCTCGGACTTATCATAAGTGCCAAGTCTATGATGATAAGGTGCATGTACCTCCAGTTCCTCTAAATGTTTTGACGGCACCTTGGCCTTTTTCAATGTGGGGCATTGATATGATCGGAGAGATCAGACCCACTGCGTCTAACGGGCATCGTTTCATTCTGGTAGCAATTGACTGCTTTACAAAGTGGGTTGAGGCAGCTTCTTTTGCTACAGTAACCAAGAACGTCATAGCGCGGTTTATCCGACACAATCTGATTTGTCGATATGGTGTACTAGAGAGGATCATTACGGACAATGGTACAAATCTCAACAATACAATGATCACTGAGCTCTGCAAACAGTTTAAAGTACAGCATCACAACTCTTCTCCTTATCGGCAGAAGATGAATGGGGTTGTTGAAGCAGCTAATAAGAATATCAAGAAGATTGTGCAGAAGATGACGGTGACATACAAAGACTGGCATGAGATGTTACCATTTTCTCTTCATGGGTACCGCACCTCAGCGTGGACGTCAACAGGGGCAACACCCTACTCTCTGGTGTATGGAATGGAGGCAGTCCTACCCATCGAAGTCCAGATACCCTCTCTCTGGATTATGAATGATGCAGGTTTGAGCGAAGATGACTGGATTCAGACCCGACTTGATCAGCTGAACCTAATCGACAAAAAGAGACTTACTGCTATCTGTCATGGTCATACGTATCAAAAGTGGACGATCAAGGCTTTTAACAAGAAAGACAAACGCCAGGAATATGGAGTCTTGGATCTGGTGATCAAAGGCATCATACTGCCGCAAGGTGATCCCAGGGGCAAATGGACCCCTACGTATGAAGGGCCATTTGTGGTTAAGAACATTTTCTCGAGAGGAGCTATGATTCTAACCACCATGGATGGTGACGACCTTCCTCACCCCGTCAATGCAGACATAGTGAAAAAATACTATGCATAATTAAAGACCCGCTAGGTCGACTGACCTAGGCAAAAATAAGGGCTTCCCGGCGAACCAAAAGGGTTCGGGCAAAAGTAAGGGATGAAAATGAAAAACTGTGCACCCGGCAAGTCGAAAACCTTAAAAGGTAGCTTGGGCAAAAAAGGGTATCCCGGTGGACTGAAAACCCGAAAGGGCGGTCCAGGCAAAAATTAGGGATCAAAGCGTAACACTATGTCTCATTGGATCATCTTGCAACCAGACTTCGGTATCGACTATCAAGCTCGGACGGCGCCAATCAATCTGATCTACCTTCAGCCAAGTAACAAAGTGATGAGATGCTCGAAGATATAAAGGAAATAGCAGAGTTGGAACCCAGTGGGATTGTTCACATAGTTGTTTTTCTTTGTTTTTCACAAATTATATAATTTCTATCTTCCGGCAGCGTTCTCTTACTAGGACGTCGGCCTCTTGTACAAAACGCCTATTACAGGCCAACTTCAGAATCAATACAATTCATTTTACAATAAATTTCAAAATTGTTTTTCTTTTTCTAAGAACGTCCAATGATTCATTTTTTATATATGCATTTGACAATAATTGTTGTCCATAAATATTCACATGCGAAACAAAAGACAATTACTCGTAATTCCAGAAACAGGGGAAAACAAGAAGTGTCCAAACCAGATAGTTGCTCTACCCACCAGGTAAGGGGATATAGTCAGCTTGAGTATATGACTAAACGTGCATGCACTCCCCACAGAGTAAAAAGGTATCTGAAAACAATGGTGTTAATTCTCCCCAAGCAGAGTTCATCTATCTCCAACAATGGAAGACTATCCCCAGTGGAGTTTATTTCTTCCACAAGCAGAAACTCAATCCCTAACCGGGTTCATTATCGCCAGCAACGGTAATTCATCCCCAGTTGAGACTATTTCTCCAAATCAGCAGATCTTATGGTAGAGTATCTCTTCCCCACTGAGTCATTATCTCGCCATTTTATTCTCCGGCAGAGTTATTCTCCTGCCAATTTATTATTGAATCATCTTCAGTCATTACCTCCAGCGAGAATGAAGAATTCAACTCTTTATATTCTCCGACAACAGTCCGGGAAATATTCTCCTCAACTAGAAAACATCACAAGAACATTGCATATCCATACATCATGGCATGCGCATATGCATCATACAGCACAGTCTCATTTATTTTGAGAACATCATTACTCAATACATTTCATACATCATGACATTACATACGACTAACTCTTTACCTTTCAGGAAAAGATGCAACCAAAATTCTCACATGTTTTCTCTAGTTCAGTCAAATCGATGCTAAGATTTCTATTCAAGCTATGAGGCCCAGATCCGACCGGATAATATCTTGATTCCTCCATAATATTGTGAAGCCTGTAGAACGACCAGATAACAGTATCAAAATATCGCGAAGCCTGGAATCGACCAGATAGTGGTTTATCTTAAATTTAAGCTATGAAGCCCAGATTCGATCGTATAATAGTTTAATCCCCAGCAGGTTACTGTGAAGCCTGGATTACGACCAGATAGCAGTACAAAGACACCATGAAGCCTGGAATCGACCAAATAGTGGTATATCATAAACACAAGCCGTGAAGCCTGGAAATCGACCGGATAACAGCTTAACAAGGTACTGTGAAGCCTAGATTACGACCAGATAGCAGCCAAGAATACTACGAAGCCTGGAGTCGACTAGATAGTGGTATATCTTTAGTGCAAGTTATGAAGCCCGGATTCGACCAGATAATATCTTGATTTCTCTGAACGCCATGAAGCCTGAGTTCGACTAGATAATGGTATAAGACATCGTGAAGCCTGGATTACGACCAGATAGCAGTAAAAGACACTGAAGCCTGGATTACGACCAGATAACAGTAAGGGACACTGCGAAGCTTGGATTTCGACCAAATAGCAGTCTACCCAGCCAATTACTATGAAGCCCGGAAATCGACCGGATATTAGTAGGCCTAAAAATCAAATGGAAGCCCATATGCGATTGGATAACCACTTGATTTCTTCTGAAGCCTGGAATACAACCAGATAAGAAGTAAGGTATTGTGAAGCCTGGAATCGACCAGATAGCAGTACAGGACACCATGAAACCTAGATTCGACCAAATAATGGTATGAAACATCGTGAAGCCTGGATTACGACCAGATAGCGGTAAAGGACACTGAAGCCTGGCATTACGACCATATGACAGTACTAGACACTGCGAAGCTTGGATTTCGACCAAATAGCATTTTACCTGGACAATTACTAAGAAGCTCGGAGTCGACCAGATATTAGTGTGCCCTAAATTCAAGTTGAAGCCCGGATGCGACCGGATAACAACTTAATTCCTTCTGAAGCCTGGAGTACGACCAGATAAGAATTAAGAAATTGTAAATCCTGGATTACGACCGGATAGCAAGTTTAATCTGATCTCCCCAGTAAGTCACTGTAAAGCCTGGAGCACGACCAGATAGCAGTCGGTCCTATCACTACGAAGCCTGGATCACGGCCGGATAGTAGTTCATTTTCACCTCTTCAACTAAGAGACGACTTCCCGTTATAATAACAGACGACCGAAGCTCCAAAAATTCAAATTTTACCAAGACAGAGACCAGCATCCCCCAGCATAGTCTTCCTCAACAACAGGTATACGGGCTCTCACTAAGGAATCTCTTAGGCGATCGACACTTTTTCGGATGGCATATTTAAGCCCATCTCTCGTCAACTTCCAAATGGCATCTATAAGCCCATTCCCGAAATCACCAGACAAGTACCACTTCATGCAAGTGCAAATTTCTGGGCACTCTAGTGTTCAATCATCTTCCACCTTCGGATCACGAAAGGCAAATAAGACAATCTACATCCTCAGGTTTAAGAAGATTGAACAGGGGCAGCTGTTGTACTCCAAAATTTTCCCTCCCATATTTCTCAAAACACTTCAAGTAAGGTCCTCAAATTGCTCAAAGAAACCCAAGAGTTGACCAAACAAATTCTCTCCTATGGCAGTCTACCTCAAATTAGGGTTTCAGTTTGCATCAAGGTACTTGAGTCCAAGTGATCCCAAATGCTCACCATTGTCCTAATATGTTATCAAGATCATCCATGTCAAGTTTTAAGCCCTTCAGAGGAAGTTTGCTCAATCAATTGCTCAAAGGCCTGAAAATCGACTGTGCTAGGGAAAAAGTCAATTGTGGCCCACATACAGTCAAACTTCAAGATTTTTGGTCAACATCCTCATTTTGAAGTATTATTCATCATTTGATCAAGGGTTGATCATGACTCCTCAAGGATTGCTCACAATTCATCAAATCCCAAAAGTTGCTAAATTAGGGTTTTGTAGGAAAAGTCAACTCAAACTTTAACCAAGCATAACTTTCTCATACTTTATCAAGAATGACCTATACAAAGCTAATTTTGAAGAGTATGCAATTACATACAATTCACCTTCATCTCCAAAGTTCAAAAAATGCACTCACAAGAAGATACAAATTTGGACATTATAGGTCATTTTGAAAAGTCAACAAAAACACCTTTTTTGTCAAAGCTTCATACATGAACATGGAAGAATAAATTGAGATGAGACCAAAAGGGTTGCTTAGAGGACATCTTAAGCTTTCTAAAAAGTCCAAGAACACCCTCATAGAGTCAAAATTGAAGGAGTTATGCATTGGTGAAGTTGACCTTTTTTGCAAAATTGCCAAAAGTGAAAAATGGCCAAAATTGCAATTTTTGTCAAATGGGCCCAACTTTTTGTGCTTGTATTGAGTTTGTGACATGGTCCACGACCCATGATCCTTCCCATTTGCCTTTATTTTATTTTTGTCATTTATTTTTATTTTTATTTCATTTAAATCAAATAAAATCAATAATAAATAATGAAAATATCAAAAATCATTTAAACCTTGAGGTTTTATGCATATTTCAGGTCCATGAATAGCTGGCAATGAGATCAAATCGTGCAAGGCTTGTTTGTACACAAAAAGATTGGATTTTAGCTTGATTTGGAAAGATTTACATGAGAATCAAATCATGATCAATGATCATTATTGGAGAAGATTTGAAGCAAATTTGTAAACCTAATTCACTCAAGGGTACATATAGAACAAATCCAGAAAAAAAGCATAAGGATTGGAGGTGTGAGAAGCTGAGAGAAAACTTGCAAAAACTCAAGAAAAGTGGCAATCTGATTTCATAGTTCCAGACGCTTTCAAGCCATTCCAAGCACACCTTTCACTTGCTGGACATCTAAGGACTCTATCTCAATCATTAGAAAGCGCGTTCGTGCCCAAAAACGCATTGTAAGTACCTCGCGACATTGATACTTTCTTGTAATTCAATCTCATGATTCTGGCATTTGTACCATGAATTCTTTACATATTCTTGTTCAGTGAAACATTTGCAAGCTAATGATAATATTCAATTGCATTTTCGTTAGCCATACAGAGATCTGCCATGATTAGGGTTTAGGTTTCGTTTTTAGGGGTTTTGATTGCAGGTACAACTGGCCATGGAGAGTGGTACCATGAGGCTCGTGAGGTTGCCACGAGTTGATTGGTACCACTAGAATTGATTTATCATGTGCGCAGTGGATTTTGGAGAAACACATGCTTATACCTACACTCAGAAAACCGTAGGTAAAACTCCTGGACTTTTGCCAAAGGAGGGAGGAAGAAGAAGGGTGGCGTGGCACCCCCTGACTGGTCCATTTAAAATTCGCGTGCTGGAAAATTGACATTTTGTGTTTTTCAATATAATCATTGTTTTTATCCTTTGTACAACAAAACGCGTTGGCTCAGTTGGTCAGGAGGCATGTGGAAAAGCCAAAGCGCCTGGGTTTGAATCCCAGGTCCTCCATATTATTTCATAATGTTTTTTCTTATATAATCAGGCATGTGTGTAGGTAAGGGGTTCACCATACGTCCTCAATGATCAGCCAACCAGATGTCCAACAAGCCAAATCCAATGCCTGGCACATGAAGGTCTACCATAGGCCAGGTCAAACATGCAACATGGAATCAGAAAGGTCAACGTGGACCAAAGCTTATTGGGCCTAAAAACTGCTATAGACACCCCCCTGTTTGCTAGTTACCATGCCCATATTCTTTTTCTTTTATATTTTTCTTTTAATTATTTTGATTAATTCTTTTCTCACATAAATTTAATTCTTTTTTACAAAAAAAAATCATAAAATCAACTTTTCATCAAATTAGAATTTAGGTTTTTTTTATATTTTGTCAAAATTAATTTAATTTTAGTTTAATTTAATTTTAGGGTGATTTTAACCTTTTGTAAATAACTTAAAGTAAATTAGAAAATTAGGTTTTATTTGATTTAATTTTTATTTTCTTTTCTTAAAATAACCAAAAATGCAAAAATAGGTCAAATTAATTATTTTCTTAATTTGAATTAATTAGTAATTAGGATTGTACTTATTTAATTAGTACCTTATTTTCTCAAAATAATCAAAAACAACAAAAAATGATTTTTCTTTTAATTAGGTTTAGACGGGGTCAAAACCCAAATTCTTTCTCTTTCTCGATTTATCGTGCGCGTTTATTATTTTTACGATATTAATGTAACTGCTCATGGGATGTAATAGTTTAATCAGGATTTTTCTTTTATTTGTCATTTTTTACGGGTTTTTGGCTATGTAATTAATCCCCCTCCCCGAAGCTTTGTAATAGCGTAGTTCTATTTCTCGCATTTTAATTTTCGCAAATATTAACTGTTAGATGTATGATAATAGGATTGCATGACAAGAATGTATTTTAATTTTAAAATGGCTAGCAAACCCTAAATGTGCAAAGATAATAACCTGAAATCAAATCACTCGCACATGGGCACTCCTAGGGCATATTCTCACTTCGGTTGCCTTCGGTAAATAGTCATTAAGTATAGGGTGTTTTAGTGGTCACTCTCTTGTCTAAACAAAGATCAAATGTCCCGTTCAGAAAGGTTGCCTCGGAAAGGTTGCCTCGGAAATGTTGCCTCGAATATGATCTTAAGACACTAGGGTTATTACTAAGACGTCCTAACATTGCTTTAGTGATCGTACGTCCCTTTCGAATTGACCCTTACAACTCCAACGACCGTGCTACCTACTCACTAATAGTAGGATAGCGTTGTCTAAAGGAAACAAGAACAGAAACATTCTTCTTTCGAGTAGGTAGATGCTAGTAGGTACTTGCTCAAAACAAACTTTTCCACACTTACACTCTTTTCAAACAAACTTTTTAAAACACTTCGTAACACTCTTGAAGACAGAAGCAAGGGTTAAAACGAAGTAAAACAAACTTTTCAAAACACACAAACACGGAAGAAATTTTAAAAATGATGAGCAAGTACCTAAGAGCCCGTGGAAAACCACGGATAGAAAGGGTGCTAATACCTTCCCTTTCTATAATCTACCCCCCGTACTCATAATATCTCGAAAAAGGAATTTTTCTGAACTTTTTTCCTTTCTAGTTTGGATAAAATAAAATTCGGTGGCGACTCTTGCTTACCGCGACATTTTGCAAACACAAACGCAAAATGCAAACCAGAATTTTCCTAAAACAGTCGGGTTCTGCCACCGTATCACACTGATGAAGAAGCTGAAGAAGATTGTGAACTTCCGGAAGAGCTATCCAGATTGTTGAGGCAAGAAGAAAAGGTAATTCAACCACACCAGGAAACTGTTGAAGTGATTAACTTGGGTACCCAAGAGGTCCGAAGAGAAGTCAAGATTATGGTTACTTTAGAAGACAGTGTCAAGCGAAGATTGATTGAAATACTTCGTGAGTATGCCGACATCTTTGTTTGGTCTTATGAAGACATGCCTGGGTTGGACACAGATATTGTTGTGCATAAATTTCCTCTTAGAGAGGAGTGTCCTCGTGTTAAGAAAAAGCTTCAAAGAACTCATCCTGAGATGTCTAAGAAGAACTCTCTTTCATGACATGATACATAAAGAGATTGAAGTGTATGTTGATGATGTGATTGCCAAGTCCTAAACGAAAGAAGAACATCTTGATCATTTGTTGAAATTGTTTGAAAGGTTAGGGAAATTCAGGCTGAGGCTGAACCCTAATAAGTTCACCTTTGGGGTGAGATCAGGAAAGTTACTGGGCTTTATTGTAAGTGAAAAGGGAATCAAGATCGATCCTTCCAAAGTAAAAGCTATACAAGAAATGCCTGATTGAAGGACAAAAAAAAGAGGTTCGTGGTTTTCTCGGGAGATTGAACTACATTGCTAGATTCATATCTCACCTTACAACCACTTGCGAACCAATCTTCAAATTGTTGAGAAAAGATCCAACGGCCAGGTGGAATGACAAATGCCAAGCATATTTTGATAAAATAAAAGAATATTTGCAAGAACTTCCAATTCTCTCACCTCCATTAGAAGGCAGACCCTTGATAATGTATTTGACAGTATTGGAAAACTCCATGGGCTGCGTACTCGATAAACATGATGAGACATGTAGGAAAGAGCATGCCATCTACTACCTGAGCTAGAAATTTACTGATTGTGAATCAAGATACTCAATACTGGAAAATAATTATTGTTCACTCGTGTGGGCAGCAAAGCGTTTCAGATAATATATGTTGACTCACGCTACTCTCTTGATATCCAAGATGGGTCCAATCAAGTACATTTTCGAAAAGCCAACTCTCACAGGAAGAGTATCCCGTTGGCAGATGATTCTTACAAAATACGACATCCAATATACCACCCAAAAGGTTATCAAAGGTAGTATGAAATAAAATTTGGAGTCCCTGGATTGAGGTGGAAATTTGCTTTAGAAATGCAAACTTTGAAACTAGCAAGTATAAGCCTTAAACTAGATGGTTTTGGGAAATAATTTATGAAAAAATATGAGATCACATTGTAAAATTCCAGAAAAATGATTTTTATTGCCTCAACATGTTCAAGCACTCTAAACAACTTTACTTTTGATTTTATAGGCATAGGAAGTTATACATTTTAATCAATCAATGTGGATGATCAAATAAAACCCTAAAAGAAAGAAATTAAATCTAAAAATTAAACAAAATGACTTAAGGTTCAAATAAATTGGATGCAAAATAAACTAAGTATCAATAAAACTCTAAGGATCTGTAATTATATTTTTTTAAAATTTTTGTCTCAAAGGGGAAAACTAAAATGGAAATTATTTAAACAAACTAACAAAATTAATAGAAATAAAAGATATTATGTCCAAATGATTTTAAAAATGTAACCAAAAGTTTTTTATAAAATTGGACAAAAAATATTTTCAAGTAATAAACTCAGAGACGAGCCCAAAAATACTTTTTAGAAATTTTTGATTTAATAGATATAGGAAAATAAAATTCAAGATTTAAAAGAATATTAAAACCCTAATTATTTACATGAATTTATTTAATCAAGAAAAATAATTAAAAAAATGAAATAAAAATCAAAATATGAGAATATATTGAAAAAGGAGTTTAAAATATTTTTATCATAATTTTTGAAGTGAAGACAATATTAAAAGAAAATATGAGAAGAAAATAAAATAAAAATTCAAAGGCTATTACACCTGTTATTTGAAAAACGTGTTGTAAAATGCATGAAGAACATGTTCAATCAGGGACTGCCACACAGCCATCCCTACCAACAGCCATAATATCCATTTTTTTTAGTTTTGAAACACTACTTTCATGTCACGATATCTCATGCAATTCTTGATGAAATTCAAAAATTCTAACGCCAAAATTCAAGAGGGAAATTATTAGAACATTCTAGGACCAAAAACTTCATGAAATGATGCCTTGATGATTAAGAAAAATGCGCATGAACATGGATACATGATCACAATTTTAAGTTGCACATTTCATCAAACAAATTTGTGATTTGATTTTCTCCCTCAATTCTCCACCAAAATACATGACCCAAGAATGAAAATTGATCACAAGAATGCAAGGATTATTATGCTATTGATTTGTTCAAAAGGCTCATGGATTTAAACAACATGAAAGTTGTAGCAAGAGGGAGAAAAATGGATAATTACCTTGAAATGAACTTGATGAAACTTGAGCTCAAATAAAGAGCAATTAATGGAGAGAAGCTTGAATGTTTAGAGATAATGAGTAGAGAAAGAGATACGAAGAAGCCTGCTTGGAGATGGAGGAAATTTTCTTGTCAATGGTGGAAGTTTTAAATTCAAAGAGAGAGAAGAGAGAATGATTCGCGTGAGAGAGAGAGAGAGAGATAATAGCTTGCTACTGACTTTTTTCTTCCAACCCCTTGCTTGTTGAATCACTTGGATTTATATAGAGTGAAGAAAGAGAGAGTGATGGAAAATAAGAAATGAGTAATGAGAGAAAATGAGAAATATGAGGGTTGTATGTTTTACGTTGTTCTTGGGGTGATAAGCGCGCGCTTTGAGTAAGTGAAGCATGTTGGTGGCGTGAGATGGAAAATGGAAATTGGTTGGCACAAAATAAATCCATGCATTCCCATGCAATTTTGCTATTCCATGAACACATCTTTACCACCTTATATCTTCCTCTATGATGCATGAAATGTCATGAAGTTTGAATCAAAAATGGAGAGGACACTTCATACCAACTTTCATGTTCAAAAATTTTCAAAATAAAGCTTGAATCAATGAGATATTTGGCCATGAACACGTGCTTACAAACTGTTTGATAAAATGTCGAGCCTGACTGGGTATCCTGCACGTGCGTGAGGCATTGTGTTGGGAAAAAATTTAGCATGCGCGATACCTTCTTCTCTCAATTATATCTCAAGATGTAGGAAGAATTTGGAGAAACTTTCTGAAGCAAATTTGTTCCTCACATTTAGGGCTTGATATTTGATGTTGGACATTTTTCAAAATAATGAATATTTCACATAGAAAAATGATGATGAATGCGCGCCCACAACATGTTTGATGAAATGCTTTGCCTAGCGCGCGTGACTTGCCTTTTGCTGGGCAAAAATTCATTTTGAAGCTCAAAATCCTAATCACCATATCTTTCTCTACACTTAACCATTTGAGATGATTCTTGAATGAAAAATGAAGAAAAAACTTCAATATTCAACTTTCATGTTTCCAACTTTTTGATTTGAGTCCAAATGGTCATTCAAAAATGGGCATGAAGAAGTCAGATTTTTGCATTTTTAACCAAAATTTCACTAAGTGTCCAAAACTTCCAAGCTTCATAACTTTTTTTCCTTTCATTTTTTGGACTTGTACCCTCTCATACAAAGTTGGATAATTTTTCATCCTCTTTCTAGGAATATAAAGTTTGCACATTTTCAATAAAAATTGAGAAAGTTGTGGCCAATCAAAATTCAACCCTATAGATACTTAGAAAAATTCCAAAACTCCAAATAACTTTCTTGACAAGTTATATCCAATTCACACTTCCTCTTGATATTTTTTCCACTATTTACCATTAAATATGAGAATAGGTATATTTAATTGATAGTTGACCACAAGTTCACTTGGTCAACAATTGATTTCTGATATCTCCTGACCAAATGACCATTTTACCCCATTTTCTCAATTAAACCCTTTCAAGCCAAAATTGATGATCAAAGTTCCAATGATAGATGCTCATGACTATGTAGAGAAGTATGGGATTAAGCATTGCTCAAAAATCCAAAGACTTCCTGATTAAAATCCAAACCCTAGTTTTGATCCTATGTGTTAGGAGATGGTGAGATGAAGACAATTGTGCCATTACCTACAAGATGATATTCCAAGAGACAAAATATACACATCTTGAGGTTAGTTAAAAACATACATGTACAAAGATAAATAATTCAAGGTGCTTCAAGGTGCTTGGTGATTCCATAGGCAAACCCTAAGACAGTATGCAGTAGGAGAAACACCCCAAACCCTAATTTGTGATCTGATTGCATTATGATAGTATGAGATGATAGAGGAGTCTTAGGGGGAAAATTGGGGTACAACATATGGGTATCCTAAAAATACTCCTCCCAAAACTGATAAGATTCCCCCAAAATAGAAAAAAGGAGAAATAGTGGGTTCCCAAGTCCAAAGTTGGTAGTTTTATTGCTTGCACCTCTCTTAGAGTATCAACCAAAGATGACTGGTACTTTAACAGTGGTTGTTCTAGACACATGACAGGTGTCAAGAATCTGTTGGTAGATGTCAAATCTCATTCCACCAGTTATGTGACTTTTGGTGATGGAGCAAAAGGAGAAATCAAAGGTGTTGGCAAGCTTGACTGTTCAAGAGTTCCTAAGCTTGATAATGTGTTACTTGTAAAAGGATTAACAGCTAACCTGATAAGTATAAGCCAACTATGTGATCAAGGATTCAAAGTTAACTTCTCCAAGGAATAATTTCTTGTGTGCAATGAAAAGAATGAAGTTATCATGAAAGGAATCAGATCTAAAGACAAGTGTTATCTATGGTTTCCTCAAGAGTTAAACCTCTCCTCAACATGTGTTTTAGCCAAAGAGAATGAAGTTAAACTATGTCATCAAAAATTAGGGCACTTGCATCTGAAAGGTATGAAGATAATTATATCTGAAAAAGCAGTGATAGGGATTCCTAAGCTGAAGATAGAAGAAGGAAGGGTATGTGGTGACTATAAAATTGGAAAGAATACTAAGATGTCACATCAGAAGATTCAACATCTTACTACATCAAAAGTTTTGGAACTTCTTCACATGGACTTGATGGGACCTATGCATGTTGAAAGTCTTGGTGGTAAGAAGTATGCATATGTTGTTGTACATGAATTTTCTAGATACACATGTATAAGATTTATTAGAGAAAAATCAAAAACTTTTGAAGTGTTCAAAGATCTTTGTCAAAAACTTCAAAGGAAAAAGGAAAGCCATGTCATAAGAATAAGAAGTGATCATGGAAATGAATTTGAGAACAACAAATTTGTTGAGTTTTGCTCCTCTGAAGGAATCAACCATGAATTCTGTTCTCCTATTAACCCTCAACATAATGGGATTGTAGAATGCAAGAATAGAACTCTCCAAGAATCTTCCAGAGCTATGATTCTTTCTAAGAAGCTACCCTACCATTTTTGGGCTGAAGCAATGAATACTGTGAAGGGGAGAAAACCAATTGTTAAGTACTTTCATGTTTTTGGAAGTAAATGTTACATCTTAGCTTATGGTGAACAAAGGAGGAAGATGGTTCCCAAGAGTGATGAAGGAATATTTATGGGTTACTCTACAAACAGCAGAGCATACTGAGTTTTTAACTCCAAAACCAAAGTTATGATGGAGTCAATAAATGTTACTATTGATGATAGAGGATAGAATGTCGAAGAAGATGTCTCAGAAGATGTCTCAGAAGATGTTGGAACATCTTTGCATGATAGTCCAACTGAATCAAATGACACAAGTATTGATTCTAATCCACCTCAAGAAGATCCCCAACCTAGTCACCTTAATAAAGGACCTTCAATTAGAACTTATAAAGATTATCCTAAGGAGCTTATCATAGGAGATCCAAAGAAAGGAGTTACTACCGGATCAAGAGAAGGGGTTTCAAACTCTTGCTTTGTATCAAAAATTGAGCCTAAAAATGTCAAAGAGGCCCTAACTGATGAGTTTTGGATTAATGCTATGCAAGAGGAGCTGGAAAAATTCAGTAGGAATGAAGTTTGGGATCTGGTTCCAAGACCTGAAGGGACAAATGTGATTGACACTAAATGGGTATACAAGAATAAATCTGATGAAAAAGGGGTGGTCACTAGAAATAAGGCAAGGTTAGTTGCACAAGGATACACTCAAATTGAAGGAGTGGACTTTTATGAAAGCTTTGTTCATGTGGCTAGACTTGAATCAATCAGACTACTGTTGGGAGTTGCATGTATTTTGAAATTTAAATTGTTTCAAATGGATATAAATAGTGCCTTCTTGAATGGGTATCTGAACGAAGAAGTTTTTGTTGAACAACCAAAAGGATTTTTTGATCCAAGTTTTCCTAAACATGTTTATAAACTGAAGAAAGCTTTGTATGGATTGAAGCAAGCTCCAGAAGCTTGGTATGAGAGACTGACATAATTCCTTCGGGAGAATGGATATAGGAAAGGTGGCATAGACAAAACCCTCTTTGTCAAAGAAGAAGAAGGGAAGACTATGATTGCTCAAATTTATGTTGATGATATTTTATTTGGTGGGATGTCAAATGAGATGGTTCAACATTTTGTCAAGCAAAAGCAATCTGAATTTGAAATGAGTCTTGTTGGTGAATTAACCTATTTTCTTGGTCTGCGAGTTAAACAAATGGAAGACTCCATATTTTTATCTTAGAGCAAGTATTCCAAGAATGTAGTGAAGAAGTTTGGGATGGAGAATGACAGTCACAAAAGAACCCTTGCTCCCACACATCAGAAGCTGACTAAAGATGAAAAAGGAGTAAGTGTAGATCAAAGTCTCTACAGAAGCATGATAGACAGCCTTCTATATCTCACAGCTAGCATACCAGACATTGCCTTTGTTATAGGGGTGTGTGCAAGATATCAAGTTGATCCTAAAATTATCCATTCCAACCATGTTAAGAGGATTCTTAAATATATGAATGGGACAAGTGACTATGGCATGTTGTACTCTCATGGATCAAATTCTGCCTTAACTGGTTTTTGTGATGCTGATTGGGCAGGAAGTGCTGATGATAGAAAGAGTACATCAGGAGGATGCTTCTTTCTGGGAAATAATCTCATATCTTGGTTTAGAAAGAATCAAAATTGTGTCTATGTCCATTGTTGAGGCTGAGTTCATTGTTGCGGGAAGCAGTTGTTCTCAATTGGTTTGGATGAAACAAATGTTAACATAATACAATGTCAAACAAGATGTCATGACATTATTCTGTGAAAATTTAAGTGCCATAAACATTTCAAAGAATCCCATTCAACACAGCAGGACCAAGCATATTGACATTCATCATCACTTCATAAGAGAAGAAAAAATTATTTCCTTAGAACATGTAGCCACTGAATTGCAACTGGTTGACATCTTCACAAAGGCTTTGGATTCTAATAAATTTGAGAATTTAAGAAGAAAATTAGGGATATGTTTATATGAGGGTTTGTAGCAATTAAAAGTGTGTCGGGATATCATTAAAGTGATATTTTATTATTTGTGTTTCCAACAAATAAATTTTAGAAAGCAATCTTTACAAGACTGCCTCAAATTATTTCCCGCACGCTATGAAAATTCTTCTTTATACTTTCACAAACTTTCATCCTCCTCCACATAAAAAGGACCCTTGCCATATCTCAACATCATACATCATCTTCCTCAAAATATGCCTATGAAAATCTTTCCAAATTGATTGAGTACTAGATGTTACTCCTCTATCAACGATCCCTCCGCTTGAGAAAAAGGTCAAGAAACCTAGATCATCACCAGATAAGAAATCTAAAGATGATAAAGGTAACTCTTCTTCTGCTACTGACAATTGAACTGAGGAAGAAATTGTTAATGTTGATAGAAGCATCAGAAGTTTAGTAGACAGAGTATTAAATGAAGGCTTTGTTGTGCCTGGGATTTCTACTCCCCTTGCTCGCATGCCTCCTCCTGCTGACAAAGGAAGTAATCCTAAAAATGGTGTTGTTGAATCATCCAAGAAAGATGCTGCTGAAAGCAAACTTGAGAAGCTTGCTACCTCTGCCCTAAAAGAAGTAAAAGAAGAAGATGTTAATCAAGATGTTGATGAAAATGTTGAACAAAATGTTGATGAAAACACTCCTTCTAAAGAAGATGATGCTGCCTCCAAGGATGGAGAAGGTCAAAATGCTGACAATATAGTCAATGTAGAAGAGTTGTCTGACAATGAGCTCATTACAAATGTTGTACCTGATATTGCAAGAAGGCTAAAGTCTAGGAAATTGAAAGATTCAAGTCTCACACCCTCTCCCAAAACAATCAAGAAGAAAACCATGTATGGACTCCCAAAAAAAGGAAGTAAAGTGGTCCCCCCCCCCCCTTCTAGCAAAAGAAAAGCTAGACCTGTTAACTCTACTGATGATGATGAGGATGCTGTAAAAAGATCCCAGAGTAAGAAGAAAGTTATTCTAGTCAAAGAGAATGACTCTGAGTATGATGTCGAGCAAGATGTACAGGACATCTCTCCTATCAAAAAGTCTGAAAATAAGAAATTGCCTGTTACGGTTTCTGATGCCCCACTTGACAACATCTCCTTTCACTCTATTGGCCATGATGAAATCGGAAGTATATGTATCAAAGAAGGATTGCCCTAGAGAGAGAACTAGGAGTTGGTTCTCTGGAATGCAAGGAAATCATGGAGCTGATCTCTTATGCTGGACTGATGAAAATAGTTACCAGGTTTTCCAATTTCTATGAAACTCTTGTTAAGGAGTTTATTGTTAATATTCCTGTTGACTGTGCTGACAATAAGAGTAAGGAGTATAGAAAGGTTTTTGTTAGAAGAAAGTGTGTAGAATTTTCTCCTGCCATTATAAACAAATTTCTAGATAGGTCTAAAGATGTTTGTTGTGAGCTGGAAGTAACAGACAATCAAGTGTGTAGAGTCATTATTGCTAATCAAGTAAGTGAGTGGCCAATGAAAAACAAACTTCCTGTCAGCAAACTGAGTGTGAAATATGAAATTTTACATAGGATTGGAGCTGCAAATTGGGTTCCCACTAATCACACTTCAACCATCTCCATTGGTTTAGGAAAGTTCATTTATACTATTGGAAACCAAAAACATTTTGATTATGGGACTTATATCTTTGATCAAACCATTAAACATGCAGGAACTTGTGCCATTAAGATGCCAGTTGCTTTTCCTTCCCTCCTCTGTGGAATTATCCTAAATCAGCATCCTGGAATCCTAAGTGGAAATGATGTAATGTGCAAGAGGGAGTCTTCCTTGACGCTCCTTTTTAAGCTCTTTTCAGGAAAACATGTCCCAGACAGTGTTTTAACATCTCCACCTACTGAAAAGACCTCCACCAAGGATGATATGATCAAAGAATTAAGAGAAGCATGCAAGGAATTGGATGATGTAATCAGAGTTAGCTCAACAAGGAAGCTAATCTTTGAAAAGATGATCAAGGACCTGCAAAAGGACAACAACCTTGATGATACAGTGAACTCTGAAGGTGAAGACTCTAGTGAGGAAGAAAGTATTGGCTCAAACAAGTCAACTGGTCCTGATGACAGTTAGACTACTTGATGTTTCTATGAACTCTTGTATTTATTTTGGAACTTTCATGTGCTTGACATTTGAATTATATGGTCTATACCCTAATTATGATATTCTCTTAAATGAATCCTTATATTTGGCATATTATGTCTAAAAAGGGGGAGAGAGAGTGAGTGACTAACCACTGGTCACTGATTGACCATTAATTGACCATTGATTGAGGGGGAGCTCAATACTTGAGGGGGAGCCTCATGTCTCAGAAGAGCTCAATACTTGAGGGGGAGCCTCAGGTCTCAGAAGATGTTCTGACATCTTCCTTTTCTAACAACTAACTGCTAACTGAATGTATGTTTTAATTGTTGTCGCCGTGATAATGCTCTGATAATTATGTTGTTACTCAAATAATATACTCTAATATTGTTTTAGCCAAAATTTTCAAAAGGGGGAGTTTGTAAGTGTTTGTTGTCAACAATTTTGGTAAAATAATGACTTGTTAATGTTTTGCTAAATGTCTTAACATTTGGAGCAAAACTGTTTTGAATAATGTCAAAGCAGATGTCATAACATCTGCCTATTGAACTGATCTCAGCCCAACATCAGTTAAGTCTTTTTGTTTCATGTTTTCATGCTTGCCATAATTCAGGATTTGTGACCTACAGCCTGCGAAAAATATGGAGGAATATTTTTTAAATTGAATAAATTTTATCTTAGCCTGTTTTTATGGAAATATTCAAAAGATTTAAATATTTGATTTTAAGCCCAAGCCCACAGCTGTGCATACATAAGGACTTGCTTCCTTATTCAAAGACAAGCAACTTTTGAAGAAGAATACTTTCTTTCTGATTAGAACTCTAGGATTTTTGTTTGTAATACAATCTAAGTATTAGTTTAAATACTTGAGTTGTTATTTGAGTTGTTAATTGTGTATCATTCATAAGCTTTTAAGCATTGAATGATTGAAGTGTTTCAAACTTATTAATTATGTTAAGTTCTTCGTTGTAAGTGATTGAAGGGATTTGAGGATGGCCTCATACCTAGGTGAGTCTTAGGTAGAAGTTTAGCTTGGGTAGTGATTAAGTGATTATATCATAAATTGATTGTTTACTGAGGGTCAATGAATTGATAATATTTAGTGAACTTTCCATGGCTTGGTAGCCCCTAGAGTAGGTGTTGTTATACACTGAATTGGGTGAACAATCTCTTGTTTTTTTACTGCTTTTGATTTTACTACACCTTACTTGCAAACAGATATTTGTGTCATGACATCTCATTCGACATCACATATCTGATACCAGAATTTCACAGAAGATTGAACAGGGGCAGTTGTTGTACTCCAAAATTTTCCCTCCCATTTTTCTTTAAAGCATTCTTTCAAGGCTCTTCAAATGGTTGAAACACTAAAGATTTGATTAGTCAAGGTGCTCCTCCTAGACCAAAGACCCATAACTAGGGTTTGGAATTTCTCAAGTAAATTTGGTTTTTAAAGGTCTCAAATGGATTCCATGGTTCTTCATAGGCCCTCAACAAGGTTGATGTCAAGTTTCAAGCCCTACATCACAAGTTTGCTCAGTCAATGGCTCAAATGCTTGAAAATCAACTATATTGATAAAAAAAAGTCAACTATGGTCAACGTACAGTCAAACTTCAATATTTTTGGTCAACATAAACATTTTGAAGTGATATTCATCATTTTATCAATGGTTGATCATGATTCCCCAAGGAAAGTCCTCAGATCATCAAAAGTAAAAAATTACCAAATTACGGTTTTCCTTAGGAGAAGTCAACTGAACTTTGACCAGGCATAACTTAATCATGCTTCATCAACTTTTCCATAACTAAAGCTCATTTTGAAGAAAATTCTATTCTCTACAACTTTTTTTTATTCTTAAGTCCAAAAAATGCTTCATTTGGAAGATATGATATCAAACATTATAGGTCATTTTCAAAAAGTCAACAAAAAACACTTTTTGTCAAGGCGACTTACATCAAGATGATATCTCCAAATGAAAAAATGATTAAAAGAGAAAGTGTATAGGACATCTTGGGCTTTATAAAAAGTCCAAGATCATCTACAAGAAAACTAAAATTGAGCAAGTTATGAGTTACACAAGTTGGGAAATTTTCAAGAAATGCATGAAATCTCAATTGAGCAAATTTGTGATTTTAAGTTATTGGGCCTAACTTTTTAGAGTTCAAACATACTCATGACATATCCAAGAGCCTCTAAATCTATCCATGCATTATTTTGATTTTTATTTCTATTAATTTGAATTTCATTTAAATATAAAAGAAATCAAGTGAAATATCAAACAAATGGATCAAGGCTTAAGTGGGTTTCATTTGGATCATTCTAGAGGCCCAAATTCATGCAAGGTACATCATAAATGACCAAGTTCATGTATCAAACAAAAATGGCAAGGGATCATGAAGTTTGGAAACTTTTCAAAACTTGATTTTTGTTTTAAACAATGGTTTAATGGTGTGATTCCTTGCCATGTTGGTGGCTTTAATGGTGTGATTATTTACCATATTGATCTAGCCTCCTACTCCTCTATAGATACACAATACTGCAAGCTTAAAGGGGAAAAACATTTCAAAGAAAGCTTCACAAAGTTCTCAAGAAAAAATTTTCAAAGTTGCAAAATTCATAACTGCATTCCCAGGTGTGATCAGTCTAAACCAGTTATCAAATCATATCCATGAGGCTCCCAGGAGTTGAACCAGCCCGATAAGCAAGCCCTTCCATGTCCAAAACTCCCACATTCGACCATACCAGTTTGGTAAGGTTATAATTCCTCGAACTCTCTAATCCTATGATTTAAAGTAATTTTATGCATACATCCATGTTGTTATCAATATTTAGAATGGATCTAATGTGTCACATGTAAGGTTTGGTTAAGAAACACTAAAGTGCCATTGTTAAGGCTCAAGAGCCATTGAGTTTCAGATCTCACTCTACAGGCCGTTTTAGGCCAAACTAATGCTATATTTGAACTCGCAGCATGCGATTTAGGTCCAAGGATTCGAGCTATTTTTTTTTGTTTTGCAGGTTTTCAAAAAAAATACATCATCAGAGAAGATGGTGTTTCTCACCCATGTCTTGCTACAACGTTTAGGCCAATGTTATTGGGCTTAGGGGATTTCAAATCTCTACACCCCCTAATTACTTGTTTTGCAGCTTGGCCCAATTTACTTTTTTGTCTTTTTCTTTTATTATTTATTTTCTTTTATTTTAATTAATTTCTTTTTCCTAAAAATCATAAAATCAAAATCACAAAATTAATTAGACTTAGATTTTCATTAATTAAATTAATTCTAATTAATCATTTGTAATCACTTTTTCTAAAAATTAATTAATCAATTAGAATTAGGTTTTCTTTTTCTTAATTTAATTTAAATATTTTCCTAAAAAAATAAAAACAACAAAAACATTTATTTTATCACTTAGAAATTTTTCTTAGGTTTTTTATCCATCCTTTCATTTTTCTTTCTTTCTTTCCCCGTGCATCTATTTATTTATTCACATTATTTTTCATAATTATGTAACTGTTTAAAGGATGTAATAATTTTAATTAGGACTTTTACACTTTTCTTTCCCCCCGTTTAGTTTGTAATTCCCCCACCCCGAAACCTTGTAATAGTGTAGATTTAAATTCCTGCATCTTTATTTTTGTACTAATATTAACTGTTAGATGAATGCTAATAGGCTTGTATGAAAAGACTAAAAGTAAACGCTAGCAAACCTAACATTCGTAGATAAATAACTAAAACACAACACACTCGCACACGCACACCTCTAAGGTACCTCCACTTGTTGCCTTCGGAATAAACAGTCACGACTCTCGAATGTAAGAGATTTTAGTGGTTACCCTTTGGTTTAAAGATCATAAGTCCCTCGATGACCCTTTCGACGTTGCCTCGGTATATGATCTTAAAACCTTAGGGTAATTACTAAAGTATCTTACTAGTTGTTTTCGTGACTGTACAATGATCCTCGCCCGTCCCTAAAAATCCAACGATAGGGCTACCTACTCACAAATAGTAGGATAGCACTGTCTAAAGGAAAAGAGGAAAAGAAAAAATCTTTCGAGTAGGTAGATAGCTCCTACTTGCTTGCTCATAAAAACAATGAAAAACAATTTTTTTTCACACACACAAACTCTTTTGTAAATACTTTCAAATACAAAAAACACTTTGTATACGTTCTCGCCGAAACGAGAAACATTACAAAGTTCACCGCACTAAGGCATCTTTTTAAAACACACTTACGCAAAAAAGCATTTTCAAAGTGAGCTAAAAATTAAGAGCCCGTAGATAACTATGGATGGAAAGGGTGCTAACACCTTTCCTTTCCATAACCTATCCCCCTTACTCAGAAAATTCTCTCAAAAGGTCTTTCATGTTCTTTTCACCCTTTCCATTATTGGATAAAAGAAAATTCGGTGGCGACTCTTGCTAACCTCAACATTGCGATAAAATGCAAAATCAGTAAAGTCAGTTCTCCTACCATATTACAATATATAACATAAATAGACCGGAGGAAAGGTCTAAACAAGGAAAGGAAATGCTCAAAATATAACATAATCGAAGGCATTAGCTAGGCTAACAGATGGTAAACTGATCCAAACGGATAAACCAGAAATAAGGAACTAATCAAAACAGAGTCTAAACAAGGAAAGGAAATGATCAAAACATAAGCTAAGCTAACAGAAGGTAAACCCGATCCAAACGGATAAACCAAAGAAAAGGAACTGATCAAAACAGAACCTAAATAAGGAAAGGAGATTATCAAAATATAACCTAACTGGAAATGTTAGCTAAGCTAATAGAAGGTAAACCCGACCCAAACAGATAAACCAGAGAAAAGGAACTAATCAAAGTAGAACCTAAACAAGGAAAGGAAATTATCAAAACATAACCTAACCGGAAATGTTAGCTAAGCTAATAGAAGGTAAACTCGATCCAAACGGATAAACCAAAGAAAAGGGATTAATCAAAACAGAACCTAAACAAGGAAAGGAGATGATTAAAATATAACCTAACTGGAAATGTTAGATAAGCTAACAATATTTAAACCCGATCCAAATGGATAAACCAGAGAAAAGGAACTGATCAAAATAGAACCTAAACAAGGAAAGGCATGATCAGAAACATAACCTAACCGAAATACTAGCTAAGCTAACAAAAGGTAAACCCGATCCAAATGGATAAACCAAAGAAAAGGAACGGATCAAAACGTAAACTAAACAAGGAAAGGAGATGATAAAAATATAACCTAACCGGAAATGTTAACTAAGATAACATAAGGTAAACCCGATCCAAACGGATAAACCAGAGAAAAGAAACTGATCAAAACAGAACCTAAACAAGGAAAGGAGGTGATCAAAACATAACCTAATCGGAAATGTTAGCTAAGCTAACAGAAGGTAAACCTGATCTAAATGGATAAACCAGAGAAAAGGAAATAATCAAAATAGAACCTAAACAAGAAAAGGAAATGATCAAAATATATCCTAATCGAAAATGTTAGCTAAGCTAACAGAAGGTAAACCCGATCCAAACTGATAAACCAGAGAAAAATAATTGATCAAAATAGAACCTAAACAAGGAAAGGAGATGATCAAAACATAACCTAATCAGAAATGTTAATTAAGATAACAGAAGGTAAACCTGATCCAAATGGATAAACCAGAGAAAAGAAACTAATCTAAACAAGGAAAGGATATGATCAAAACATAACCTAACTGGAAATGTAGCTAAGCTAACAGAAGGTAAATCCGATCCAAATGGATAAAGCAAAGAAAAGGAACTGGTCAAAATAGAACCTAAACCAAAATGTTAAATATATGGAAAAGAGACCGACCAAAGCAGACCCCAATCAAGATACAACGATCAAAGGCGGATCCACCGATGAAAAAAATAGCCAATGATAGACTTTTGGAGAGAGAATGCGGACCAAAGAAGGACTTATTGGGGATATGACATGGCAGATCCCATTCTGGAAACTGGATGAGAATTCTGACCAAAGTAGATTCAAAGAGAACGCCAAATTAAAGGCGAACTTTACAGGAGAAAGAGACCAGCCGAGGGGTACTCTGACAAGGATTTCCAAATCATATTGGACTTTTAAGAGGTTTCAAATACGCGGGAATTACAATATCCCCCAAATCAAAGATGGGGTATTAATTCTTCAAGCGTGGTAATTATCTGAATTACCACACACCAAGTATGGGTACTCAAATACTTAAGAAATAAGAAAGGTTATACACTAACTCTTACTCGCACTCAAAAGGCGAGGCAAATAAGGTAAAAGTAACCAAGGGCTTGCAAGGGCAAGGGAAAACCACCACTCACTGGGGAATGAAAGATACCAAAGACCTGACTGGTGGTAAATCAAATAGATTCCACTGGAAAAACAGAATAGGATCACCCTAGGCTCATTGCAGAGGGAATTCAACTTTGAGCACATAACAATCATGTTATTGCAAGTAAACATAATTGCCTTATACTTAGGCATGTTTGAATTATTTTTATAGCGTAAGCTCCATACAATGGAAATTCTACGCGTTTTGGTAGATGCAATGTAATGATACATGTTTAGCAATATGCTAAGGAAAGCACGTCAATAATTGGCTGCTGAGAAGACAATGAACTCCTGAATGATTATTTTTGCATGTCTTATCTTCTGTACAGAAAAGGCAATCTGAACTTCAATGGGGAACCGAGATTCGGAACCACCAACCTCTAAAGATCGATATCATTGAGGAAGTAACTTCCTGGAGAGCAATACTGCAAAAATAAATTGCAGTTTAGAGAAAATATTGAATTCTGATCAAACTCCCAACTTCCTGGGGAACATAATTTTTATCTTCTCTTAGAATAAGGAGAGCTTCGTCGGGGATGGAAACTTTCTTGCATAGAATTTCTTGACGAAGATAACTTCTATTGGGGAGTATAGAGATTCTTAAATAAAAACAATTCTACTCAGATCACACTGGGGATAACACTGTTGTGGGGTAACAAATCTTCACTTGAGGAAGAAACAAACATCTTGGGACATAAACTCCACTGGGGATATCTTAACTAAACCTTCTGTCACCGGGGAGGAAACAGTTATGACTGGCACTCCCATGTACACCATACTGGGGAGATAGGACACTTGCTCCACTAGAGAAAGAAAACTTGCTCCACTGGGGAATAATAACTAAGTTACTCCGGCAGGTCCTCAAAATTCGACTTCGAATAGGCATAAAGACTACCTCTTACACTAGGGAGCCAAAAAGCCTTAGATGGTAACATCAACAATACTCATTGCACTGGGTGTAGTCATCAAGCCGACAAGGATTTTTGTACTTGGGTGCAGAAATTGCTTCATTGGGGATAATAGTCGTCCTCATAAGGATACAAACTGAAATCTCCCATAGATAATCAGGAATCTCTTCAAGCAACTCTGATATGGGGCAGACCACACCAAGGAGAAAGGGTGCAAACTTCACTAAGAAGGAGAGCGCATACTTCATGGGGAGAGCAAATGCGTACCTCACTAGGGAAGCTGTAGAATGTCGACTTCAAGAGGAGTATATCAAGAATCTATGTTTGGTGGATAAAATGATTCTTCCGAGAAAACCTGGAAAGAAACAGAATGCACTGAGAAGGAGGAATACTCGGGTGAGAGTACACCTTCACTGGGGAAAATACTGCAAAAATTAACTGCAGTTTAGAGAAAATTTGAACTTTGATTCAACTTCCAACTTCCTGGGGAAAAGATCAACATCTCTTTCAAGGGATAAAGAGAACCTTGCTGGGAACTGGGATCTTTAGATGTAAGTCCTCAATAAAAGTGACTTCGACTAGGGAATCATATAAATATTTAAATGAAAGAATTATATCCAGACCACACTAGGGATACTACTGTTGGGGGAAATAATCTTCACTTGGAGAAGAAGAGGGAATTTTTGAACCATAAGATTGAGGTTCAAAACTCCACAGAGGAAATATTTCAGCAATACTCTATCACTGGGGATAAGAGAGCCCTAAACGACATTCATCTATGCACACCGCTCCATAAAAATAGGAGACTTGCTCCACTGTGGCATAATAAGAATGATGATCAAACACCTCTTCAAGAAAACCTTACAGGGGGCAAACTTCCCTAGGGAGAAAAGATACGAACTATATGGGGATGACGAACGAAAACCTCACTGGGGAGATAAATACCAACCACGGAGACATAGGGTATCGACTTCAAGGGGATATAATAAAGGTATCTAGTCCAATAAAACGATTCTTCCAAGATTCTTTGAAATAGAATAGACTGCACTAAAGAAGAAGATTATACAGAAACATGCTGAAATACACTTCTTTGGAGATAAGCCCTCTGGAAGAGACAAACTCTTAAACAAACCCTTATCAAGAGTGTTGACTTCAGTGGGGATTACGCATGGGATATGCTTTCACTAGAGATAAGGAATTATGTCTGGGCGAGAGTACGCCTTTACTGGGGATGAATGATTTTATCTTGAGTAGAAGTGAGCATTCACTGGAGAAATTGGACCCATTCTACAGAAATATTCATGTTGGTTGCATACAAACCCTTCTTGAATAATTCGTTGTATGTTTCTTGTCATAAAAGACCAACAGTACTTGCAAAAAGAGAAACTGTGGCAATATGCCCCATGTGTGGAATGGCAACCTATGTTGATGAATAAACAGTTTGAACTACCGACCACTGGGTAAGAACTGTGATGCAAGATTGCAACTTCATCATGTCAACTCCGAGGAGAACTGCCACAAAAAAGTGGACCTTGGAGAAGATGCTGCAAAAATAAATTGCAGTCCACTGAAAAGAATCATCTTAAGGACTTGTTTGAAGTAAATTGCGTGTCGTACACAACCGTGCAAAAAACCTGCAAGCAACAATAATATATAAAACACAACGGTCAATACTCCTTGCACGAGGGAAAATGTGGTGAGAAAAGGTGGTTCCCCACACGTAAAGTGGAGCACCGAGAATTCGACAAAATATGTTGTTGTACCCCAAAATTTTCCCTCCAATTTTCCCACAAGACAAACTCTTAGAGGTCCTCAATTGCTCAAGGTTGACCAAGAATTGACCAGACAAATTCTCCTCCTAAGGCAATGAACCTCTAACTAGGGTTTCAATTTTCATCAAGATGTGTGATCTCCAATGCTCTCAAATTTTTGCCATGGTCCTAATATGTCTTCAAGATTATCCATGCCAAATTTCATGCCTTGCACAACAAGTTTGCTCAGTCAATTGCTCAAGTGTTAGAAAATCAAGTGTGCAAGGTCAAAAGTCAATTGTGGCCCATGAACAGTCAAACTTCAAGATTTTTTGTCAACATCAACATTTTGAAGTGATATCCATCATTTGATCAAGGGTTGATCTTGATTCCTCAATAAATGCTCCTAATTCATCAAAAGTCAAAAATTACTAATTAGGGTTTCTATAGGAAAAGTCAACCAAACCATCCATTTTCCCCAACCAAAGCTCATTTTGAAGAGAGTTAAATTGCCTACAACTTCTCTTCAGCCATCAAGTCCAAGAAATGCACCATTTGAAAGATACAATTCATACATTACAGGTCATTTTTAAAAAGTCAATAAAAGCCACTTTTTCCAAGACCTTTTACATCAAGATAACGCCTTCAAATGAAAATTTTATCAAAAGAGGGATTGAAATAGACATCTTGGGCTTTCGAAAGAGTCCAAGATAATCATCATGAGATAAAAATTGAGCAAGTTATGGCTAGCCCAAGTTTGGAAAATTTGGGAAATTTTAAGAAATGTGCATTGAGAAAATTTGAGCTTTTAAGGCAATGGCTCATTTTCTTGGACTTCAAACATCTTCCTAAGAGTATAGAGGACTCCTAAAACCATTTTTTGCATAGTCTTGATTTTATTTGTGTTTTATATTAATTTTATTTAATTAAAAATCAAATAAATCAAAACTATTGCAAATTATATGGATTAATAGGGTTAAGGCTTGTTTTAATGCATGGAGGGGCCCCAATTTTCGTGTACAACAAGGCCAACATGTTTACATTCATGCAAAATTCAAAATGGACAAAATCCCATACTTTTGGCCAAGGTTACACATTTTTATTCATGGCATTCAAGCAATTGATTATGGCTGTTACAAACTTGTGTTTTCATGTCTCCTCATTCCTCTCTATAAAAACCAAGCCTAGGAAGCATCGGGACATGCACATAGAGCCTAGGGAACCTCTGAAAGTTTTGTAAAAAAACACCAAATTTGTCAAATTCGAATTTTAGTCTACAACATGTTTTAGTCCCAAACAAGGATCCTAATCCACTCCTGGATATCCCTTGAAGATTTTCCAACCATTACCAGGCCTTGAAACACAACAAAATGCCTTCTACAAGTCACGGTTTTCCATTCTTTTCTTAACTTTGTGTTCTTATATTCTTGTGTTATTAATCAATTTTAATTGCATATTTGTGCTTGTATGGATGCATAGAAGATTTCTGAGTTGTCCAATTTAAGCTTAGGTACAAGAATGGCATTCCACCATTGTTAGGGTTCGTACCTCTAAATTGGGATTTTTCGCAATGGCCAAAATTAGCCCAAACTAAAGATACCATCTTGCTCAGGAGGATGAGGCCAATTGACCCATGGCCTCATATGTAATTTATATTGCGTATCATGAATGTTACATGATGCAGGTGCTATAGTGACAGGAAAAAAACTGTCACTATAGGTTTTCAGGTCTAATACGATGGAGGGAGGAATAAGACAATGCATGGCAGCCCCTCATTGGACAGTTTAAACCTGCGCGCGCTTTCTTTTTATTTTTAATAATTGCTGGAAATTTTAAATTATATTATTTTCGTTTGATATGTATAAATGAATGGACAATTGGCTCAGTTGGAAAAGCGCGCTTGTGTGAAGGTAGAGGACCTGGGTTTGAATCCCATGTCCAACGCTTTCCATTTTCATGATATTTCATACAGGATCCAGTAGTCCACGTGGCCAGAAGAGTATCCTGCACCATCAGACCTGACCATCAGATCATAATCAAGTTGGAATCCAAGAGCCTTGATTGGAGATCCACCATGCACCCTCAAGGCCAGTCCCCGCTGGATCCAATAAAGCAATCTGGGCTTGAAAATTTGGGCCAGACGTTTTTTGCCACAACACCCCCCTTTTCTTTTCTTTTCAACATTTAGGCCCATTAGGCATTTTTTTGGTTTTGTTTGTATTCTTTTTTTTTTGTTTTCTTAACTTATTTAATTAATCAAATAATAAAACCACAAAAAATTAGGCTTATATTTTTTCAATTAAGTAATTAATTTCTTTCTTAATTAATTAATTAAATTTTAACTATTTTCATAATTTAAAATGAACTAGAACTTAGAATTTAATTTAATCATTTTCTTTTCATAATAAAAATTTCAAAAAATATATATATATTAGGATTAGTTTTTCTTTTATAACCTAGAATAATTTCCCATTTAATATTTAGTTTTCTTAATCAAATTTAGAATTAATTTTCTTTAACAAAACCCAAAAACAAAAAAAAAAAGATTTTTCTTTACTTAGAATTTTTCTTAGGTTCTTAGACGTATTGTTTTATCTTGCGCGCGTTTATTTTACTTTCACATTTTTTTGATAATGTAATTACATCCTGGTATGTAATAGACTAAGTAGGGCTTTTTATCGCTTTCTTTATTTTGCTTTTCCCCCAGTTTTGTACATTGTAAATACCCCCCTCCCCGAAAGCAATGTAATAGTCTAGATTTACGCTTTCCACACTTTATTTTGTGTACATATTAACTGCTAGTAACTAGGCGTGTATGGAAAGACTAATAATCAAATGTTAGCAAACTTAACAAAAAGACAAAAATAACTGAATCAAACACAATTCCACACGAGCACCTCTACGGTATCCCACTTTGGTTGCCTTTAAATAAAACAGTCAGGTGGCAGGAACGCTTTAGCAAAGACCCATAAATAAAAAAATATCATAGTCCCTCGATGACCCTATAGTTGCCTTTCGATAAATGATCTAGTCCCTAAAAGAAAAATTGCTAAAGCGTCTCCACAAGTTGCCTTTGTGACTGTAAAACATCCCTTTGATTGTCCCTCAAACATCCAACGACAAAGCTACCTACTCACTAATAGTAGGATAGCATTGTCTAAAGGAAAAGAGGAAAAGAACGACCATTTTTTAGTAACAAAGTAGATAGATATTAGGAGTTTGCTCAAACATTTTGCACTTACACAAACACTACTTTTTAAAAACAATTTCAAAACACTTTGTACACTTCCTCCACTATCCCGAGAAACATTACAAAGTTCGTCGTATTAAGGTGTTTTCAAAACATTTTCAAACACAAAGAATAAAGGTATTTTTAAAATGAGCAAACCTCTAAGAGCCCATGGAAAACCACGAATGGAAAGGGTGCTAACACCATCCCTTTCCATAATCTACCCCCCTTACTCATAAAATTCTCGAAAAGGTCTTTTTTTGTTCTTTTCACCCTTTCCTTTGTTGGATAAAAGAAAAGGCGGTGGCGACTCTTGCTTACCACAACATTTGCAAACACAAATGCAAAACCAGTATCAAACAGTCAGTTCTTCCATCGTATCACAGAACTGGCGACTTTTCTGGGGATAATAAAAAAGTGGGGTTACCTTAGAGTTAATTCATTTTAAAACTGTTGTATTTGCTTGCTTTGTATGCATTATCTTTGCAGGGTTGTTTGGGTTGTTACTATAGATCCTACACTCGGATCTGGGGGAATATTTTTAGGTAAACAACAATAGATCATGGAGACTGTATGGTATAGACTGATATGGTTGAAGCGATAGCTGTGTTAGTGTGAAACTTTGGTTGGTACCGATATCCCTTGTGTTGAATCGGGGAGAATATGGGGTCGTCGCGTGGTGTCTTAAAGCACTAACGAACCTTAGAACATTAGTTGAACAAACTTGACCATTAGAAAGTAGTGAGATAGACGGCCTCGGTGTAAAGCTGGGTATTGGTTGATACTCGACGCTACACTCATTGAGATCGGACTTTCGGTATGTTTCGGCCACAAGAAAAGATTGCTAAGCTGAAATAATACCGATAAAGAAAGATCAAGGATATTGAGATTCCTTAGAACCCGGTTCCTATTTCTAAGACAGGTTGAACCAACTAAACATTCAAGAGGGTACTTACCTTAAACCTCATGTAAGCCTAAACCTAAGGTCTTGTGTGCTTTGCTTGTGTATGATTAAGTTTCTTAAACATGACATCATGAATCATAAACATTCATTCTTCATTGCACTAACCATTTCAAGGATTAGGGGAATTTATCTTTGTTATGTTTTGCAGATCATGGCTTCCGCTCGTAGAAATATTATCCGGGTTAGCTTCGTGAGAATACCTCTCCAACTCAAAGAGATAGTATCAAGGGTTCCCGAGACTTCCTAATTCACCATGAACTATGGTCAACTTCTCAATCTGGTTATCTAGAATTTTAATGAGAAGATGATGAGTGTGCTCTTTCAATTCTTTGACCCTGAGCACCACTGCTTCACCTTTCTAGACTATCAGTTGGTTCCCACTATGAAAGAGTTCTCTTAGATATTGGGTATACCTATTCTTGATCAGGTACCTTTCACCGGTTTAGAAGAAGTTCCCAAGCCAGAATTCATTTCCTCGGCTTTACATTTGAAATGGTCCAACATTGTGTCCAACCGGGAAACAAGAAGCAGAGTTAAGGGTTTTCTAGCCAAGTTCCTAATAGAGAAAGCTCAACTATTTTGGGATGATTTAGACTTCCAGGATTTTGAGGAGGTCTTGGCCCTTCTAATTTATGGGTTAGTATTGTTCCCTAATCCATACTTACTCATACATGTGAATGCTATCAAGGTCTTCCTCTCTCACAACCCTGTTCCCACTTTACTCGAAAACATCTTGCATACCTTCCACACTCGTACCACGAAGAAAAGAGGGATTCTTATGTGCTATGTGCCATTGCTTTCGAGGTGGTTTATTTCTCACCTCCATAAACCAGTACTGAAGAATGAAGAAGGTTTGGGATGGTTGCAAAGGATAATGTCACTTTCTCACACGGATATTCTCTAGTATTCCCAATCCATGGGAGATATTGTTGTTATTGACCGTTGCAGGGAATTCCCTAATGTCCCATTACTTGGCATTAGGGGGGGCATAACTTATAATCCTTCTCTGGCTCTGCGACAATTTGGTTACGCTCGAAGGGATGGTCCTCAGGAGATGCTTATCAGGGGCATTGTATTTAACTATGAGGATGATGTTCGAGGGTATCGTCAGAGGTTCATACGAGCTTGAGGCATGGTAAACAAATTTGATACCAAGACTTTGGAACCAAATACTTCCATCCCTATGAAACCTTATCTCCAATGGGTACGAGCTCGTGATTAGAACCTTGTGATGCCATATATAGCCATCTTACCAGTAATTGTGGAGCCCATTACCAAAGGGGATGTTCCTTATAGAGTTCTCCATCCCGACATGCCCACTGATTTGGAAGAGCTCCAGAGATCCTGGATTCAGCTGAAGAAAGAGCGGGATACATTTAGATATCATTTATATACCTATGAGAGGAAAGTGTTGGAGCTCACGAAGCAACTTCACGAAGAAATAGGTCTTAATGTTTATCTCAGCATGAAGAGGAAGCGCCCATGGGAAAAATGATTTATTAATTTTTAGAATTTATCAATTGTAAGCCTAAAAGGCAGTTGTATTTTGAATTCTACTAATAAAATCTTTGTTTCATTTTTTGGTTCACAAATTTAAATTTCTCGAAATCCTTGAAAACATTGCATACATATATCATACATATCATCGCATAAACATGTTCAAAACAGGTTTCTCATCTTCTTTGTTGTTTATTTCAGCAAGTAAAGAAATGGATTTTGAACAAAACATCAAGGATCTCCAGGCACAAAACGCTCAGTTCCAGAAAATGATCGTGCCTCTAGCTAAAGGGCAAGAAGATCTGAAAGATCTCTACTGAAGGACAAAAAGAAGAAGCCAAAGAAGCCAACTGGGTTAGTGAATCTGGGAAGAAGGATCAGAGTACCAGTGCGGCGAGCGTCAGAACTAGTAACTTCATCAAAAGAAGGAGACAATCAAGAAGGGGAGACAAGAGAGGAAGACCTCAACCCGAAGGAATCTAATGATGAATTTGATTATAATGAGGAGAAGTATCCTCCTGTTGATGATAAATACAAAAAGCTGGAGGATCGTATGAATGCAATGGAAATCCAGAAGGTACCTAGGCTGGATTTTGAAGAGCTGATCTTGGTTTCTGGGGTCGTCATCTCGCAGAAGTTTAAGGTTCTGGTATTTTCTAAGTACGATGGGGTCTCGTGTCCCAAGATGCACCTCCGGTCTTATGTGAGTAAAATTTGTCCTCACACCACTGACAAAGATTTGTGGGTCCATTTCTTCCAAGATAGCCTATCCGGGAGTCGGCTAGAGTGGTTCTATCAGCTGGAGGGAACCAATATCCGTAATTGGAAAGACCTTGCTCTGACCCGTACACAACTCCAAAGTATGTATATGGGTTCCAGCGAGGGCTTTAAAGATTACGCTCAAAAATGGAGGGACCTAGCAGAAAGAGTCCAACCCCCTCTATCTGATAGGATATGTTTTTGGGTACTCTATCTGGTCCGTTTTTCAACCATCTGATTGGAAGTTCCTCGACTGGTTTTACTGAGTTGATCTTAACTTAAGAAAGAGTGGAAGCTAGTATTAGAAGTTGCAAGATTCAAAAGGAGGCCTCTTCAAGTGCAGGAAAGAGGCCTTTTGTGGGAAAGAAAGAGGTCAATGCTGCTTACATTCAAAGAAATCACAACAGAACCGAATACCGTCCAACGGTAGGGGCTATAATAATATCCAAGCCTGCAACTACTCAACAGCGGAACAATTAGCCCAAATCAGAGAGGCCTATGAGATAGTTTACCTGGATCAATATGACTTTGTCTCAAGTCTTGCCCCACTTATTGAAATCCAATCTGGTAACTTTGAGGGAAGCTCCCAAGAATCCCAACACCACATCTCCTCACTACAACCCAAATGCTCGATGTGCCTACCATTCAGAAAGTCCAGGCCATGATACAAACGATTGTTGGACTTTAAAGAATAAGGTGCAGGATCTGATCGAGGAAAAGGAGATTGAATTCGATGCTCCGAAAATTCCTAATGTTATAACTTCTCCCATGCCCAAGCACGGCCGTGGTGTTAATGTTGTTGATAATGATACATTTGTTACTTCTGTTGAGGAACTTATTACTCCTCTCATGACTATTAAGTGGAATCTGTTGCAAGCTGGTTTATTTCCGGGCTATAATGAAGATTGCCACTTATGTTTATCTTTACCGACTGGTTACTATTTTTTGAAAGAAGGTGTTCAGTGTCTGATGGATGATAAAGAGATTCTATTTGAGAATACTCTCGTCATAACTGTTTCATGTAAAGATGTTTCGATTATAACCATTTCCGCCAATCCTCCCAGGGTCTCCACAAAAAGACCCTTCAGGATTACATATGCTCCAAAGTTGGCTCCCCTGATCATCATTATGTCAGGGCCAATACCATATTCCTCGGACAAAGTTATTCCCTATAATTATGGGGCTGACGTCTATAACTATGGCATCAAGCAAGACCTGTTGGCTGCTGAAGACGAAGTTTCTGGAAATACTGATCCTGACATCGGCAATATCGTTGGGACCAGTAAAATAACAAGAAGCAGAAGAGTATTCTCGCCTAAGATTTCTCCTCCTAAAGTCATCATTATTCCTGTGATCATTCCTACTATTGTTCCCGCTAATACTACCACTACAACTCCTGTGATTACCCCTGTTTCCACCCATGTCACTAAGTTGGCCGAGACTCGGGGCAAAGACATATTGGTTGAGCCTGTCCAGACGAAGGCGCATTCAGAATCCATTCCAGAGGTCTCTAAGAAATAAATGGAAGAAATCTTAAAAATAATTAAAAAGAGCGACTAAAATATGGTCGAATAGTTGGGGCAGGTCCCTTCCAAGATTTCAATGTTGGCCCTATTATTGTGCTCTGAAGCTCATGCAAAAGCTTTGGTGAAATTCCTCAAAACTGCTCATGTACCACAAGAAACCTCCGTTGATCAATTCAAAGATTGTGTGGCTAGTTTGACTGCTGATAATGGATTGGGTATTTCTGATGCTGATTTGACACCCAGGGGAAGAAAACACAATGATGTGCTGCATGTCTCCATTTAATGCAGGGGCACCACTTTGGCTCATGTTTTAATGGATACTGGTTCATCGTTGAATGTTCTGGCCAAGAAGGCTCTTGACAAATTAGACTGTGGAGGTTTGACCCTAAAACCTAGCAACATTTTGGTAAGGGATTTTGATGGTTCGAAAAGAATGGTGCACGGGGAGGTGGACATCCCTATCAAAGTTGGTTCCTAAACCTTTGAATCCACCTTCTACGTGACTGATATCAGACTATCTTATTCTTGTTTGCTGGGTCACCCTTGGATCTATGGGGTTAGAGCTGTTACTTCTACTCATCATCAGATGTTGAAATACCCAATGAAAGGAAAGATCGTCACAGTACATGGTGAGGAGGAGTACATGGTAAGCCACCTGAACTCTTTCAGGTATGTCGAAATGGACGGCGAGTTCATCGAGACTCCTTGTCAGAATTTTGAATAGGTGCCTCAGACCATGGCTGCAACCTAGCTTGTTGTCAGTATGCCGAAGATCACCAGTCCTACATTGAAGATGGCTTCACTCAAGGATGCCAAGGCAGTCATTGAAGAAGGTGGGTGTACCATTTGAGGCCAGCTCCCTGACATTCCATACAAATCTGATAAGTTTGGATTGGGTTTCACTTCAAGGGCTCAAAGAGTTGTTCGTCGTGCTCGCGTTGGAGGAGCTCTCTTACGCATCAGGAATCATGGGGTCAGTGCTTTAGAAGACAGTGATGGTGACTATGACATAGACAGCTGGATCTTCCCTACTACCAACGGTGGACTCAATAACTGGACAGTTAAAGACTTTGTGCCAATTACTTTTATTCAGGAGTAATTGACTTTTTGTTTTTCTGCTTATGTAATAAATAAACAATATAATCTATGGCCATGTGCCTTACCCGGGGCACAATGTTTTATTTGTGAGGGTTATCATGTTACAATATCATATGTCATTAATAAAGCATTGGACGTTTTTTGCATACAAATTTTGCATTCTCTGTCTTTCTTTTCTGCTTTATTTTATCAATGCAATTATGCTCTTACACACACTCACGCATCAAACTGCAGATCCATATCCACTCTGGATCCCATTTATAACGATTCTTCTATTATCGGTTATGACTTTGAAAATCCGATCAACCAAGCCGAGGACAAAGGAGAAGAAGATTGTGAGGTACCAGGAGAACTTGCCAGACTATTACAACAGGAAGAAAGAGCTATACAACCTCATGAAGAGCAAGTTGAGATAGTGAATCTGGGTACAGAAGAGGACAGAGAAGAAGTCAAGATAGGTGCAAATTTGGAGCTTAGTGTCAAACAACGATTGATTCAGATGTTGCATGATTATGTTGAGATCTTTGCTTGGTCATATGAAGACATGCCAGGACTAGACACTGATATTGTGGTTCATCATCTTCCAACTAAAGAAGATTTCCCTCCAGTAAAGCAGAAGGTCCGTCGTATGCGTCCTGAAATGTCAGAGAAGATCAAGGTAGAAGTTATGGAACAATTTAACATTGGGTTCTTAGTTGTCACCTCCTATCCATAATGGGTTGCTAACATAGTTCTGGTGCCTAAGAAGGACAGAAAGGTACATATGTGTGTGGACTACAGAGACTTGAATAGGGCAAGCCCCAAGGATGACTTATCGCTTCCCCACATTAATGCTCTGGTTGACAAAACCGTCTAGCATAAGATCTTCTCCTTCATGGACGGGTTATATGGTTACAATCAAATCAAGATGGCACCCGAAGACATGGAGAAGACAACCTTCGTCACACAGTGGGGCACTTTCTGTTACAAAGTGATGCCGTTTGGGTTGAAGAACATTGGGGCAACCTATCAGCGAGCTATGGTAGCTTTGTTCCATGATATGATTCACCATTAGATAGAGGTCTATGTTGACGACATGATAGCCAGATCTCAAACAGAAGAAGAGAACCTTGATCACTTGCAAAAGTTATTTGATAGACTGAAAATGTACAAGTTGAGGCTAAATCCGAACAAGTGCACCTTCGGGGTAAGGTCTGGTAAACTCCTAGGCTTCATTTTCAGTGACAAGGGTATTCATGTAGACCCTGAAAAGGTGAAAGCCATACAAGAGATGTCGGCTCCCTGCACTGAGAAGGAAGTTAGAGGCTTCTTGGGACGCCTAAACTACATTGCTAGGTTCATTTCCCATCTAACTGCTACTTGTGAGCCAATCTTCAAACTCCTGAAGAAAGATCAAGTGGTAAAGTGGAATGATGAATGCCAGAATGCCTTTGATAGAATCAAGGAATACCTTCAAGAGCCTCCAATTCGGATGCCTCCGATTGAAGGAAGACCTTTGATAATATACTTAACAGTGTTAGATAATTCAATGGGGTGTGTGCTGGGGCAGCATGACGAGTACAGTCGAAAAGATCATGCAATATACTACCTTAGCAAAAAGCTTACCGACTGTGAAACAAGATACTCACTGCTCGAGAAAACTTGTTTCACTTTGGCATGGGCTGCTCGCCGACTAAGACAGTATATGTTGACTCACACTACCTTGTTGATATCTAAGATGGATCCTATCAAGTACATCTTCGAGAAGCCCTCTCTCTCCAGAAGAATAGCGAGATGGAAAATGATCCTGACCGAATACGATTTTCAATACACAACCCAGAAAGAAATCAAGGAAGTGTATTAGCTGATCATTTGGCTCACCAGGCCGTCGACGACTACCAGTCCATGAACTTTGAATTCCTGGATGAGAACATCATGTTAGTAACTGATTGTGAAGAACCTGGACCGGATGAAGGATCTGAGAAAGGATCCCAATGGACTATGGTTTTTGACGTGGCTTCCAACGCACTTGGCAATGGCATCGGTGCTGTAATCATATCTCCCGAGGATTTTCATACTCCTTTCACTGCCAAACTATGTTTCAACTGTACCAATAATATGGCTAAGTATTAAGCATGCATCATGGGTCTCAAAGCTTCTATTGACTTGAGGATCAAGTTCTTAAGTGTTTTCAGAGATTCGGCCTTGGTAATAAGTCAAATTAAAGGAGAGTGAGACACATAGCACCCTAATCTCATCCCCTACAAAGAACATGTGTTGACATTGCTCCCACACTTTGAAGATGTCACCTTTGAACATTTTCCACGAGAGGAGAATTAGTTAGCAGACGTGATAGCTACTATGTCATCCATGTTCAAGGTAAGATGTGACAACGAAGCTCCCCAGATCACTATTGAGAGATTGGATGAACCAGCCTACCGCTATAAGATTGATACTGAAGAAGTAATGGACAAACCTTGGTTCCATGAAGTGAAAAGGTATCTAGAAGCCCAAGAATACTCTTAGGGGGCATATGTCAATGATAAGAAATTTCTGAGAAGGTTCTCTGCAAAGTTCTTCCTCAATAATGGAATCCTCTACAAGCGCAACCACGACTCTACTTTACTTCGGTGTGTAGAAAAGAGCGAAGCAGAGAGGATTATGGCAGGTTTACATGAAGGTACCTTTGGCACCCATTCTAGTAGACACACCATGGCTAAACAGATCCTACGGGCAGGATATTACTAGTCCACTATAGAAGCAGACTGTTATCAGCATTCCCAGACAGGTCACAAGTGCCAGATCTATGCTGATAAAGTACATGTACCTCCCGCTCCCTTGAATGTATTGAATTCGCCTTGGCCCTTTGCAATGTGGGGCATCGACATGATCGGAGAGATTAGACCTACCGCTTCCAATGGATATCGTTTCATCCTAGTGGTCATTGATTACGTCACAAAGTGGGTTGAGGCTGCCTCTTTTGCTACTGTGACCAAGAATGTTGTGGCGCATTTCATCAAGCATAACCTTATCTGTCGGTATGGTGTTCCAGAAAGAATCATCACAGATAATGGTACAAATCTCAACAATAATATGATCACCAAACTCTGTAAGAAATTCAAGATCCAGTATCATAACTCTTCTCCCTATCGTTTGAATATGAATGGCGTTGTGGAGGCTTCTAACAAGAACATTAAGAAAATCATACAGAAGATGACTGTGACATATAAAGACTGGCATGAGATGTTACCATTTTCTCTTCATGGTTACCGTACCTCAGCACGTACGTCAACAGGGGAAACACCTTACTCTCTGGTATATGATATTGAGGTTGTCCTACCTATCAAGGTCCAGATCCCTTCTTTGAGAATAATGAAGGATACAGGCTTGAATGAAGATGAATGGATCTAAACCCGACTTGACCAACTGAACCTTATTGATGAAAAAAGGCTTGTTGCTGTCTGTCATGGTCAGATGTACCAGAAGCGTATGATCAAGGCTTTTTACAAGAAGGTCAGATGTCAGGTATATCAAGTTGGTGATCTGGTTATCAAACGCGACATTTTGCCACAAGGTGATCCCATGGGAAAATGGACTCCCACATACGAAGGGCCATTTGTAATCAAGAACATATTTTCTGGTGGAGCCATGATCTTGACCACTATGGAAGGTGATGACCTTCCTCACCATGTGAATGCAGACAAAAAATACTACGCTTGAATAAAGACCCGCTAGATTGACTGGCCTAGGAAAAAATAAGGGCATCCCGGCAAACCAAAAGGGTTCGGGAAAACATTAGGGATAAATACAAAAAAAATTATACACCCGGCAAGTCGAAAACCTGAAAAGGCGGCTTGGGATTAAAAGGGTATCCCAGTGGACTGAAAACCCGAAAGGGAAGTCCAGGCAAAAGATAGGTATTTAAAGCGTATAATTATGTCCTATTGGATCACCTTGCAACCAGACTTCAGTATCAACTATCAAGCTCAAACGGTACTAATCAATCCAGTCAACTTCGGACAAATAGAAAAATGATGAGACGCTCAAGGACATAAGGGAAATAGAAGAATTAAAACCCAGTGGGATTATTACACATAGTTGTTTTCTCTTTGTACACTATTTTATATAGTTTTCATTTTCACGACGGCATTCTCTTACTAGAAAGTCAGTCTCATTGTACAAAAAACTCTTATTATAGGCAAAGCTTCAAAATCAATACAAATCATTTCTTTGAAAGTAAAAAACTTTTTGTTTTCATTTTTTCTGTTTTGTTTTGCAAAAAATGTCCAGTGATTATTTTTGACATATGCATTTGAATATGATTACTGTTTACAAATACTTGCATAAAAAACAAAAAGACAATTGCTAATGACTTTAAGAAACGGGACAAAGTTTAAAAAGCCATTTGTAGTCCCGACAATTATGTTCTCCCGCAGGAACATGGGCAGAGACGTCCTACTGCAAAGTCACCACTACATCCTCAGCATATGTCCTAGTGATATATATATCCCCACAGAGTGAAAACAACCAAATTTTTTATCTCTTCTTCCCCAAAGTTGGAATTACCTCCTCCAGTAAAGTTCCCTCAGAGAGCTGAAATCTGGCTAAGTTTTTATAATCTCAAACATGTTTATAAAGCCTTATCCCCGGTAGAGTTTATTTCTCTAGATGGGGAAGTTTATCCCCCAACAGAGTTTATTTCTCTACATGGGTAAAATCTCCCAACAAAGCATCTTCTTCCCCTCAGAGTCATTCTCAAGCAGGAGTCAAAGATCCCCGACAGAATATCCTCAAACGAAAAGAGGAAATCCACAGTAAAACATCTCCATTCATCATCCCCAGCAGAAATGAAATACTCACTTTCCTCATCTACCAAACAGCAGTCTGAGATTCAGCTTCCCAATAATGTCCAACAGCAGTCAAGGATTTATTTTCCGAGACTAGGAAATATCGCAACAACATTCCATATTCATACACCATGGCATGCGCATACATATTGCATACAACATAATCTCATTTATTTTGAGAACATCATTACACAATGCATTTCATACATCATGACATTGCACATGACTAACTCTTTACCTTTTCAGGAAAGATCAAATCAACAAACATCATTGACTACTTATGTGACCTGACAGTCTTCTCAAAGGCTACGTCTGACGAAGGGCTATTTCATCATTTTCCTCAGAGAGATCATTCTCAAAAGACCTTTACTGGTTCAGTTTAAATCGACCAATGATTTACTCTGATTCTTTTCTGGTAGATACCTTCTCTGGTTCAGTTAAATCGACACTAATATTTTTCTGATTCCTATCCAGTTGAAGACAATTCAAGACCTCTGCTGGTTCAGATTAAATTGACCAATGATTTATTCTGATTCTTTTTCGGTAGATACTTTCTCTGGTTCAGTTAAATCGACACTAAGATTTTATGATTCTTATCTAGTCAAAGATAACTCAAGACCTCTGCTTGTTCAGTTTAAATCAACCAATGATTTATTCTGATTCTTTTCCGATAGATACTTTCTCTGGTTCAGTTGAATCGACACTAAGATTTTCTGATTCTAATCCCGTCAAAGATAACTCAAGACCTCTGCTGGTTCAGTTTAAATCGACCAATGATTTATTCTGATTCTTTTCCGATAGAAACTTTCTCTGGTTCAGTTAAATCGACACTAAGATTTTCTGATTCTTATCCAGTTAAAGATACTATAAATCCTGGAGTTCGACCAGATAGCAGTTTATTAATTACTATGAAGCCTGGACCCGACCAGATGATAGTATAACCTATGTCACCGAAGCCTGGATACGACTAGATAACAGAATACCTCACCCGACCAGATAACAACTTAATTTCTTCAAATCACTGAAGCCTGGATACGACCAGATAACAGTCCAATGTTTACAATTACTATGAAGCCTGAAACCGACCAGATAGCAGTTAATTTAATATTCTCCAATAAGTCGTTATGAGGCCCGGAATATGACCGGATAATAGTCAGCCTTATTATCCTTAGCAAGTCGCTGTGAAGCCTGGATCCCGACCAGATAACAGCTCGCTTTTGTCTCTCCAATCAAGAGATAACTCCCCAGTATAGTAATGGACAACTGAAGCTCCTAGACTCTATTCCCCCAAAACATTCCCCAGCGGACTCCTCCTCAGACAGCAGGAACAGGAATCCCCACAAAGAGACTTCTTATGAAGTCAGCATCTACTTTAGATGGCATCTTTAAGCCCATCTCCGACGACTCTCCGTCATATTCCTTGGATGGCATCTTTAAGCCCATCTCTGAAAATCTTTTGTCATCTTTTCCAAATGGCATTTGTAAGCCCATTCCCGATATTATTCACCAACAATATCACTTCAGACGAGTGCAAATTTCTGGGCACTCTAGTGTTCAATCATCTTCCACCTTCAGATCACGAAAGGCAGACAAGCCAACCTACATCCTAAGGTCTAAGAAGATTGAACAGAGGCAGCTGTTGTACCCCAAAATTTTCCCTCCCATTTTCACACAAGACATACTCCTAGAGGTCCTCAATTCCTCAAGGTTGGCCAAGAATTGACAAGACAAATTCTCCTCCTAAGGCAATGAACCTCTAACTAGGGTTTCAATTTTCATTAAGATGTGTGAGCTCCAATGGTCTCAAATGTTTTCCATGGTCCTAAAATGTCTTCAAGATAATCCATGCCAAATTTCATGCCTTGCACAACAAGTTTGCCAAGTCAATTGCGCAAGTGCTCAACTGTGCAAGGTCAAAAGTCAACTATGGCCCATGAACAGTCAAACTTCAAGATTTTTGGTCAACATCAACATTTTGAAGTAATATCCATCATTTTATCAAGGGTTGATCTTTATTAGGGTTTCTATAGGAAAAGTCAAACAAACTTTGACCACACATAACTCTCACGTACTTCATCCATTTTTCCCTAACCAAAGCTCATTTTGAAGAGAATTCAATTCCCTACAACTTCTCTTCATCCCTCAAGTCCAAGAAATGCACCATTTGAAAGATACAAGTTCATACATTACATGTCATTTTTAGAAAGTCAATAAAAGCCACTTTTTTCCATGATCTTTTACATCAAGATAACGTCTTCAAATGCAAGATTTATCAAAAGAGGGATTGAATTAGACATCTTGGGCTTTCTAAAAAGTCCAAGATCATAATAATGAGAGAAAAATTAAGGAAGTTATGACTTGCCCAAGTTAGGAAAATTTGGGGAATTTCAAGAAATGTGCATTGAGCAAATTTGAGCTTTTAATGCAATGGCTCATTTTCTTGGGCTTCAAACATCTTCCTAAGAGTATATAGGACTCCTAAAACCATTTTTTTCATAGTCTTGATTTTATTTGCATTTTATATTAATTTTATTTAATTAAAAATCAAGTAAATCAAAACTATTGCAAATATTATGGATCAATATGGTTAATGCTTGTTTTAATGCATGGATGGGCCCCAATTTTCGTGTACAACAAGGCCAATATGTTTACATTCATTCAAAATTAAAAAATGGACAAAATCCCATACTTTTGGCCAAGGTTACACATTTGTATTCATGGCATTCAAGCAATTGATTATGGCTATTACAAACTTGTGTTTTCATGTATCCTCATTCCTCTCTATAAATACCAAGCCTAGCAAGCATCAAGACACGCACACAGATCCTGGGGAACCTCTGAAAGTTTTGTAAAAAAACACCAAATTTGTCAAATTCATATTTCAGTCTCCATCCTGTTTTAGTCACAAACAAGGGTCCTAATCCACTCCTTGATATCCCTTAAAGCTTTTCCAAATGTTAACAGGCCTTGAAACACAACAAAACGCTTCCTATAAGTCACAATTTGCCATACTTTTCTTAACTTCGTGTTCTTATATTCTTGCGTTGTTGTTCAATTTTAATTGCATATTTGTGTTTGTATGGATGCATAGAAGGTTTCTGAATTGTTCAATTGAAGCTTAGGTACAAGAATGACATTCCACCATTGTTAGGGTTCGAACCTCTAAATTGGGATTTTTCGCAATGGCCAAAATTATCCCAAACTAAGCACACCATCTTGCTCAGGAGGATGAGGCCAATTGACCCATGGCCTCATATGTAATTTATATTGTGTATCATGAATGTTACAGGATGCAGGTGCTATAGTGACAGGCAAAAAACTGTCACTATAGGTTTCCAGGTCTAATACGATGGAGGGAGGAAGAAGACAATGTGTGACAGCCACTCATTGGACAGTTTGAACCTGCGCGCGCTTTCTTTTTATTTTTAATAATTGCTGGAATTTTTAAATTATATTATTTTCGTTTGGTATGTATAAACGAATGGACAGTTGGCTCAGTTGGCAAAGCGCGCTTGTGTGAAGGGAGAGGACCTGGGTTCAAATCTCACGTCCAACGTTTTCCATTTTCATGATATTTCATACAGGATCCAATAGTCCACATGGCCAGAAGAGTATCCTGCACCATCAGATCTGACCATCAGATCACAATCAAGTTAGAATCCAAGAGCCTTGACTGGAGATCCACCATGCACCCTCAAGGCCAGTCCTCACTGAATCCAATAAAGCAATCTGGGCTTCAACACTTGGGCCTGACGTTTTTTGCAACAGCACCCCTTTTTCTTTTCTTTTCAGCATTTAGGCCCATTGGGCATTTTTTTGGTTTTGTTTGTATTCTTTTTTTTATTTTGTTTTCTTAACTTATTTAATTAATCAAATAAAAAACCACAAAAAATTAGGCTTATATTTTTTGAATTAAGTAATCATTTTCTTTATTAATTAATTAATTAAATTTTAACCATTTTCTTAATTTAAAATGAACTAGAACTTAGAATTTAATTTAATCATTTTCTTTTCATAATAAAAATTTCAAAAAAAAAATATTAGGATTAGTTTTTCTTTTATAACCTAGAATAATTTCCCATTTAATATTTAGTTTTCTTAATCAAATTTAGAATTAATTTTTCTTTAACAAAACCCAAAAACAAAAAAAGATTTTTCTTTACTTAGAATTTTTATTAGGTTCTTAGATGTATTGTTTTATCTTGCGCGCGTTTATTTTACTTTCGTATTTTTATGATAATGTAAATATATCCTTGTATGTAATAGACTAAGTAGGGCTTTTTATCCCTTTCTTTATTTTGCTTTTCCCCCAGTTTTATACATTGTAAATACCCCCTCTTCGAAAGCCATGTAATAGTCTAGATTTATGCTTTCTGCATTTTATCTTTTATACATATTAACTGCTAGTAACTAGGCGTGTATGGAAAGACTAATAATCAAATGTTAGCAAACTTAACAAAAAGACAAAAATAATTGAATCAAACACAATTGCACACGAGCACCTCAAGGTTATCCCACTTTGGTTGCCTTTAAATAAAACAGTCATGAGGCATGGACGCTTAAGTAAAGACCCATAAATAAAAAATGATCATAGTCCCTCGATGACCCTATAGTTGCCTTTCGGTAAATGATCTAGTCTCTAAAAGAAAATTTTCTAAAGCGTCTCCACAAGTTGCCTTCGTGATTGTAAAACATCCCTTCGATTGTCCCTCAAACATCCAACGACAAAGCTACCTACTCACTAATTGTAGGATAGCATTGTCTAAAGGAAAAGAGGAAAAGAACGACCATTTTCGAGTAATAAAGTAGATAGTTGTTAGGAGTTTGCTCAAATATTTTGCACTTACATAAACACTACTTTTCAAAAACAATTTCAAAACACTTTGTATACTTTCTCCACTATCCCGAGAAACATTACAAAGTTCTCCATACTAAGGCGTTTTCAAAACATTTTCAAACACAATGCATAAAGGTATTTTTAAAATGAGCAAACCTCTAAGAGCCCGTGGAAAACCACAGATGAAAAGGGTGCTAACACCTTTCCTTTCCACAATCTACCCCCTTACTCAGAAAATTCTCAAAAAGGTCTTTTCTGTTCTTTTCACCCTTTCCTTTGTTGGATAAAAGAAAAGACGGCGGTGACTCTTACTTACCGTAACATTTGCAAATACAAATGCAAAGCCAGTATCAAACAGTCGGTTTTGCCACCGTATCGCAGATGCAGTATCCCACAAATAAAATGGAATACCGAGAAAGAGAGAGGTTTTAGAATATCTCTATGCAATCCTTGTATAAACTCAACAAACAAGTAAGAGATAACAAGAGAGCAACTAAAAGTTGTAACATGAGTTAAATACATGAAAACCGGAAAAGGACATGAAACGATAAAAATGTGTTATGCTAATTTACAAAGTAAGCATGAAAGGAATTCAAATCAAGCAAAATCAAGTGCATTAGTACACTATTGCTAATTAAACATGGATGCAAGTCAAATGAAAGTCAAAGCAACTCTACACGTGTTAATTGGAATCGAAATCGACGAAATCGGAAGAAAAAAAAAGACGTCAAAAATTAGTTGCTCGGAATTAAACAAAATTTACACGGTTGATTTCAAATGTCCCAACGGACTAAAAAACAAGGTTGGTTTTAATTAATTCGGCCCGAAAACAAGACTTTTAGGTTGTTTTACAGTTTTGTACCGTAGCAAAAAAGTGGTAAGAAATTCCCGAAACAAAAACATAATCGCGTAAACAGTTCCTAAAGCATTGAAAAACATGGTTTTCATTAAGAAAAGTCAAAAAAGATCTTCACAGATAAAAAGTCATGACAAAATGGAGATTATGTTACAAGAGTCGGAAAATTTGAATGTTTGTGTCATTTTCCAATTGGCTCAAGTTTTGGTATTTGAAAAGAGTTTATAGGATGTCCTGAGCTATTTGGAACATGTCACAACTCAAATAAACAATTATTGCTAGCAAGAGTCAACAAATATCTATAAACTTAGAAATTGCACATAAAATTGAAATTGAGAGAACATGACCAAAGTATGAAAGTAACAACAATGTTAGTGTTATGGCAAAGGTTATGTAAGCAACTTAGTATTAGAGAATAAACCACAAGTTAGTAGTTCTATGCTATTAGCCTATGTAAACTAAACTAAGTTAGCAACATCACAAACTAGAGGTTATACAAACTAAGGAAAATGGTGTTAACACAAATAAGAATTAGTGTAAAATACCACATTACAAAAAAAATGCAAATGTTATAAAAGTGAACCCGGAACATCGGCACAGCCTAAAAAATTTCCCGGAATGAATTATGAAAATTAATGGAACCTATACACACGTAAACGGTTTCAAAAATGCGACCGGTTCGGTCAAATTTCACCCTAAAATATGATTTTCGTAACAGTTCCAGTAGCAGTAAAAACAGAGCGAAAATTGTCCGAATAGAAAAATCGTTCATGTGAGAGCTTCAAATGGCTCAAGAAAATCAGTTTTCATTAAAAAAAAGTCGAAAAAACTCATCACAGATCAAAAGTTACGACAAAAATACCATTTATGTTGATTTCGGCCTATTTTCAAGTGTTCAGCAAATTTCCACTAAACTCAAGTCAAATTGTGTCAAACATGATTTGTTATGATGCTTGAGTCTATTAGAAACTATCTCAACTCAAGGAAATTTCCAAACACAAGAAATCACATCAAATAACAAAATTCAAGCATTATGTAAAAAGAGAGAAAAGTGTTAGTAACTTGAACAAATGTTAGCACATACATCTAATTGGCACCAATTGTTAGCATATAAACGGTGAATTGCAAGCATTATGTTAGTATGTTACCTTGAATCATGTCAACAACAATTATCAATCAACACAAAGTGTTAGTGAACAAACTAGGAAATTATAATCACAATAATATGTCAATTCAACCAATTCCTAATCTAGCCATGATCAAAGTCAAGAATCAACACAAAACTAGCACAAGCACATGTTCTAAAGTATACTCTATGTCAATTTCCATTGTATGTTAATTCTAAGAGAAAAATGAACAAACACCTAGTGTGCTAAAGTTCTATAAGCAAAATTCTATGTTAGATTTACATGTCAAATCCTACCAATTCTAAAAATTAGTATTGAGCTATACTAACAACAACTTCAATTTCATCATTCAAATTCAATCTAGGTTCAATTCAAGCTTAATCAAAAAAGTGTTTCTCAATAATCACTTATTTCAAAAAGTGCTTAATTCAAGAAAACCCATCGATAGAAGTGAAGAGGAAACTTATGTATAGAGATTGCAACGAATGAATCAAATATCGGAGAAGAATTGCTCTTGATTTGTTCTTGAATCTTGATGAAGTTGTTGTTGTTGTGTTCTTGATGAAAAAGTAGAGAAAACCTTGATTTGATCTTTGAGAGAATTGAGAGAAAAGATTTTTGTGTTTATGAGAATTTGTGAATTATAAGGCTCCCTCCTAACAAAAATCAAATTTGAGATTATATAGTGTGAGAAAATTGGATCTTAGATGTGCAATTGGATTGAGCCTTGACTTGAAAGCATAAGTCTGACACGACCATAAAGTGTCACGTCATCATCAGTATGAAATATCGATTCAGCCGTCAAATGGATAACGAAGATAAAAACATTTGTGATGTGTTACCAAAATAACATGCTCAATTGGATAAACGGTGATTTAGTTATGACTTTTTGATGTTTCGTCTCAGATGAAAATATTTCTCGGTTCAGGATTTCCAATGTGTTGCGCGTGGTTTGGATAAAAAACGAAGGCCTTCGGGTTACCGTTTGCTTTTAGCATATGAAGATAAGTTGTAGTAGACAAAAATTTTGAACCAACACCGCCAGACCCAGCTCAATACAATAACAATCGAGTGAGATATGAATTTTACCATATCAAACATTAATACAAATGAATTCGGGTTCAGCACAAACATGTCTTCAGAAACTCAAAATTCACGAGTCCTTCCTTCGTGAATAAGCTTTTAGCCTCCAAAGACGACATCAAGATGACATCGAGATAGAATTTTGGTAATCTGAACCGCATGCATACGATATTCCATCCGAAAGTTATGAATTTTTTAGTGCACACTAAATAACGGTTCAGCCCACTCCCTTTGTATGTTTTCACTGTATAACTTCCAAAAGAATGGCGTATTCGAAGACCTTCCTTCGAGATTTAGCTTTTGATTCGAACGTGAAAATTGAAGAGAACATCGAGACAATTTCAAATCCTCAAGAATTAATCCAAAACACCGTTCCAAACGGGAGATATGAATTTCCAAACTCAAATCAACTGAAAAACTGTTTCCCATTCGCACTACTTAAAATTCACACAAAACACCCAAATCTTCCGCAACTTGACATGCGTTGAACAAATATGGGAGCTTTGTTGTATTGACAAAAATATCTTGATCTCGTGAGCACGTATCCAATGATATACATATATGTGCATGTTAACAAAGTATAAGCCAATTAGAAATAGAAAATAAATAGGGTAAATTTTGGAGTACAATAAAAAGCGCACTTCCTGTTTCATTAGGGAAAAGGTCATTCGTGATAGGTTTTGGTGGAGAGATAAACATGGTGGAAAAGAGGAAAAAATTTTCATCAAACACAATATCTTTAGATATAAAAATTATGCCCTCTGAATTTAGGCATTTAAATTCTTTGTGTTGAGGAGATACTCTTAGAAATACACATTGTGAACTTCTAAATTGCAGCTAGTTTTTGTTGTAGGGCCTGAGATGGGGAAAACATGCACACCCAAAGGTTTTTAGAGATTTATAATCAAGAAGGTATTTGTGAAGAGCATGAAAGGGAGATGAGAAAGTCTTTAGATTCTTAGTAGGTAGTCTATTGATCAAATACATAGCAGTAGTAAAGTTGTGATCGCATAAAGTAACAGGAATAGAGGCATGAGCAAGTAAAGTCAATCTCATTTCTACAATATGTCTATGCTTCTTTTCTACTGTCCCATTCTAATGGGATGTATATGGACATGTTAGCCTAATTAGTGAAAGACCTATATTCTCCTCCATAATCAGATTGAACTGATTTTGCATTAGCCTAAAATTTAATTTTGATATGACCATGAAACATCATGAAAGCATTAAGGAAATCAGACTTATTTTGCAAAAAATAGATCCATGTGTATCTAGTGAATGTGTCCATAAAAAGCAATATAATATCTATAACCACCATTTGATGGCATGGGAGAAGGACCCAATAGATCTGTGTGGATTCCTTCAAAAGGTTTGTGATAAATTGTGTGTTATAGGTGCAAACAATTTTTGTAATTTTCTCATACATCATGAACTACAGAAATCCAGAGAATCTTTGTTTGATAAAGAAATATTACAAGCGTGTAAATGGACCTAATTGCCTCATAATGGACATGCTCAAGCCTACGATGTCAAACAAAAAGTAGAGAATTTGTGCCAGCCTGATTTTAAATATCATTATTAACAATAAAGTATGAGACTTGAGTTCCACCAGAAACCGGAAACTTTGTTACTCTATTATCGAAAATTTCAATTTTCACTTTTTAACGTATATAAATTTTTTAGAAGTAAATAATAAGAAAGAGATTTTTAAAATTATAAAAATTGAAGAGAGTGACAAATATAATTTAGAAGTGACAATGAAAATGTTTGAATCAAAATGATACCAAATGAGACAAAATAGTGAAAAAAAACTTATTTAACTCTAAAACATTATATTCTTCTTCGCTCTTATCTTCTACTTGAGGCACTGTTCCTATCTACTTGTTGATCAATTTTACTATTTTCAACTTCAAATGCAACTTGTTCTTACATATAGGTTCTAATCCATTGACTTTTCCTCTTATCCCAAAATTAATCTCTTTTTTGTCTTCTTTTGCAATGGTTATACTAGTACTAATGTATATCGTCTAGGAGTGAGCGATCCCTAGTTTTAAGGTTTGATTTTTTTTTTTTTTTGCCAGTTGAATTCTAGACGCAAGTGCATAGAGTTTTTAATTATTTTTTAAAATAAATAAATATTTTCGGTTGTTTTATTGTTTCTTTTCAGTTTTTGAACATATTTTCTGTTGTTTTAGTTGTTAATGAAATCAATTAAATACTTTTTATATTTTGTTAACTCATTATATATAGTTAAAATATTAAAAATCATTTATTATGATTTTTACTTTTAAAATATTAATATATGTTAAAATATAAATTTAAATCACCAAAGCACTCCTCTTTAAAACCCAATATGCACACAAATTTAACACATGTCTAAAGTTGAGTAATCCAATATTTTATACTGATTAAATTAAGACTAAATATTTTTTATCCAAAAAAAATTAAGACTAAATATTAAAATGGGGTCGAGTTGGCTTCATTAATAGTTTAAACAAAATTATAGGGTTTAATTGGTTTAGTATGACTAAAATTAAAAGTAAAACATCATTTTTTTTAAAAGTATTTTACCATGTATTATCATTCGAAACCTGACTCTTACATAAGTCTCTCTTTGTCTTTAAATATAGTTTTCATTAAAAAAATGTCGTGTCTTTAACTTAGCTACAGTTTAGTAAGCCTACTATTATTATTATTATTACTTTTTTAAAAATATTATTTAATTTTAATAGCAAAGATATAACCAGAAATTTGAATGAAAAAACCACAAATATATATATATATATATATATATATATATATATATATATATATATATATATATATATATATATATATATATATATATATATATATATATATATATATATATATATATATATATATATATATATATATATATATATATATATATATATATAAAAAAGTGATAAAAGAGAATCATAGGTATTTAGAAAATATCAATATTGATAATACAATCTGATAAAAAATAAACTAAACGAAAAAAAGTCAAAACAATCAAAACCAACACCCAAGCGAAATAAAAAGTGAACCAATAATTTGTGAAGCATATTTTGAAATCTCAAGATTAAAATGGACCGTCACAAAGAGCAAACTGCAAGAAGGTATGCTTGAATACTGACGCAAAACAAACACGAAACTAACCTCTAACCTCTTGGTCACTTAAGCGAGTCTTGCTTCTAATCTACCAAGGAAATAGAAAAACTTGAATTAATGGGTATGAACCCACTTCTAAGTCAAACTAATAATTATAGATATTCAGTGATTAATCGTCAAACTTTTCTTTCAAAAATTAATGTTTCTTATTTTCTAAGTAGTTCATACCATAAAATGTCAGATTGAGATCAAGTTTAAAGACACCAATTTTTCAAGACAAAAACTTTGAAACAACTCAAAACCCCTTAAAATCGAGTGTGGCAGAGGCCTTAGCCGTCAAACCCACTTAAAAACTATACTAGATGGCAAGCAACCTCATACAAAACAAAAGATTGTCAATCGACTCCACCTTCCTAACACACATCGCACACACCCCGCTACTAGACTTTGACACAATTTGGCGCCTCAGAAGATTTTGCCTAGTCGACAGCCTATTCTGAATGAGCTTTCAAAAAAACACTAAAACCTTAGACAGCGTCCAACTCTTCTAAATCCTAGATAACCCTACCACCACCCTCTCATACCTACCCACCCCTTCCTTGATTCCAAACAAAGCCACAAGGTTATCTTAAGCAGAAATAACCAAGAAACACCCCCTTAATGTGGTCTAAGTAAAGTTCAAGCAAGTGTATATAAGATTGAAGTAACTGACAAGTTTTGAAGTGTGAAAGTCGATCGTAATGTGTCTGAGTGGACAAAATATTATAAAATATAAGGCCTTTCTCGTGAAGTTATACGGATAATCCCTCACACACTAAAACAAGTTTCAAAACTTGTTTTTCTTAAGAAAATATTTCTAAAAATATTTTGAAGTCGCGCCAAATGAATTAGGAACTGTTAGAAAAGTTATGGGAAATTTTTTCTAATGGTCAATCGATTGACACTTATACCCAATTGATTGGGTTAGTGCAAAAATGCACCCTAAATGTTTAATGAATGGTAACAGCTATATTTCTTTTCTTGTCTTTTAAAACCTTCTAAAAGATTAATTTTAGGCTAACCAATCAAATGATGCATGATGCCAATTGATTTACTCATTAATTTTGGCCACCAAAATTTTTCATTTTTTTGGCCAATCTCTAACCTATAAATAGAGGCTCCCTTCTTCATATTTTCACTCTTTATCTAAAAATATTTTTATCACTTTCTCTCACTTAGAAATTTAGATGTAGTGCTTTCGAGAAAAATATTTTGCGACTAAGGCTTTTTGTAATTCTGGAAGGGTAGTATTGTAAATTCACTGCGGAACATTTTTGCCTTGGTTGAATAATTTATCTAATTAGGGATTGTTTATTTAGGTTCGAAGCTAAACCCTTTAAAAGCTTCAATTTGAGGATTATGTTACTAATTCGCCAGTTTCGTTTGAAGGTTCAGTCCGTTCAAAAGCTTTTATTGGATCGAGATCAGCCCGGTTAAAATCTCAAGTTGATTCATAGTTATCCTGTGTAAAAATCTAGTTTGGTTCGTAAGCTCAACCCATTAAAAGTTTTCTAAGTTGGGAGATAAGCCCGAAATAAAATCTCATCAGTGTGGTTAGCCCATAAAAACCCTGATTCGGTTCGTGAGCTCATCCCAGATTAAAGGTTATCCTTTGGTTTGAGATAAGTACGTCGGTCTAGCTTGGGGACTAACTGCATCAAGTTTCTATTTGGAAAGAAGACTAAATGCTTTAATATGTCATTTGAAAGGAACACTATCCGCTTCTCTCATATGTATGTTGTTTTCTTGGAAGTTAGCTAGAAACTTCATTTTCCTTGTATAAGGGAGTTCGAGAGTTCAACCTTTTAAAAACTCTTAAGTTTATTGGATACTCTCAAGATCAAATCTTGGGGACAGGACTAAGTCTTCTTGACTGAACTTGTATAATTCGTGGTGTCTTATCTCTTTCCTTAATTTTTACTTTCTGTATTTTATTCTTAATTTCCATTGCTAATTTCTAAATTCTTTTAAAATGATTTTAAAACTCTGAAAATGATCTTAAAAGTTTTTCAAATTATCATTTTTCTAAAACGCGTAATTCACCCCATATCTTGTGTGTTGTGTCATATATTCAACAAGTGGCATTAGAGCCTAACTCCTGTTTAAGGACTAATCATCTCAAGATAAAGATGACTTCCAACAAGAAATATTTTGCATCTATCTTTTAATAGTGCTAGGTTTAAATTGTGAAAATCTAGATTTAGGAATTTTATTCAATGTAATAAATTAGAACTATGGGAAACTTTAATCAACAATTTGTTTATCCCTACTCGGCAAGTAAATGGTAAAGTAGTAGATAAAACCAATTTCCTTTGGACCAATGAGGAGAATATAAAATTTGAAATAGATTTTAAAATAGAGATTTTTATTGTAGTGTCCCTAGATGATAGTAAATTTCTTTATGTTTACAATTCCAAAGCCTCCAAGAAAATGTGTGATACTCTTGAAATGGTATATGGAGTCTCTCCAAATATCAAATAAGAGGAAATGAATACATGAGCAGAAAGATGAAGAATCCTCTTATAAGTGTTTTTTCAAAACTTAAAAATATTAAAAATTATATTGGAGCATTTGTCACTAACCAATATCTAAGAATTAAGAATTAGAAACTTAATCCAATCCTTAAACCGAAAGATGCGAGGTTTCATAAGTCTCAGGAAAAAACAAAGAAGAAGGAAATCATAGAAAATTAAATGAACTAGATCAATTACTTAAAGATGAAGGAGCAATATCAAAAAATAAAGAATCACCAACTTCATCAACTCCTATCAAACAACTCATATGGCTTCCTTCGAAAGAACATACTGAATAGTTAAACGATCTTCAGAAGATTCAACTTTAAATGAAAGAACCTTATGCGTAAGAGGTTGTGTAGAAGTATCGTTCAATGGAATCTTCGAAGGAAGAAGAGAAGATCAATCACTTATAAATAAAGAAGAATCAACCTCGGAGAGAACTATGAAAAAATCCTCTTCAAATGAAGAAGATGAAGTCTTCTTAAAGGTATTTTACGAGGAAAATGATTATGAGGTAACTAAACCATCCTATAAGAAATTCAAAATTAGTGCCAAGTTGGTTTTAAGAAAATGATAAAATTAATAAGCGCAACTTGGATCTTAAGGAGTATTTAGAGCTTCTTGAAGAAAGCAACAAATCACTTAAATTAGAAATAACTAATATTAGAAACTCAAGAGAATCATGTGAGACTTGTATCTTGTTGAAAAAGGAAGTAATAGAGCTACATAAAACCCTAGGTAAATTTACCAAGGGAAAAGAAAACCTTGATTTGATCCTATCAAGTTAAAGATCTTCCTTAAATACAAATGGATTAGGATTCAAAACAGATAGAAAACCTAATACATATTTAGATCATAAGAAACAAAATCGTCAAGTTTATAAATACACACATTATGAGAAATTTGTTCACTTAGAGCCCTTTTATTTTGAGAAATTGAAAATGTCTAAAGGTAATAATAACCTTAGACCTTCTAGGAAAACTAAGACACCTGAATCCAAGAAAATATGAGTACCAAAGGTTAAATCATATCATGTTTTGCAGGAATACTTTGTAGATCAAAGCTTTACTAAATATTAAATAGAGTTGTGCAAAGATTATACTTTCAAGTATACGGTATTTTAAGTCTCTGATCCAAGAAGAGTAGATGATGGTCGATATCAACGATGGCGATCAAAGCAAGGTTTTTCATTGAAGATATTTCAACATTTATGATACTCAGTGATCAGCTAACCTCATAGTAGATTGAGTCAACATATCTATGATGGACTTATCCAGCTTGTCATTTGAACGAACTCTCGCATCCAACGATGAAAAGGACACAACATAATGATTTGGTGTTCCACTAAAGAAAGCTTTATCAAGGTCTCTTGATAATATAGTCAGTACATATTATTTTAAGGTTGAAATGATCAAAAAATCTCGATTAATCATTTAAAAATAGTGATTTAATTTTGCTCATTTCGACAAATCATATTTACTGACAAAAAAGATAAGTTTCTAAGTATTTTATAGAGAGGAACTGCAAATAAAATTAAACAGGAATACACAAAAGCAATATAATCCAGCACAAGGTCTAAAATACACCATAAAAAATGACTGACGTAAGCCTAACGATTGACACTTGAGACAATCGATTGGAGAATCTTGACGCTCATATTTACCAATCATATTCCAACTAAACATGTATTCCAAAACAAATATATCCCAAAATAAAGGCTCAATATCTTGAACGATCTGATTATTCAATGGATTGGAGCCTATAACCAATCCATTGGCACACCTAATTTGAAATGACTGAAATGACAAACATATAGTTTAACATGCATGGTCATGCAATGACCGACACAGCTTAACAAATTTAAAGGCAAACTAGACAGAATTAATGTTAAAATAAGGAGACCATATCACATCTGGAGACAGTTCATAGTTTTCTTTACTTGTTTATGATACCAACCAACTAGTAGTATTACTAATTAATTAATTGTTACATGCTGTCAATCAATAATATTATGAGATCTTGGGAGGTGGCTAAAATATCAGCACTCATTTGACTTAGAGATCTTCAAACCAAAAGCAGAAACATCATTGTCCTATAAATAAAAGCCACCACAACTTGTTCTACTCACTCTCTCAAACCTAACACAAACATAACACTCTCCTCTTAAAACAAAAAATGCAAATACATTTCTCCATTAAACTTCTTGTTAGTTTCTTGCTCTTGTTCATTTCCCCTCTGTTTCTTTCATTCTCAACCGCCGCAAACAGACCGCAAGATCTCCTCCGTTCATCATGTGCACAAGCAAGATACCCAGCTCTCTGCTTCCAAACACTCTCGAACCAAGTCAGTCCCACGGCGAAGCCCTTAGAACTGGCTCAGGCCGCCGTTAAAGCCAGTTTCGCCCGCACTCTCACCCTTTCCGTTTACCTCAAGAACACTCTAAAGTCACAGCTGACAGTTGGGTCTAAAGGTAACAACAGAAAGCGAGTTGCATTGAGTGACTGTGTTGCTCAGATTTCCGATTCTGTTCTTGAGTTGAACCGGACGTTGAACGAGTTACGGAAGCTTCAGATGGGAACGTTCGAGTGGCAAATGAGTAACGCTCAGACATGGGCTAGTACGGCAATAACAAACGGTAACGCGTGTATCAACGGTTTGAATAGGAGTGACGCAGAAGAGAAGATGAAGGTGGAGGTGAAACGTAGGGTTACGGAAGTATCCATGTTTACAAGTAACGCTCTCTACTTTATCATTCGTCTCGGTGATAGCAGGAATCCAAAGCCTCACTCCAATTCCAATAACTGATGCATCCATAATATTGTCAAGTTTCTGCTTTTGTTTCCCATAGCGTGGTTGAAAATGTTTTGTTGAACCATACTTGCTAGAATTGTAAAGTACGTATGCTTTTGTTTCGTTTTTGTTTTTGCTGTGTGCAAGAGACAAGATGTAAATCTATGTTTTTGTATGCAGTTTTTAATATGTTGGCTTAGCTGTGTTTAGATTAGTCAATGGAAATTTAATGCTGTAAGAATATCTTGCACTCTAATTTTAATGACTCGTACTTGAATTTTTATTGTTTTTTACAAACAAAATATAATAGAATATATTATGTCTAAATCAAAAGAATGCTCAAATCTTTCAAGTTCATCGTTTTCATTAGTTTATTGCAGAACACTATATATTTAAGAGATTTTCAAATTAATCAGACCACAACATGTCAGATCATAAGCCACCCCTCTCAGCCTAAATAGATCACCACTAGAAAAAATCATTTGAAAAAGGATCAAAGACTCGCAGGGAACTTAGTTAGGACTTGGGAAATTTAGAATCTAGACACTACAACATTTAGGCTCTCCAGCAACAATTGAAAAACGTTGCCAGAACTCTGAAAATCGTTGCCTAAAACAATAGGGGACGTTTTCTAGGCGTCTCCTGTGCGAGCGTTGCCTATTGTTTGAGGCGACGTTTTTTTATGTTTTTTGGGAACACTTTTGAAAAACGTCGCCTATAGTAAAGGAATAGGGGACGATTATTTACAGCCTCTGAGACAACGTTTTTTAAGTGTTGCGTTGCCAAATTCGACTACAATTAACAATCGTTGCCTTAAACCTGAATCAGGAAGATCGTTTTTGAAGTGTAGCCATAGCTTATAGGTTGTTGTTTTATAGTGTCCACATAAAATATACAATTTTGCAATTATTATCAAAATAATATAGTCAATAATAATTGGCTTCAAAAATAATATTGGTTATATAACTTAAACCATACATCCATAAAAGTTGTAATATAATAAAATCGAGTTCAAACTTTAATTCAAGATATAGTATATAGAGTACACAAAATGCCTAACGTAACAATATTACTTTTAATACTTTGAAGTATGACCCTAGTAAAATAACTAAAAACATAGTTCAACAAAAGAACAAAAATCATATTTCAAGTTTAATGCTTTCAACTACAAGCCAAAAAAAAGACATCATCCAACTCATTCAAGTTTGTCTTCTAGGAGTAAAGCATCCAGATCGTCCTCTTGAAATTCGTTATCCTCCATAAATTCTTCATCTACGTCGTCCTCTTGAAATTCACCATCTATATCCTCCTCTTGAAATTCATCATCTAGATCTATGTCGTCCTCTTGAAATTCGTCATCTACGTCGTCCTCTTGAATTTTATCATTTAGGTCGTCCTCTTGAATTTTATCATTTATGTCGTCCTCTTGAATTTCATCATTTATATCGTCCTTTTCAACATCTTCATTGATACATTGCTGCATAAGAAAATAAAATAAAACACATTAACCATAAGTATTTTTGGTCCAAAGGACAATTAAGACGTCAACAAGAATTAAACCTCGCACAAATAAAAACTAAACCAATGAGCAAAACACATTGTTTATATTCTTCACATCTCATGGATGTGAATTAATTATGAAGGTTTTTAATGGATGTGAATTTTCGTTCTAAACTGTAATAGGTGACATGAGCTTACTAGCAAATAAATCAATTATGAAAACCATTCTGTTTTTGGCTCACTATTCAGGACTTACAATAGCCTTTAACTGTATGTATGTATGTATAACTTGTGCTATCCTTTTATGTTTATTTTTTGGAGTAAATGAACTCTGATGAACACTCTTACTTGTTGTATCTTCTTTGGTGTTCAGTATCATATGGATAAATTTACAGCATACATAGTGAGTGTTATCAAACAAGGGGGTCCCATAATCTTATCCCAGGCAAGTATGTTTGTGAAATATCAATGAAAGCTCGCACAAATAAAACAGTTTCAGCCACTTCTAGGTGTTGTCACTACTTAAACAATTTCAACCACTTACTTTATTCTAGGTGTTGTCACTACTTGCAAATTTTTGCATACATTAACAACCATTTTGATACTATAACATAATTAGAAAAATATAAATCAATAATATTGATATATATGGTTACCTTTCCATGACATGGAGCATGAGTTGATGTAGATGAATGCATTTGCGGTCTTATATCCTTTGGGGAACTATTAGCATCTCCATGAGATAATCCTAACAAATCTTCAATTGACTCTATATTAATTTGAGGATTGCATTGTTGTATTACGGTCTTAAAAGCATTTTGCAATCTATCAATCTTATCTTGAAACTCGTCCCTTAATGTAGAGACCTCTTCACTGTGGGCTTGTTTCAAAGCATTAATCTCTGCCTTTCTCTTTAAGGAAGTTTTAGTTATGTTTCTCCCATAATAGCGTACCCTGCCTGGACACTCCTTTTCAAAAAAAAACTTTAAAAGCTTCTGTATCACTTTCCTCCTTTTCAACCATTTCTTGAAGTTGGGACTAGCATAAATTACAAAAAAAAATATTAGCTACTATTATAGACAATGTTGGCCGATTATATTAAGCAAACGTATTATATAAACAATGTTACATACAATTACTTTTCCAGTTTCTACATCCAGTTCCTTTCCTTTATTTCCTTTTCGAGTTTCAACAAACATTTTTGATTGAGTGGGCTCTCTTTTTTCCTTTCCACACTGCACAAATCAAAATAATTCCATAACAAATAATGTGAATTAAAATTCCTATTCACGAGTCAAAGAAAAGTTTTTCACGAATACTTTAATTGAACAAAGAAACATTCATACAAGAAATAATTTATTGAGAACAAAAGAAAGTTACCACTTTTTCACGAGTCAAAGCAAAGTTTTTGGGACCCATTCGATACATCCACTTTAGTTGAGCTCTATTTCTAGTGTTATTTTCACTGATTGCCTACATTTAAATTTGACAGAATTATTATAATAAATATTACTTAATTATGGCATACATAGAAAGGTGTAAATTCACACACATACATAAAAAAATTATTAATCTTACTTGTATAGTTTCCTTACTCCAATAAGCACAAAGACTCTTAAACTGGGCTATTGGCACGTTTGGCGGACGATTTTTGAGTCTCTCGGTCATGTTGGAATACTTCAAAAAATGATTCTTCTTAATTTTGTGCTTATATCTTCTCCATGCCTCTCTAACAGTGGTCTCAATCCAATCTCGTGCTTCAACCGGCAAGATAAACTTCTGCTACATAAATTATAAGATAAGACAAGATCAAGAAATGAAACACTTTTTTTAATAATTAGACTTTCAAATTCATAGATAAAAACATACATTAGTATATCTCCAGAAACGGTTTTTATTTTCATCTGGCATTCCTGACCAATTGGTGTAACGTAGAGGACAAAATGTTGAGTTCCTAGCCAATGTTCCCAAGAAGAGGCTCAAGTCAGATACTACTTTTTCACTAGGACCAATTGGCTGAAAATCCTCATTAAAGGTCACTTCTACTCGCTCTTCCAAAGTTCTTGCATGAATCTTTTTGCACAAAGTTTTCCCACGAGTTTTTCTTTGGGATGTTTCTATAAAGTAATAACACAACAACATGATATCACATGTTTGCTACCAATATGTAAATAATACATGAAATCATTATTATGAAATATGAAACTAATTACCTTTTTCTTCTTCTCTATTTGTGATTGCATCTTCTTCGTTGACTTTTGCCCGATTTTGAAAACTTTCTTGTCGAGTTCCTTTTTTTGATTGATTTTGATTAGAGCTACGGTTAACGCTGCTGCCCGGTTTTTCACCATTATTTGACTTGGTTGCATCCATTTCCTTTGACTTGTAAAGATCTACATAATCATCAATCAACATTGATGGGCATTTTGGCACCCTGTTTAGCTTTTGAGAGCATTCAGCTTTTGACATCATTGTGTCCAAAGATAGAGTAGATTTCTCTGGTTTCTTATTTTTGGAAGAAATAAGTATTCTCCTTGCAACTGGTTTTTCCACCTTTTGAATTTTATCTCTATTGTTCTCTAGTAGATTCTCATGAATTCTTTTTTTCAGCATTCCTGGTTTCAATATAATTTTCTCGTCATAATAATGTCATGAAAAGAAATATATAAATTTAAAGTATATGCAGGGATATTAACTACCTTGTGAAACTTCTTTGTTTCCATGTGCAAGAACTTCCTTAGCTTGTGGTTGCAAAAGCTTAGGTCTCTCTGCTTTCTTCATAGCAATGTGATTGTCCAATTTTCCATCAACCTTTTGAATTCTTTCTCTATTCACTGTAGCTTTCACTTGAGTTCTTTTCTTTGGTGTTTCTAATTTTAGTAAAATTCACCAAAAGATATTAGGAATAATTTCATGTAATATATGCATAATAGAAAATTTTAAAAATCACTTACCTTGTACAACTTCTTTGTCACCATGTGCATGATCTTTCATTACTTTTGGTTGCGAGAGTTTGTCTATCTCCATTTTCTTTGCAATAGTCTCTTTGTCCAAATTGTGATCAACCTTTTGAACTCTTTCTTGTTGAGTTCCTTTTTTGGTGTTTCTAATTTTTGTAAAAATTCATTAAAAAACAGTAGGAATAATATATCTAAAGGAATTCCAAAACATAACTTTAACATACATCATTTTATATAAAATCAAATGAAACAAGAAAATGATTTACCGTCCACAACTTCTATAATTTCCTGAACCCTTTCTCTATTGTTTCCCTGTAGCATCTCATGTAACTTGTCAATTTTTTCTTTCTTAACATGTTGTAGCACTTTCTTTGTCAATTCTGCACTTGATCTGACTTGAAGAGGAAAATCAAATCTTTTAGTAGGACTTAGACCACTCCTCCTATGTGATCCACCATCTTTTACACTTCTTACATTGTCCATTATGGCCAACAACTATGATCTACAAAGGGAGAAAATTGCATAATTAAATAATGAAAAATTGAGTATAAATTGACATTATGCATAACCATAAATTAACAGTATATTTGAATCTAGTTTGTTATGGTTTAAGTAAAAAAATGACAGCATGCGTAACCATAAATTAAACTTTGAATCATAATTAGTACTAGAAACACATTGCCAATGCTACCTAATCAGTACTAGAATCATAATCGGTTTCATCGTCACTTCCATAACTCGTGTCACTGTGATCACTCTCTATTGCTTTTTGGTTGTGAAGTTCTGACAAAGGAATTTCAAAGATATCATCCGGCAAATCTTTCCTAACCAAATCCACTTCACAATCATCCCTTAATGTATTAAGATTTGTTGAAATATCATATTCTTGGGCATTTGTACTTAAAGATTCTCCCATGTCAAATGATTCCCTTGGAAGTGCATTTAGAACATAGTGTTTGTTTTTGTTTAAAGGATCTTCAATAAAGAAGCATTGTTGAACTTGAGATGCCAACACAAATGGATCATTTTTGTAGCATTTTTTGTTAAAGTAAACCAACGGCGATCCATATTTATCCTTTTCATCCACAAACCAATCACATTTGAACAATACATATTTTTCATGACCATAATAATCTAACTCTATAATATCTTTTATTGCCCCATAGTAAGTCACACTAATCTTTTTGGGATTTTCATCCTTCGCATTTCTAAGAACTTGAGTCACCGCTTCTAATGTCACACCACTATTTTGTGTTTTAAGCCTTGCTTCACGATTTGTTGTATGAAACCTGTATCCATTAATAACATAACCAGAATACCTTCTAACAACATCATTTGGTCCCCTAGACAACACCTTCAACCATTCAGTAACTTTCTCATCCATGAGACGTGTTTCAAACCATTGAATAAAATCTTCTCTTTGATTGTTAGCTTTTCTGGACTTCCTTTTTTTTAGAGGATTATGATCATTAACCTCATGCTCTCTACAAAATAAATAACTAATATTTTAATACAAAAGAAAAAGAAAACTTATAGTGAGAATGAAATTTTGTATCAAGTAGATGAGTGTACCTAATGTACTCTTGCACTTCATCGCAATTGAATAAAATGTAGTCGTGAGCTTGGTTTAGAGACTTATGATCAAGGGAAATTAGTTTCTTTCCCCCGATTGGATGACCTATGTTTGGAGTATCATCGCTATTTCGTTTCATTCTATTTATCCTTGTGTCTACAACACTAGACAAATATCTTGAACAAAATGTTAGAGATTCTTTAACTAAGTATGCTTCAGCGATAGAACCCTCTGGACGACTCCTATTATGAACAAAAGATTTTAAATCACCCAAATATCTTTCCATATAATACATCCATCGAAATTGAACCGGTCCACCAAATCTGACTTCATTTGCCAGGTGAATTGGTAAGTGAACCATTATGTCAAAGAAACTCGGAGGGAAGATACGCTCGAATTGGCAAAGTGTTTCAGCAATTTCTACTTCCAAGTAATCCAATGATTTCACATCTATAACCTTCTGGCATAAACACCGAAAAAATGAACAAAGTCGAAGCAAAGGGATAACAATTTGATTAGGGCCTATCCCTCTTATTGCTACTTGCAACAAGTAATGCAATATAATATGAGCATCATGACTCTTGTATCCAGAAACTTTTCCTTCATTAACTTGAACACATCGAGAAATATTGGATGCAAGGCCATCAGGAAGTTTTACTGTCTTTAAAACATTACAAAAAATAGTTTTCACTTGCTTTGTTAGGGAGAAACATGCCTTAGGGATTTGAGTTTTCTTACCATCACTTGTTTCCTTCAAATGGAGTTTTTTTCTAATCCCCATGTGTTGTAGGTCCAAACGAGCTTTTGCATGATCCTTTTTCTTACCTTCAATATCTAAGAGAGTCCCCATTATATTATCACAAATGTTCTTTTCTGTATGCATAACATCTACATTATGGCGCAAAGAATTATCCTTCCAATATGGTAATTGCCAAAAGATAGACTTTTTCTTCCATGGACCAGGCCTTTTTTTATGATATTTTTGCCCCACTACGTCATGAATCTTTTCTAAGTCTTTTAAAATCATTGTTGAGTCTAACAAGGAGGGTGCAGACCTATATTCTGGCTTTCCATCAAAAGAACTTGAATTTGATCTCCAACTATGATTTGAATCCAAAAAGACTCGATGACCCATATAACACATCTTTCGACTATGTTTTAAGTATCTTGAAGAAGTTTTATGATTACAAGCAGGACAAGCAAACTTCCCTTTAGTACTCCAACCGGATAACATAGCATATGCAGGGAAGTCATTCACAGTCCACATAAGAGCTGCACGCATTTGAAATGATTGATTTTTTGAAATATCATATGTTTCTACACCGACTTCCCACAATATCTTAAGCTCCTCAATAAGTGGCTGCAAATACACATCAATTTTATTTCCGGGTGACTTTGGTCCAAGAATAAGTAACGACATCAAACAATTTTCAGCCTTCATGCACAAATTTGGCGGATAGTTATATACTGTTAATACAACAGGCCATGTGTTATGTGAAAGACTCATGGTCCTAAGTGGATTAAACCCATCACTTGACAACCCAATTCTGATGTTACGAGTTTCACGAGCAAAATCTGAATGTTTGGCATCAAAGTCTTTCCATGCTTGGGCATCAGCTGGATGCCTTAACTTCCCATCCCTTGAACGATGATCTGCGTGCCACCTCAATGTATCAGCTGTCTTTGAACACATAAAAAGTCTTTTCAATATTGGAATCAATGGAAAATGTCTTAGAACTTTGGCGGGAACCTTATGAGCTTTTATAGATTCTTCAAGATCATTAGCAACTTCAGGATATTCAATCCACCTTGACGTGCCACAAATATGACATGAATCATCTTTCTCGTGATCTTTCCAAAACAACATGCAGTTGTTCGGACATGCGTCAATCTTTTTATAGTCTAAGCCCAAATCTTTTATCATAGATTTTGTTTTATTGAAAGAGACAGGGATGTTCAAATCTGGCATAGCCTCTTTTAACAACTCTACGAGAGCAGTGAATGATGCATTACTCCATCCATGGAGACATTTCAACAAATAAATTCGAATAGTGAATGATAACGAGGAAAACTTTTCACAACCAGGATACAACTCTTGATTTGCATCATCAACTAGTTTATAAAATTTCTTTGCATCTTCATTTATCCCTTCATGTACTCCACCTCCTTCAGCCACATCTTTAAATGTCTCAAATAGTAAGCCATCGATATCATCATGAGATGATGTTTCATCATCACTATCACCATCAAGATCTATAAGACTCTCATCTTCACCATGATAAATCCATTCAGTGTATCCCTTTACAAATCCTTTACTACATAAATGGTCATACACTACATCTCTTACTTCCCAAGTATCATTGCAACATACAGAACAAGGACACAAAATCTCTTCTTCTTCAACCATTCCTTTGGTGAATGCAATATCCAAAAAGTAATTTACACCGTCCTTATAACTTTGACTGTGTGGAGGTAACTCCACCCAATCCTTCTTTATCATGTTTGGTTTTCTAAAATGAAATAAATTATACATTACTCTTTATCATATAAAGGATGGAAAAATACCATGGTTCATATATCAACGTAGCTTTTACAAATGCATAGTTATTATAAAAATTTCATTTATAATCTAAATATACACTAAACATGCATTCCAATACCAAACATAGAATAAATTGGTGAACTTTTAATCTAAACATGCACAAACATTTCATAGTCTAATATAATATGTATTTGTTGTTTCTTTTCAAACTATATAATATGTATTTGTTACCTAAATTCTTTCAACTTGATTCCAGCAGTAATAGAAACTAAAATCTTGTCCTTAGTTACAAGCGACTTCGATTTCAACACAACTTCCTTCACTGCAACAACAACAACAAAGCTAGTAAATGAAACGGAGACATTTCTTTCCCAAACAATGTTGAAACCGATGAAATATCTATTGAGGTTTAACCGAAACAACGACGGTGAATGATCTAAAGACAAATAATTAAAAAATGAGAAAATGAAATGCAATTACAATTACAAACTTATTAAACAAAATTGAACAAAGAACCAATATTGTAATAGTTATCTAATAAAGTGCCACCACGGAATAATATAGGTATTTACTCATGCAAAACTTAAAGAGTAGAAAGTAATTTATCTAACTAATCATATAAAATTTAAAGGAATAGAATACCACCATGAATAAAACATACTGAGAGTTTCGTAAAAAAATTATATATGCTGTTCAATTTAAAGGAGAGTTATCTAACTAATTATATATGCTGTCCAATTTAAAGGAGAGTTTCGTAAAACAATTATATATGCACATGGTGCTGTCCAATTATATATGTTGTCCAATAAAACATAATGAGAGTTAAAACAATTATGCTGTCCAATTTAAAGGAGAGTTATCTAACTAATTATATATGCTGTCCAATTTAAATGAGAGTTTCGTAAAACAATTATATATGCACATGGTGCTGTCCAATTATATATGATGTCCAATAAAACATACTCAGAGTTAAAACAATTATGTTGTCCAATTTAAAGGAGAGTTCTCTTGTGGCTAATAAACTTCATGCTAACAAAATAATGAGCATCGCTCACAGTAAAATCGTAAAACAATTATGCTGTCCAATTATATATGCTATCCAATTTAAAGGAGAGTTCTCTTGTGGCTAATACATACACAATTATGCTGTCCAAACTAAACAACACCAAACCGTAAAACACCGTACAACAACACACATATACATGAACACCTTAACAGTGACAATTCAAAAGAAACTAAGCTAACATTGCGCAAACCGCATCATGCACGTAAGAAAAATAGACTTAAATAATGTTATAATAATTCATTATTCATGTAAAATAATTTATTTCAACTATTCATTTTCTAGGTGAAACAGCTATAACATTTTCTTCCTTTTGAAACCAAATCCAGGAAGAGGTGAACAATGAAAACAATGTCACAGACAACATAGTTCACAAAAATAATGTACATAAAAACCATTAATCTACAAAGAACTCTTAAGTATCAAAACGGTGATGTACAATCACATGAGTTCATTACAGTAAAATATAAAATTTGTAAATGTCAAACCAGTGCTTGGTATTTGACATCACTTCTACTCAACAGAAATGTTGCAGGCTTGGAACACCCCTGATACCTGCAAAAAAATAGCAAGATTTCAGAAACACACTATTTAGATCAATAACACTGACTCAATTTGAGAGATTCATTTTATAGACAATCTGATAGAGGTGCATGTCACAGTATAGACAGATAAGAAAAATAGCAGGTGTTAGGAACCCAGAATTGGATTCCAAAGGAAAAACAATTTTATTCGAAAAATAGAAAGGACTAGGAAAGAAATCTCTCCTTCAAGGGTTTTCCCTCCACAATAGAGTCACTACTCTATTCACAATTGTTTACAATAGGATCAACTCAAACACAACCATACGAAATGGAGATAGAAATATAAATGCAGAAATACATACAAACACAGTGGACGACTTGGACGACGTGGACGGCGGACGACGTGGACGGCGGACGACATGGACGAAAGCAGTTGGACGGCGAACGACGAACGGACGACGACGTGGACGACGAACACGGCGTGGCAATTGGACGGAGTGACGAAGAACACGGCGGAGGGTGTGAACGAAAGAGGTTTGACTCGGAGCGGATGAAGGACGGAGCGTCTGAGAGCGCGGCTAGGTTCGGCGAAATGTGTGAACGAAAAAGAAGGAGAATCGAAAGCTGCTGCTTTTGTTTTCCTTATCTGTTTATTTTTCTTTTTTTTATTTTCTATTCTTTTTAATAAGACGTGGCAATAATTGAGAGGACTAGTAATGAAAAATATTTTAAATTCCTGTGTTAGAAAATTTTTTATTTTCTGTTTAATGAAAAAATTTTTAATATATATATATATATATAAGTTTTAGAGAAATATTAATAATGTGTTAGAAAAATTCCTGTTTAATTGAAATATATATAAGTTTTAGACTTTTATATATATATATATATATATATATATATATATATATATATATATATATATATATATATATATATATATATATATATATATATATATATATATATATATATAATTTTTTATTTTCTGTTTAATTGAAATTTTTTATTTTTAAATTCCTGTGTTAGAAAAATATATTTTTTTATATATATTAATAATGTTTAGAGAAAAATATTTGTTTTTTAGTGTATAAGTTTTGGAGGGAAGATTGCCACCAAAAATTTGATAATTCTAAAAAAATTTATACAACATTTCAGAAATGTAGCCTTTTATTAGAACTAATGTAACAATCTAAAAATGTCCCCAAAAATATTTTAGGGGACAATTGTCAAACATTGCTAAAGAAATAATATTTTAATGCTCTAAAATCGTACCCAAAAGCAGTTAAGGGCACAATTAACAACCGTTGGCAAAAAAATAAAAGAGTATCGCTCCATAAACGTCCCCAAAAGTATTTTAGGCGACGATTATCAAGGATTGCAAACATATTTTTGACAACAATCGTAAATCGTTGCCTATATGAATTTAAGGCAACAATTTCTACATGTTACCTAAAAAAGTGTTGTCAGAGACAACAAATGTTGTAGTGAGAGTTGCATGATCAAAGGACGGTTTTGTGTTTGATGCTTGAAAATCATGTTGTCATGTGATCAATGTTGCTTGTGAATCCATGGTTTTGATTGTATGTTAGCATTTAGGGGTTTGATTGCTCTGTCGACAAGTTAATTATTGCCATTCTTGTGTTGATGTCATGAATTGCTAATAGAATTTGACACGTGATGTATTTATATGTGTTGGACTTAAAACTTCACACATAAGAGGGATGAATTGTGTGGTTTGAAAAAATATAATTTTGAAAACTTTTTAGCAAGTTAACTTAAATCAGAGTTTTAAAATCATTTTCAAATAATAAGCAACGAATAATAAATAAAATAAATTAAAAGATAAGGGAAGAAGGAGGACACAAATAATTATAGAGGTTCATTCAAAAGTAAAAAACATACACCTCTCTCCAATACTTGGTCTTGAAAGTTTTCAATAATCCTTAAGAGCTTTTAGTAGGAAAGCCTCACGAATCCTCTTATACAAGGAAATGATGGTTGACCTTCAACCAAATGATACAAGACAATAGATACGGCCATTTGCGTACTTTCTCCAATAAATGGCTGAGAGTGAAGTGGTCATTCTCCCTTCCCAATTGTGGATTGAAGCGATTAGTCTCCTTTCCACGAACACGGACCTTGTAGTGGTTGTTCTTTAAATTCCAAATATCTGAGCTTAATTTTGGTTTAAAAGGATAACCAAGTAACCTTTGAGATTTTAAGTGAGTTGATCTCAAACCTAGGAAGATTTTTAATATCAGATAATCTTCAACAAATCTTAGTTTTACTGGCTAACTAAGAACCAATGGAGGATTATCAAAGCTAGTTAAGCTTCAACCTAAATAGAAACTGGTCACACAATCCTCAACCAAAGCTTTCATCTGGTTTAGCTTTGAACCACATATTTTATCCCTAAATGGATTGTATTCAATCAAGGTGTATAAACAACATTTCCTTGGTGAATTTTACAATTCTATCCTTCCAAAATTACATTGATATCCCCACTCACAAAGAACTTTTATCACAAAAGGATTTGGCGATAACATCTAGTGAGAGAAAGTTAAATAAAACTTTAGAGTGAGAGAGGTACATTTCAAAACACATTTCTGGATGATTTGAAATGAGAAATGAGACATCTATTTATAGACAAGAGAAACGCCCAAAAAAATTCTCATTTAATTATTTTGACCATTGTCTAATCGATTAACACTTTGGCCTAATCTGTCAGATCATAAAAAATAGTCGTTGTTGGTCATTCAAAAAGGAAATGAGATATTGCTAGTTGTTTCACATCATTGAGGCGTTGTCTAAATAGCTTGAGGCTTAAGTTTGAATTGACCTAATTGATTAGCAAAGTAGCCTAATCGATTAGATTGATCAAATATTTCCCTTTTAGCTATTTCTACTGCTCCTAAGTCATCTGGAACAATTTAAAGACATTTTTGAAAATGTTTTCTCTTGGTTAAGATATTTGAAAAAAGTTTTAGTGTGTGTGTGTACTTATAGCCATATAATTTTATAGAAAACCCTTTTATAAAAGGTCACTCACTTACTATCTTAGGAAATTAACTCCTTCTACAAGCCATTTGCCAAATATTATCTTTTGTGTGGACATTGCTTGATAATACTTGAGGCTTTAGCTAAATGCTCTTTGTTTTCCTTCTTATTTAAATAGTCAAGTTCATCAAACCATATCTTTTTGGTTTGTATCTTTAACTGCTTAGGCATTGTGTTTGACTTATTATTAGTTCTCTTTATGGTTGATCTTATAGATGTTTTTATAGTTGTCCTTACAGTTGTCATCATAGTTGACATCATCAAAAGATAATGTGTTGGTTAAAGATATATTACCTACAAAACAAGGTTTCGCATTCTCCCCCTTTTTGATGATGACAACACATGTCTCAGGGGAGGTAGTAAAAGAAACAAAACAATATATATTTTGGAGTGATAACACTCTCCCTTAGTTAGATAAAAAATATATCCTCTCCCTGAGAGTATATTTCTCCGTCTTTGTCAACATCAAAAAGACGGGTACAGATAAAATGCGAGAAAGTAATATCCAAGCAAGGTTATGCAAAACAAGGACAATTTAGTTATTTAGGAATGAAAAAACATCAAACTCATATTATTGAAATTATCAAGATACAAAAAGAAAATTACTGAATTGAAATTACAAAAGGGAGATACTGCGGAAATTTAACAAGCACATAGAAAATAAATCTCTTGCTATAGGTCTCAATTTTCAATTTTTAACTTAATCACTTTTACATTTTTGGCTATGCTTTGGAAAATTTTCCAAACCTGCTTTAAGTCTATATTTTCGCTTTCCTCAGTTTCTTCTCCTTCATCTACCAAGTCATCTCTAAGTTTAGAGAACTTGATATCGATTTTCATGTGTCTGAGTGTAGTTGTTTAGTTATTGGCATGCATTTTTGGTAAAACCAGGTGTGTGTGTGTGTGTGTGTGAATGTCATGACTGATGTCATAACATTCTAGTTTATTATGTACTGATTCATTAGGTACCTTTGCAGAAAAATATTGTCATACATGTGCTGCTGTTTATAAGTGTGTATCTGAGCATTTTGCAAAAAGATCACATTTACCTAAATCAGTAGACAGGTTTTCAGATGTCATAACAAATGTTAAGACATCCTGTTCTGAACTAACAGTTATGCAGTTTGGGTAATTCTGAGTTTTTTCAGGAAAATGACTCAGTCTTTCCAGAACAGAAAATCTCGTGGACTTGGGGTTAACCTAGCTCAACCCTAACCTGGTTGATAAAGTCCTGTGACCTAGTCTTAAGGTCAAACGGAATTAACCCTAACTTTTTGTGGAAACCCTAACTGAAGATGCAGCTGCTATATATTCAACAGAGCTGCTGTTTTGGAATTAATCCCTTTTTGACAGAAGATCATTTAGAAGCTGTATAGTTTTAACTATTGTAATCCAAGCAAGTATCATTGTGATAAGTGACTTGGAATAGGTTTTAATTGTAAGGGTTGTGTACCACTCAAAGCTTTGAATCAAGAGTGTGTTTGTGTCTCTTGACTAAAGCTTTGAAGCAAAGTCAAGTTAGGTTTGTGTATCACTCAAAGCTGTGAAGCAAGAGTGTTTGTGTTGCTTGATTAAAAAGCTGTTAAGCATAATCAAGTGTATGTTTTGAAGAGTGTCTTCATCAATTCATTAGTCAAATTATTTTATGTATCACTGCTGTGATTGAGGGGGAGTGAGTAGGAACTCAGGTTTAAGTTGTACTTAGATTGAAGTTGCATTGGGTAGGTCTTAAGTGAAGGAGATAAACTGGTTGGTTTATTCCTGAATTAATATCTCTTATAGTGGATTTCCTCCCTGGCTTGGTAGCCCCCAGAGTAGGTGTTGTTGCACACTGAACTGGGTAAACAATTGACTGTGTTCTTTACTGTTTTCTTGTATTTATTGTCTTATAGAAAGTCAGATACGGTGTCATAACATTGAACGTGACATTGAGTATCTGCAGCCAGAATTTCAATTGGCATCAAAGCAGGCACCCTGCCTGTATTACTGGATGAGATCTAGGGATATCACTTTCTGGCACTATGGACAAAGAAGGAGTTTTTGGAAATAGACCACCCATTCTGGATGGAACAAATTATGACTACTGGAAACCTCGTATGATTGCCTTCTTAAAATCTCTGGACAAAAAGGCTTGGAGAGCTGCTGACAAAGGATGGATCCATCCCACCATAACTGAGAAAGATGGGACAATCAGTCTGAAGCCTGAGGAAGATTGGAGTAAAGAAGAAGATGAGTTAGCCCTGGGAAATTCCAAAGCTTTAAATGTCTTGTTCAATGGAATTGATAGAAACATATTCAGACTAGTACATCAATATGAACTGGCCAAGGAAGTTTGGGACACTCTCAAAACTACCCATGAGGGCACTTCCAAAGTAAAAATGTCAAGACTTCAGATGTTGACTACCAAGTTTGAGAATCTAAAAATGATGGAAGATGAAACCATTCATGAGTTTCACATGAACATCTTGGAGATTGCCAACACCTCAGGAGCATTGGGAGAAAAGATGTCAGAAGAAAAATTGGTGAGAAAGATTCTCAGATCCTTGCCTAAAAGATTTGCAATGAAGGTAACTGCCATAGAATAAGCCCAGGACATCAGCAAGTTGAAAGTGGATGAACTTATTGGGTCTCTTCAGACTTTTGAGATGGGGATCACTGAAAATGGTGACAAGAAGAACAAGAGCTTAGCACTTGTATCCAACACTGATGTTGAAAACAAGGAGGATGAAGAAGAAAATATTTCAGAAGCTATAGCCATGCTTGGAAGACAGTTCAACAAACTCATCAAAAGAATAGATCCAAAGTCAAGGTCTAATGTTCATAACATTCCCTCTGACATTGACAGTTCCAACAGAAGACCAAGGTCAGAAGAGAAGGGAAATCAAGGCAGAAGAATTCAATGCCATGGTTGTGAAGGATATGGGCATATTCGAGCTGAATGTCCTACCTTTCTTAAGAAACAAAAGAAAGGAATGACTGTTACTTGGTCTGACTGTGATTCAGAAAGTAATTCTGAAGAAGAATCTGCCAAACTAGTTACTGCTCTAACTGGTGTTTGTACCTCTGAAAGTGACACTAGTGATGAAGAGGTGACATTTGAAGAACTGGATGATACTTACAAGAAATTGTGTATCAGAAGTACTGAAGTCTGTGTGCAGAATGAGAAACAATCAAAACTCATCATAAAGCTGGAGGCTGAAAAAAGGGCAAACCTTGAAACTATAAGTCATCTAGAAGGGAAAGTTCAATTGCTGAACTCACAACTGAATCAAATGACCAAATCTGTCAAGATGCTGACTAATGGAACAGACAAATTGGAAGAGATCCTTCAGGTTGGACAAAATGTGGGAAATAAATCTGGACTAGGATTTGTGGAAGCAAGGAAATCTGGGACAGATAAGAAGATCAGGCCTGATAAGCAAATGTCAAAACAGATGTCTCAACACAACTCTCAACATCAGGAACAAAGACATATGAAGAAAAGGTACCAAAGATGGAGATGTCATCATTGTGGGAGATATGGCCACATAAAGCCTTTCTGCTTCAGATTGCATGGATACCCTAATTAGAACTCAGGTGTCAAACCTAAGTCTAAAAAGGTACCACATGCTCCTAAATGGAAGAAAAAGGCTACTGCCCTGATAGCCCACACTTCCCTGAGGGTCTCTGCAAAGGAAGACTGGTACTTTGACAGTGGGTGTTCCAGACACATGACTGGAATCAAGAACCTCCTCAATAATGTTAAACCTCACACCACCAGTTTTGTGACCTTTGGAGATGGTGCTAAAGGTGAAATCAAAGGAGTTGGTAATTTGGTCTGCCCTGGAGTTCCAAGTCTGAATGAAGTACTGCTGGTAAAAGGGCTGACTGCTAATCTCATTAGTATCAGTCAATTGTGTGACCTAGGATTCAAGGTCAATTTCTCAAAATCTGAATGTCTTGTAATTAATGAAAAACAAGAAATTATGATGAAAGGAGTCAGATCTAAAGACAACGGTTACTTGTGGGAGCCTGAGAACACTAATTTCTCCTCTGTGTGTTCCATTGCAAAAGAAGAAAAAGAGGTGAAACTGTGGCACCAAAAACTTGGCCATCTTCATCTAAGAGGTATGAAAAGGATTATCTCCATGGAGGCAGTCAGAGGGATTCCAAGACTGCAAATTGATGAAGGAAGAGTTTGTGGTGAATGTCAGGTTGGTAAGCAGACTAGGATGTCACATCCAAAGTCAAGACATCTGACCACCTCTAACGTTCTATAACTTCTTCATATGGATCTGATGGGACCAATGCAAGTGGAGAGTCTTGGTGGAAAAAGATATGCCTATGTGGTTGTGGATGATTTTTCCAGATTCACCTGGATTAACTTCATTAGGGAAAAATCTGATGTATTTGAAGTTTTAAAGAATTGTGCAAAAGAATTCAAAGAGAAAAGGAAGGGTGTATTGTCAGAATCAGAAGTGATCATGGCAAGGAATTGAAAACAGCAAGTTTGATGATTTCTGTTCCTCAGAAGGAATTAGTCATGAATTTTCTTCTCCTATAACTCCTCAGCAAAATGGAGTTGTGGAAAGAAAAAACAGGACCATACAGGAATCTGCCAGAGCAATGATACATGCCAAAAGACTTCCTATGTATTTTTGGGCTGAAGCTATGAATACAGCCTGCTATGTCCATAACAGGGTGACCTTGAGAAAGGGAACCTCATCCACCATATATGAACTCTGGAAAGGAAGAAAACCAACTGTGAAGTACTTCCATGTGTTTGGCAGCAAATGCTATATTTTGGCAGATCGTGAACAAAGAAGAAAATTGGACCCTAAAAGTGATGAAGGCATATTTCTAGGATACTCCTCAAACAGTAGAGCTTATAGAGTATTCAATTCCAGGACCAAAGCCATGATGGAATCAATAAATGTTATAATTGATGATTATCATGAGGAAGTAGATATCCCTTGTAATATTGAGACATTCTTTGAGACTTCAACCCAACAGAATGATCTACCCAACACCACCACAACAGAATCTGAATCAAAGGAAGCTAGCAAGATCACTTCCATCAGAATTCAGAAGGATCATCCAAAAGAGCTCATCATAGGAGATCCAAACAGTGGAGTCATTACAAGATCTAGAGAAATCATCTCAAACTCTTGTTTTGTGTCCAAAATGGAACCAAGAAATGTCAAAGAAGCTTTAACTGATGAATACTGGATTGGAGCAATGCAAGATGAACTGAATCAATTCAAGCAACATGAAGTTTTGGAACTGGTTCCTAGACTTGAAGGAACCAACATCATTGGCACAAAATGGATTTTCAAGAACAAATCAGATGCTGAAGGAGTTGTCACCAGGAATAAGGCAAGACTTGTTGCTCAAGTATACACTCAGGTTGAAGGGGTTGATTTTGATGAAACCTTTGCACCTGTAGCCAGGCTGGAATCAATTAGACTCCTATTGTCAATTGCTTGTCTTCTGAAGTTCAAGTTATTTCAGATGGATGTGAAAAGTGCCTTTCTAAATGGGTACTTGAATGAGGAAGCTTATGTGGAACAGCCTAAAGGCTTTGTGGATCCAAATCACCCTGATCATGTCTACAAATTGAGAAAAGCTCTATATGGCCTGAAACAAGCTCCTAGAGCATGGTATGACAGGTTAACAAAGTTTCTCTCAGACAAAGGATACAGAAAAGGAGGCTTGGACAAAACACTCTTTGTCAAAACTGAAGGAGGGAAGTTGATGGTTGCCCAAATATATGTTGATGACATAGTGTTTGGAGGAATGTCAGAACCTATGGTTAAACATTTTGCTGACCAGATGCAGGCTGAATTCGAAATGATTCTCATGGGAGAACTAACTTATTTTCTTGGACTGCAAATCTCACAGATGGAGGACTCAATCTTCTTATCTCAAAGCAAGTATGCTAAGAACATTGTAAAGAAGTTTGGTATGGAGAATGCCAGTCACAAAAGGACTCCTGCTCCTACTCATTTAAAGCTTTCCAAAGATTCAAGTGGGGTGAAGGTGGATCAAAGTTTGTACAGAAGCATGATAGGAAGCTTGTTGTACTTAACAGCCAGCATACCTGATATTGCTTTTGCAGTTGGAGTTTGTGCAAGATACCAAGCTGATCCCAAAGTTAGTCATATCAATCAAGTGAAGAGAATTTTGAAGTATGTGAGTGGAACTTACAACTATGGGTTGCTATATTCTCATGGCTGTGAACCAACTCTGACTGGTTACTGTGATGTTGATTGGGCTGGTAGTGCTGATGATAGAAAAAGCACCTCTGGAGGATGTTTCTTCTTGGGAAATAATCTGGTTTCCTGGTTCAGCAAGAAACAGAATTGTGTGTCCCTCTCTACTGCTGAAGTTGAATACATTGCAGCTGGTAGTAGCTGTTCTCAAATGATCTGGATGAAATAGATGGTTACTGAGTATAATGTCACACAAGATGTTATGACATTGTACTGTGACAATCTGAGTACAATCAACATCTCCAAGAATCCCATTCAGCATAGTAGGACCAAACATATTGACATAAGACATCACTTTATCAGAGACCTTGTAGAAGAGAAGACAATTAAATTGGAACATGTTGCCACTGAGCTACAGCTGGCTGACATTTTTACCAAGGCACTTGATGCAAATCAATTTGAAAACTTGAGGGGTAAGTTGGGTATTTGCCAACATGAGGAATTGTAGCAATTAATTTTGCTTAAAACAAGGGTTAAAGGAGTTATGCTTGTTAAGTCTGTTCTGATTGGGTTAAACTTATATTTTCCCATTTCCTTCAATTATTTTAAGAAGTTGAACAGACACTCCTTTTCTTCCTTCTACTCTCGTCTCTGCATCAAAACCCAATCTCTCTATCAGAATTTTCTCTCCAGTTGCTATTGGTCTTCTAAAACTGTCAAAATGTCTCAAACACCATCATCATCCAATACGACTATTTCGACCTCTTCCTCTGATCAAGATTCTAGGGCAATCTCATCCTGCCTGGATTCTGAAGTCTTGGAGATCGCTTCTCTTAGAAAAGTGGAAACTAACCCCACCAAGGTCAAAGAGCTGAGAACAAGACATGCAGGAAGGTCCCAAGCTGCTGCCTCTGGTAATCCATCTCATCCTTCTTCTTCAGTTCCCTCTGAAATTGCAAATAGGGAAGGGTCAGCCTATGTTCGTCAAGCAATAGCTAAAATTGTTACAAGAATTCTGAACGAGAACCACTTAGTTCCTGGCATTTCTGTTCCTTTAAATCAAGAAAGTTCAAATGCTGAAACAAATCCAGATGTCTCTAAGGATGTTGAGACATCAGACAAAGAGAAGAATGCTGACATTGCTCACAAGAAAAGGAAGAAGCCCGAACCTTCTGAGTCTGATGACAGTGCTTAAAGGTTGGTGGAGTTGCTGGTTGGTGGTGTTGTTGTTTCCTGGTGGAGTTTGCAAAGTGTGTTCAGTTTTTGTCTTGTTGTGTTACTTTTTCTGGATGATTGTATAATCTTTTAAGAACATATATCTTTGGCCCATTTGTGGCTAAAGAGGGGGAGATATATTTTGGTAGACTTTATTAGACATTCTATTTTTCTGCAGTCATTTTTTTCTGCTGCTATCTATCTCTGATTGCTTAGGGTCTTTAGCCAAAAATCTGCCAAAGGGGGAGTTTATAGTTGTTTAGTTATTGGCATGCATTTTTGGTAAAACCAGGTGTGTGTGTGTGTGTGAATGTCATGACTGATGTCATAACATTCTAGTTTATTATGTACTGATTCATTAGGTACCTTTGCAGAAAAATATTGTCATACAGGTGTTGTTGTTTATAAGTGTGTATCTGAGCATTTTGCAAAAAGATCACATTTACCTAAATCAGTAGACATGTTTTCAGATGTCATAACAAATGTTAAGACATCCTGTTCTGAACTAACAGTTATGCAGTTTGGGTAATTCTGAGTTTTTTCAGGAAAATGACTCAGTCTTTCCAGAACAGAAAATCTCGTGGACTTGGGGTTAACCTAGCTCAACCCTAACCTGGTTGATAAAGTCCTGTGACCTAGTCTTAAGGTCAAACGGAATTAACCCTAACTTTTTGTGGAAACCCTAACTGAAGATGCAGCTGCTATATATTCAACAGAGCTGCTGTTTTGGAATTAATCCCTTTTTGACAGAAGATCATTTAGAAGCTGTATAGTTTTAACTATTGTAATCCAAGCAAGTATCATTGTGATAAGTGACTTGGAATAGGTTTTAATTGTAAGGGTTGTGTACCACTCAAAGCTTTGAAGCAAGAGTGTGTTTGTGTCTCTTGACTAAAGCTTTGAAGCAAAGTCAAGTTAGGTTTGTGTATCACTCAAAGCTGTGAAGCAAGAGTGTTTGTGTTGCTTGATTAAAAAGCTGTGAAGCATAATCAAGTGTATGTTTTGAAGAGTGTCTTCATCAATTCATTAGTCAAATTGTTTTATGTATCACTGCTGTGATTGAGGGGGAGTGAGTAGGAACTCAGGTTTAAGTTGTACTTAGATTGAAGTTACATTGGGTAGGTCTTAAGTGAAGGAGATAAACTGGTTGGTTTATTCCTGAATTAATATCTCTTATAGTGGATTTCCTCCCTGGCTTGGTAGCCCCCAGAGTAGGTGTTGTTGCACACTGAACTGGGTAAACAATTGACTGTGTTCTTTACTGTTTTCTTGTATTTACTGTCTTATAGAAGGTCAGATACGGTGTCATAACATTGAACGTGACATTGAGTATCTGCAGCCAGAATTTCACTGAGGTTTGTGTAGTTTATCATGTTGTTGGATAAAACTAACTTTACCCCTGGGAAGTCAACTTTGAAGATTCTTAGGATTATGTTGATCATTGTTCTATATGGTAGATCTGTTGAAGGTTCTTCCTTTGAAAAGGTCATATGGTGAAACACTCCTTCTATCCAATTTGTTGGTATGTTTTGTGTTAAAAGCCAAAGAGGAGTTGTCATACGGCGGGAGAATTGACTCGGATGTTTTTGTGTTTTATCGCAAATGTTACGGATAGCAAGAGTCGCCAGCGGCTTTTCTTTTATCCAATAAAGAAAGGGGTGAAAAGAACAGAAAAGACCTTTTGAGATATTTTCTTGAGTTCGGGGGGTAGGTTATAAAAAGGGAAGGTGTTAGCACCCTTTTCATCTGTAGTTATCTACGGACTCTTAGTTGCTTGCTAGATCACTTTAAAAAATGCTTTGTTTGAAATGTGTTTGTGGTGGGTTTTTTTTAAGTATTTTAAAAACGCCTTTGTTTCGGCAAACTTTGTAATTATTCTTGTCTCTATAAGAATCTATACAAAGTGTTGGTTTTGAAAATAGTTCAAAGAGATGTTTATTTTTTGAAGGTGTTTTAAAAGTGTGAGTGCAGAAATGGTTTTAGTTTGTGAGCAAGCAACTATGAGCGTCCTACCTACTCAAAAGGTATTTTTTCTTTTCCTCCTCCTTTAGATGTTGCTATCTTACCATTGATTGGTAAGAAGCCCCATCATTGGATGTGAAGGTACGAGCGTGGGTAAAACGTATAGTCATAGAAAGCAACTTATGAGACGTTTTAGCCATTTTTGTAAGGGACTAGATCGTTTATCGAAGGCAACATCAAGGGACATCGAGGGACTACGATCTTTTTTATCGAGGGTCTTTGCTAAAACGCCTATATTCGAGGGACATGGCTATTTTCCAAGGAAACAGGCGGGGTTACCCTAGAGGTGTATGTGTGAATAGTGTGTTTGATTGTATGCATTTTTGTCTTTGAAATTAGGATTCTCTAATGGTTGATTTTATCTTGCCATACACACACTAATTACTAACAATTTATATTAAAGCAGTAAATTGCATAAATTAAAATCCTAAGCTATTATATCATTAGGGGGCGGGGGTATAATTTACAAATGGGGATGAATTAGAAACTTAAGTATTACAACCATATTGAATAATAATGAAGGCAATGTAAAAATAGTGTAAAATAAAGGAAAAAATTCATTTTAAACTGCTATGTGTCGACACATGCTGCTATGCATCGACACATAGCTTTCCTTGCCCTTGCCAAACCAAACCAACTCAGTATGAGTTGATGCATAAAGGAATGTGTCGACTCATGCACCTGTTTGTGTCGACACATACGCGTTTTGTGTCGACTCATGCACCTTTCACCTTTCTATTTTGGGGCATGGATAATAGTATGAGTCGATGCATAAGGTTATGTGTCGACTTATACCCTATTTTTTCACTAGAATGAGTCGACCCAAGTGGGTATGTGTCGACTCATGGTGCAGTTTTTTGCCTTAAATATTGTTTTATTGTCTGTTTGGGTCAGCTTACAGTATGTAATCGATAAACATAAACAACAAGCAAATGGTTAGCTCAAAGGGGGTAATGATTACTACATTTTATCTTCAAAAATAAATCATGTATGAAAAATGAAAAGGCCAAAGTTAATAAGACTTACCTTGGGATTGCATTTGGTGTTTTAAGTCTGAATACTTTTCCAGCTGTTGTGATGGCTCCAACAAATCTCCAGGAAGCTGTCCCAAACTGTTGAATCACACTAACTCAGTCAAGTTGTACAATACTGTTTTTGTGTTTGGAGGATGAAGATAATGGCACTACAGAAACTGTTCTTGTGTTTGAACAACCTCTATGTGATAAGATGTTTGGTTTATGGGAGTTTGTAAGATAGAATAATGGATTGAGGGTTTCTGTTTTGGATGAAAGTGGAGTTGTTTTTTTTTAATGAACAAAGATTACAAAGAATATTGTTTTTCTGCTCAAAACTCTATATTCTCTCTCTAAAAGCCAATCCATTATTTGTTGTGAAAATAGTCTATTTATAGAGGAAGTTTTGCTGGGATTTTAGGAGGGAAACAAATAACAATTTGAACTATTTTGGTATGTTGTCTTCATAGCCTTTTTAATGCAGCTCTTATGTGCTAGTTTGGTGCAAATATGGGGCTGAATAATGCAGGTTTTGACTGGTTTAGGAGCAGCATAGCAGGGTTGTTTTACAGCAGTTTTGGAGTGTTGTGGCAGTGTTTAGAGATAGCATAGTAGGGCTACTTTTTTTACATGGTTTTAGGCTGTTATGTGGGCAATACAGTAGGCTTGGACAATATTGTTTGTAGCATGATACAAAATCTGGCTTGTGGACCAAATTATACTGATTGTAACAAAAACAAAGCATGCTTGTGGGCAGCATAGTGGCAAGGTTTTAGTCAAAGGGGGAGAGTTCAAACAAAACCAAACCTAGGATTTGTACTTTCGCAAAAATGCCACTTTGTAATTACTTGAATTATTTGTAACATCTTGAATTATTTGTGACATCTTGAATTATTTTGAATTGTAGTGAAAAGATGTCATGAAGCAATGAAATTAACAAGTATAGAAAATACTTAGAAAAGTTTCCAAGTCTTGCAAAGTTGGATTTTTTACTCTCTTGATTTTTGATGATCAAATTTCATATTTTGGATGTCTTAATGAAATGTGATTTTTGGGACTCAATTTTGGTCAAAAAGTCAAAGTTTGACTTTTTAGTGTACAATTGACTTTTTTTCACCAGTTGACTGAATTTCGTCTATCAATCCACTGATCTCAGGAGATGAATTGAAATATGCGATTAGGTCAAAATGACGCGCTTGGATCCTTGAGATCATGCTTCCAACCAATAAGTCAGGTATTAGGTCAAAAATCAAAGTTCGGTCATTTCCAATCAAAACCCTAATTTTGCCCTTTTGATAATTTGAATGACTTTCTTGGAAAATTATGATCCAATATTTGAAACTTGACAAAAGTAATCCTGAGGGTCCATAATGATCCATGAGAGTCATTTTAAACATTAGAAATCCAACTATCTTTGTACAAACTCAAACCCTAATTTGAGGCATCAGTGTTGAGGAGATTGTTTGACCAAGTCGATACTCGCACAAACTTGAGTGATTGAATATATTTGTAGGAAATGTCTTGGGAAATGAGAGGGAAAATTTTAGGATACAACAGCTACCCCTGTTCAATCTTCTTAAACCTGAGAAGTTAGATTGGCGAGTCCGCCATTCGTGACTTGAAGGTGGAAGATGATTGAACAATAAAGTTCCCAGAAAATTACACTCGATGATGTGGTGGTTGATTGTGTCGGGAATGGGATTATAGATTCCATTTGGAGAGGTGATGGAGAGTCTTCGGAGATGGGCTTATAGATGCCATCCAAAATAGATGATGACTTCATAAGAGGTCTCTTTATAGGGATTCCTGTTCCTGTTGTTTGAGGAAGACTCCACTGGGGAATGTTGGTTTCTGTTTGGGGGAATAGAGTCTAGGAGCTTTAGTTGTCCATTACTCTGCTGGGGGAGCTATCTCTTGATTGGAGAGATGAAAGTTAGCCGTTATCTGGTCTAAATCCAGGCTTCATAGTAACTTGCTGAGGATAACAAAAGTTGATTGTTATTTGGTTGTATTCCAGGCTTCAACGATCTACTAGGGAATATGAAATTAAACTTTTATCTTGCCGGTTTCCACACTTCACAGTAAAAATGAAATTGAACTGTTATCTGGTCGTATTCCAGGCTTCACAGTAACTTAAAGTGTTATATGGTCGGTATCCAAGCTTTAGTGACTTGAACTATTATCTAGTCGTGTCCAGGCTTCAGAGGTTTGAAGAGATTAAGTTGTTATCTGGCCGGATCCAGGCTTCAACTTGAATTTGAGGTATACTATTATCTGGTCGATTCGAGGCTTCACAGTGTTGTAGATTATGCTGTCATCTGATCGAGTCCAGGCTTCATAGTAATTGACAGAGTAAACTGCTATCTGGTCGGACTCCAGGCTTCGCAGTAATTTGACAGAGTAAACTGCTAACTGGTCATATTCCAGATTACGCAGCACCTTATATTGTTATCTGGTCAGATTCTAGGCTTCAGTGTCTTGAATTGTAAATTGACTGTTATCCGGTCATATTTTGGGCTTCAGCAATGATGTTAACTGCTATTTGGTCAGGTCCAGGCTTCACAGTGTTGTAAATTATGCTGTCATCTGGTCAAGTCCAGGCTTCATAGTAATTGACAGAGTAAACTGCTATCTGGTCAGACTCCAGGCTTTGCAATAATTTGAATGAGTAAACCTCTAACTGGTCAGATTCCAGGCTTCGCAGCACCTTATATTATTATCTGGTCAGATTCCAGGCCTCACAGTGTCTTGAACTGTAGATTGACTGTTATCTGGTCAGATCCCGGGCTTTAGCAATGATGTTAACTGCTATTTGGTCGAGTCCAGGCTTCAATGTTGTAAACTGCTATCTGGTCGGATCCAGGCTTCATAGTAATTGACAGAGTAAACTGCTATCTGGTCGGACTCCAGGCTTCGCAATAATTTGACAGAGTAAACTGCTAACTGGTCGGATTCCAGGATTCGCAACACCTTATACTATTATCTGGTCGGATTCCAGGCTTCACAATGTCTTGAATTATAGATTCACTATTATTCGGTCAGATTCCGGACTTCAGCAATGATGTTAACTACTATCTGGTTGGGTCCAGGCTTCACAATGTTGTAAACTGCTATCTAGTCGGATCCAGACTTCACAGTGTTGTAAATTGTATTTGATGTTAACTGTTGTCTGGTCGGACTCTAGGTTTCACAGTGATTGATGAGCTGTTACTTCAGATAGTTATCTTTTCTTGTTTCAGGAATTAATCTGGAACTTGTTGAAAGTTGATGATGATGATGTTTGTCTGTTTGCAAACTTTCCTGAAAAGGTAAAGAATTAGTCGTATGCAATGTCATGATGCATGGCACACATTGTGTAATGATGTTCTCAAAATAAGTTAAATTATGTTGTATATATTTGGTATGCATATGCTATGATGTTTGTAAAATGATGTATCAATGCAATATATGAATTGATCAGTCGTTCTTTGTAGCGTCGTTGAATTGAGGGAAAATAAATCCCTGACTACTGCTGGGGATGTGATTCTTCATTATTTATTGAAGTTGAATTGTTGGGAAATGGATTTCCGTGGCTAGAGAAATAAACTCTACTAGGGAAAGAAAAATCTGTAAACTGCTTGAGGATTTTATGAAGCCCTGTTGGGGAACCCAAGAAGTTTATGCACAATGTTGTGGAATTCTTCAAGATGCTGGGGAGATGATTGGAGACTCTGGCTCTGCAGGGGATATCGGAATATCAGTCATCAATAGGTTGTATGCTAAAGATATGGCAGTGACTTCGTGGGAGGACATCTCTGTCTCTATTGTGGGATGTATCTACGTGGATTTGCATATGGCTTTTAGACTTTTTCCCGTTTCTTAAAGCCATTAATAACTGTTTTTCTGTTTTTTATGCGTGTACTTGTAAACAGTGATTATATTCAAATGCATATGTTAAAAATAACCACTGCACGTTTTTGCAAGACAAAACAGAAAAATAAAAACAAATAGTTTATGAACTTTCAAAGAGATAGCTTTTGTATTAATTTGAAGAAGTCTGCCTATAGCATGCGTTTTTGTACAAGGAGACAAACATCCTAATAAGAGAATGTTGTCGTAAGAATGAAAACTATACAAAGTAGTATACAAAGAAAAACAGCTATGTGAAAATGATCCCATTGGGTTCCCATTCTGCTATTGACTTTATATCTTTGAGCGTCTCATCACTTTGCTACTTGACCGAAGATGACTGAATTGATTAGTACCATTTGAATTTGACACTTGATACTGAAGTATGTCTGTGAGGTGATCCAACAGGACATAGTTGTACGCCTTTAATACCTAACTTTTGCCTAGACCTCCCTTTGGGGTTTTCAGTCCACCGGGATACCCTTCTGCCCTAATCCTTTTGCCCTAACTTCTGCCCTAATCCTTTTGGTTCGCCGGGATGCCCTCATTTTTGCCTAGGCCAGTCAACCTAGCAGGTCTCTGTTTATGTGTAGTATCTTTTAACTATGTACGCGTTTACAGGATGCGGAAGATTGTCACCACCCATAGTGGTTAATATCATGGCTCCACCAGAAAATATGTTCTTGATCACAAATGGTCCTTCGTACGTGGGAGTCCATTTGCCCTTGGGATCACCTTGTGACAGGATAATACGCTTGATTACTAGGTCACCAACTTTATATTCCTGACGTCTGACCTTTTTGTTAAAAGCTTTGATCATACGTTTATGGTACATCTGACCATGACAAATAGCCGCTAGCCTTTTCTTGTAAATCAGGTTCAATTTGTCAAGTCGAGTCTGAACCCATTCATCTTTATTCAAACCTGCATCTTTCATGATTCTCAAGGAAGGGATATGGACTTCAATGGATAGGAAAACTTCCATAATGTATACCAGAGAGAAAGGAGTTTCCCATGTTGACGTGCGTACTGAGGCACGATAACCATGCAGGTCGAATGGTAACATCTTGTGCCAGTCTTTGTATGTCATTGTCATCTTCTGTATGATCTTCTTGATATTTTTATTGGCATCCTCTACAGCGTCATTCATCTTTGGCCAGTAAGGGGAAGAGTTATGATGCTGAATTTTGAATTGTGCGTAGAGCTCGGTGATCATAGTATTATTTATATTGGTACCATTACCTATGATGATTCTTTCTGGAATACCATAAAGACATATAAGGTTGTGTCTAATGAATTGGGCCACGACGTTCTTGGTAACATAAGCAAATGAAGCTGCCTCGACCCACTTTATGAAATAATCAATGGCAACCAGGATGAAGCGGTGCCCATTAGAAGCAGTAGGTCTAATATCTCCGATCATATCAATGCCCCATATTGCAAAAGGCTAGGGAGCAGTCAAGACGTTCAAGGGAACCAAAGGCACATGTACTTTATCGGCATAGATCTGGCACTTGTGACAAATTTGGGAATATTGGTAACAGTCTGCTTCCATAGTGGACCAATAGTACCCTGCCCTCAGAATCTTCTTAGCCATTGTGTGCCTACTAAAATGGGTGCTAAAGGTACCTTCGTGTATATCTGCCACAATCTTCTCTGCTTCACTGTTGTCTACATACCTAAGCAAAGTAGAATCGTGGTTGGCTTGTAGAGGATTCCGTTGCTAAGGAAAAACTTGGCAGAGAACCTTCTTAGGAACTTCTTATCATTAACGGAAGCTCCCTCAGGATACTCTTGGGCTTCGAGGTATCTTTCACTTCGTGGAACCAAGGTTTGTCCACTACTTCTTCAGTATCAACCTCATAACAGTATACTGGTTCGTCCAATCTCTCAACATTGATCTGAGGAGCTTCATTATCCCATAAGACTTTAAACATGGATGAAATAGTAGCTAGCGCGTCCGCTAATTGATTTTATTCTCGTGGAAAATGCTCAAAGGTAACTTCTTCAAAGTGTGGAATCAGTGTCAAAACATGCTCTCGGTAAGGGATGAGATTAGGAGGCTTCGTGTGCCATTCTCCTCTGATTTGACTGATTACCAGGGCCGAGTCTCCAAATACACTCAAGAATTTGATTCTCAGGTCGATAGCAGCTTTGAGACCCATAATGCATGCTTCATATTCATCCATGTTGTTGGTACAGTTGAAACATATCCTGGTAGTGAAAGGAGTATGACATCCTTCGAGAGATATGATCACAACCCCGATGTCATTGCCAAGTGCATTGGAAGCTCCGTCAAAAATCATAGTCCATCGGGAACCTTTTTCAGGTCATTCATCCAGTGCAGGTTCTTTAGAATCGGTCACTAACATGATGTTCTCGACCGGGAACTCGAAATTAATAGATTGATAGTCATCCACAGCCTGATGAGCCAAATGATTAGCTAGTACACTTCCTTTTATTTCTTTTTGGGTAGTGTGTTGAATGTCATATTCGGCCAGGACCATTTTCCATCTTGCTATTCTTCCAGAGAGAGAGGGCTTCTCAAATATGTATTTGATAAGATCCATTTTAGATGTCAATAAAGTGGTGCGGGTCAACATATACTGTCTTAGTCTGCGAGCAGCCCATGCCAAAGTGCAACAAGTTTTCTCGAACAATGAATATCTTGTTTCACAATCAGTAAACTTTTTGCTAAACTAGTATATTGCATGCTCTTCTCGACCATACCCGCAATGTTGCCCCAGCACACCCCCCCATTGAATTTTCTAATACGGTTAAGTACATGATCAGAGGTCATCCTTCAACCGGCGACATCAAAATGGGAGGTTCTTGAAGATACTCCTTGATTCTGTCAAAGGCATTCTGGTAGTTGCCATTCCACTTCACTACTTGATTTTTCTTTAGTAACTTGAATATTGGATCACAAGTAGCGGTTAGGCGGGAAATGAATATGTAAATGTAGTTTAGACGTCCCAAGAATCCCCTAACCTCCTTTTCGGTGCGGGGGGGTGGCATTTCTTGAATTTCTTTAACCTTCGTAGGATATACTTTTATACCTTCGTCACTGACAATGAAGAGGAGGCACCTCACTGCATGGCTTGTCCTCCTCTGTGAAGCCATGTAGTGTGGCACATGCATGTATTTGCAGAGAGGAGGTGCCATCTTTCTTGGCTTGAAAGTGTTATATGGTTTTCTATAAATGAAATCACCCATCATCTTCATTTTTTCACACCATTTATTACATAACTCTTAGAAAATGTCTTCAACTCCCTTGCCAAAGTTTACACTTATCAAAAGAGATGCGCATGTTATTTTTTCAGCAACAAAGCCTTCGGTGATGATCAAACTCTAGAATACGCAGACGTTTGAGCATTTTCAGAGGCACTTGATTCGCTGGTTAGAAGGAGACATTCCGGAAGGTGAAAAGATCAGAAAAATAGAAAGGTACATTACAGTGAGGAACGAAAATAGTGTAAGCCGATCATGGAAAAAGGTGATATGCGATGCTGATGTCATGATGATGATGCTTGGACCAGACGTTATTGTGTTGAAGGTTTTTATCTCTTAGATATTATGATCTATTTAGTTGTTTTGTCTGTTTATCATGTTGTTGTATTGTTGTCCTGAGTTTGTGGTGTTGTAATTTTTTGTGCCATTATGTGAAAGTTGTTGTAATCGAATGATAAATTGAACACGAAACGATAACCTGAATTTAAATTGAAATATATTGCGTACAACAAATTAAACACTTCAGAAAGTTTGCTATAAAAAAGTTAGGTTGCAGAGCTAGACCCAATATTCGGACAATTTTTCTGATTGTGTCCGGGAAGACGACATGTACTGCATAATCTTATCATTTTGTTGGTCGTATCCATTTCATTTCTAATGAGAGTGCTTTTCGGGCGCCCCTTTTTCTTCCGTCGCATTTTTTCATTGTGCCAAACAATGTCCCCTTGATAAGCATGCCAATAATCCTCCTTTGCCAACACGGAGAAGGTATTGATGTACACACTTAAAACGCTCTTTACTGTGTACACGGGGGATATATACTATATTGGGTCTAAGCGAACATGCGAACATGCCGCTATGATATGAGAGCAAGGCATGCGAAATGCTTGAAACTTTCGGCAATCACACCAACCTCTATCTAATTCAGCCCGATAATATCCCCTTGGCCTCCCCTCACTATGATCCATTGTCCCTTGTACACTGAATCAACCTTTAATACGGTCAAACACGGTGACACTATGGGTGTTTGTTTTTGCAACCTCCTCGTTAAATGTTTTCATTGTGCATTCACTGAACAACTGCCCTGATTGTAACACTGCCCTCCATTTTGAACTTCTTGTGTCAAACAATGACCCCATTCTTAAATATGTTGCTCTAACCAAAGCAGTAATTGGTAGGTTTCGGATGCCTTTGAATACAAAGTTTAATGATTCCATCAAATTTGTTGTCATGTGGACCCATCATTGACCATTGTCAAATGCCCGAGTCCACTTCTCCACTGGAATATTATCGATCCACCTTAATGCTTCTGAGTTTACCAACCAGATTTCTTCGCGATAGTGTCAGAATGATGGTTCTGTTAAGGCATACCATGCATTAATAACTTTCTTTCGAAGTGTCTTGTCTTTGATATTGAGCATGAATTTTTGTGTGATATGTTTAATGCAATAGACATGTGTTGAAGGGGGATCCTGCCAACCCTTATCAGGGTTATTGTATGCACTCGCAATCGATAGATGTCTGTCTAAAATCAAACAAAGGTTGGGTTAAGGATAAACGTGTAATCGGAGATTCTTCAGAAAGAAATTCCATGCACCACCTGTCTCACCTTCAACTAGAGCAAAGGCAATCGGAAAAACATTATTGTTTCCATCTTGTGCCACTGCCATGAGTAATGTTCCTTTATACTTCCCGTATAACCAAGTTCCATCAATTTGTATAATAGGTTTGTAAAATACAAAACCCTTGATGCATGGTTCAAACGCCCAGAACAATCGATGAAATATTCCATTTCCACTAACACGAGTTCTGTATGGGGTAAATGCCGGGAGTGTCTCCAAAATTATAACAGTTTCTGGAGCATAATATTTGAGTGCCACCAAAAATCTTGGAAGTTCTATGTACGATTCCTCCCAATTGCCGTACATAAGTCCAACTGCCTTAGTCCTCCCGATCCATGCCTTCCTGTAAGAGGGAGTATAATTGAATCTTGTAGCGATATGAGAAATAATTGTACTCACCTTTAATGATGGATCCTTGCTAATAAGAGGCAAGATTTCTTGACATATTAGTTGAGAACTAAGTTTCCGATGATCCTGCGTCTGAACCGTGGTGATGCAAGTATGGAGTGGATCAATGGAACCTATTTCCCATGAATCACTTCTCTTCCTGTAAGATGTAGTTAACCGAAAAGGGCAAATTGATTTTTGGCGACATAAAATAACGTACCTCTCTGAATTATTTTTATTTACAATGAAGTTAGCTAAAATTTCCATGTGGTATTTTTTGATAGCTCTAAGACACTATTCCTGGGATGAATTAGAACAAATCCCCTAGAAACGCAATAATAGTCTACCGAAATCTTATTGGTCATGTTAGACCCGAAGAGGTATTAAACTTATATATTTTATATAACACATTCAATAGGTTAATTAAGTTTAATATTTTATGTAACTTTTTTTCCTCTACAGTTTGTATGGAGGACGTATAAGGATCTCGACCATGAGATTAATCCAGCTGATGCTGAAGTCTGGACTACAAAAACAGCACTCATCAGGTTCACTACTGTGGAGATGCATCACAATGATCATGTGAAGCTACAGTTTGGCATACAACAGGGTGTCCCCGACCCCTCAACATGTTTGGGACAACGACATCTACTCAGAGTTGACGACCAATGGGGATTTAATGATTTGAGAGACTTCACTAGAAATCAATGTCGTCAATGGAGGCATAGACGTAAATTGGTCCTAAGGGAGCCGATCTTGCAAGATAACTTAAAATCGACGCTCCAATATTTGAGATGGTACACATCGGTTTCAACAAATTTGTTTCTGTCTCAATAGACATATTTGATCGACCCACGCCAAAGAGCTGCAACATACACCCAACAACAACCCCAACAACCAACCCCTCAACAATACCAAACCCAACAACCAACCCCTCAACAGTACCAAACCCAACCACAATGTCAACCCACTCAAACCCAACAACCATACACCACCTCATTCAACCAAACCTGTCATCAATTCATGCCACACACACAAACACAATACCAAGAGCATGACCCGACCCACCACCAACAATATGCACCATCCTCATCCTACCACAACACCCAAGACACATATGATACATCTCATTCCTACCATACCACCCAACCTACATACAGTCAAACATCACACCATCGAAGTACTCAACCATCATATGAATTTCATACACCACAAGAACCGTTGATTCATTTCCATCACGATTCAACATCCCAATACTATCAACCACCCCACCCACACATATGCCAACCAACAAGACCTAACTTCAACAACATGGGCACCGATCTCTTTGGAAACACAACACAGTGGAGCAAAATGAACGATGAGATGTATGATCCTGATGTACCAGGATCATCACATCAAGCATCTCATAATCAAGCGAGTCAGAACAGACCCCAAACACCTCAGGAAAATCAACAGAGAGGAGTGAAACAAGGGGTGAGGCAAAGGCGGGGCAGTTTATGTCATACTGGGACCCGCTTAGGTTGAGGGGACGTCCCAAAGAAATGTATCCATGCGTTGTGTAATATAAAATATTAATATAAAATATTTTTTAGTTACTTTTATTTTATTTAAAAAAATTAATAAATAACACTGCCAAGCCAAGGAAGATGGCGCCTCCTCTCTGCAAATACATGCATGCGCCATGCTGCATGGTTTTACAAAGGATGACAAACCATGCAGTATGGCGCCTCCTCTCTGCAAATACATGCATGCGCCATGCTGCATGGTTTTACAAAGGATGACAAACCATGCAGTATGGCGGCTCCTCTTTAAAATGCATGCATGTCCCACACAGAAAGGCTACTCTTATGTGTGACGATTTTTTTTATTCGAAAAGTGGTCAGTTTGATAAATTTTTTGAAAAAATAATTATTTAAAAAAAAATAATTAAAAATGTGTTTATTTGAAATGAATGCATATTTAATTATAACTATACTATTATGATGTTACATTATTTGTAAAGTTAATAATACAAATAGACATTTATAGGGTTATATTCAACCTTTTAAACCATTATAAAATTTTATTTTTAATTTTTAATATTAAATTAGATTAAATATTTTTTAATTGAGACTTTTGAATTTTTATAGTAATTATTACGATTTTTAAACGGTTTAAATTTCCAATACAAGTTATAAACTTTCTTTTAATGTCTTAATTAAGCAAATAAAACAACTATTCAATATAGAGATTTAATCAACAAATAGAACATGAAATCTTTAAAAAATATATATTTAGTCTTATAAAAATAATTCAATCAATTAAGAATGATTTTTTTATGAATTTACTTAAAAAGTATTATGGTCATAAAAAATCATACCATATATAATATTATAATATGATATAAAAAAATATATTTAATTTTTTATATTTTAATATGATTTATTTTTATTTCAAATCTACTAAATAAAAGTAAATATCATTTAATATTAAACCTGATTTACCTTTAATATTCAAAAATTTATTTTTTTTAAAAATATATATAATATATTAACTATAATTAAAAATATTATTAAAATATAATAAATTATATAAAAGTTAAATTTATCAAAAAATATTATTGTTTTTTTTATTATAAAACGTTAGCATTTATTCTAATAAAAAATTTATAAATATATGTTTTTATAAAAGAGTATGAGATGATTATGATATAAAAATATATAAATATGTTATGAAAAAGATAAATTTATCATTTTTTTATATTTTTACAATTATATATTATTATTTTATTTAATTAATACATATAATATATATTAATTATAATTATTACAATTTTATCTATTTGATTGATGGACAATAATGTATAAAAGCAATTGTTTAAATTTCTATTATAGAGGTATAAATATGTAATTTAATATTTCAATTATGTTAATAAAACAACTATTTTAAAATCTTTATTTATAACGATATCGTGTGACGCGTGCGAGTGTACAGATAGGACTACTTAACTATTTAATTTATTTTTTGACTAAAATACACATTTCCGATCGACAGAAATTATTTAATTTATATATCTTTTATATATTTTTTAATCATCAGTATTATACAACTCGTATGAATGCACAAGTATATATATATATATATATATATATATATATATATATATATATATATATATATATATATATATATATATATATATATATATATATATATATATATATATATATATATATATATATATATATATATATATATATATATATATATATATATATATATATATATATATATATATATATATATATATATATATATATATATATATATATATATATATATATATATAATTTCTTATATTAAAAAAAGATATTTTATAGCTATTTATAGTTTATCAATGAAATTTATATCAAATAAAATTTCATTTTTCATAAAATTTATTTCTTATTTCATATTCAGGATAGATTTTAATAATAATAATAATAATAATAATAATAATAATAATAATAATAATAATAATAATAATAAATAATAATAATAATGAAATGCGTAATAAAAATTGATAATTGTAAATAATAATGATCAAATGTATAATAAGAAATAATTGAACGTGTAATAAAAAATAATAAAAATTAGTTATTGTCACTATTAAGTTAATGTAAATAATATGTTTAAAACTGATTCTTGAATCAGATTATATTGATGTTGAAAAATAAAAATAAAAATTACAAAAAATTAAAGTAAACAAATAATAGTAATTATTATTATAATAATGATTCTATAATTAAGTTGTAGAAATAATTATAATATTTTATTATAAATTTAAAATTTTATATTATAAATTATATTTAATGTGTAATAAGAATATTTATCATTATAGTTAATGTATTATATCTTTTAATATCATTTTAACAAATATCAATAAGTTGGTCTATTTATAAAGTTTAATCAAATCCAAATATACAAATCAAATATTATAAATTAGAAAATTTATTTTTTATGCAATAATAAAATATTAATTAAAATATAGAAATAACATAATTGTGAAAATGTAACGTAAAAATGATAAAGGCGAACATGATAAATAAAAAATTAAGTAAATATTGTTTATAATATAAAAAAATACAAAGTAAAAACTGATTAAAAAAAAACAAAATATTATAATTAAATTAGACTGAATAACAAAATTCTATATTGCAAGCAAAAACAGTCCATGGTATATTGCACCTTATATAATTAAAATCATTACAAACAGTAAATCAGAAAAAGAAAGAAAAAAAAAACAGGTTAAGGTTTATAGATCTAATAGAAGTTAAAAAATTGTGTATATATGAAAAACTAAAAAAACCAATTTAAGGTTTAGAGATCTAACAAAAATTGTGTATATATGAAAAACTAAAAGATTAAGCAATAACCAAATATAACAATCGTCTCAAATAAATTAGTAAGAGGATATGCGGTAAAAATTATACCGTAATAGTACAAAAAATCAGTTTAAGGTATATTTCTATTTTTTATATTTGTAGTGACTAAATTTAATAGTCATTGTGAGTAATATTTACAATAGCTTTAATTTTATTTTAAATTGAATATATTAAAGGTGAATCAAATATTTTTATAAATTGTGTCAAAACTTTATGTTTGTTTCACTGTCAACGAAGGAAATATCCTGCTTTAATATTCTTTTCAAGTACAATCTATTAATCCTCGTCTCCCTGTATCTTACAACAAAATGATCATTATTATGACAGTTTTGTGTATACATACAAATGAATTGTGTCTCTACATATTAAAGAAATGTATTGAATATGTTTAAACAATATGTATGGGTTTTTGCAACTTTTCCCTGTGCTTCCGAATGGTATAGTGAATCTATGCATTTAAATAAAACATACATTATCATCTTATGAATGTTTGGCTGCAGTGTTGGCTCAATTAATCATCTGCATAAGATAGAAACCACCATTAATTACGTATACTATTATACCTAACTTTATAACCTTGATAAAGCATATCATATTTTTTCTGTTGTTGAAATTATCAAATCTATAGTCTCAAGTATTCAATAAAATATTATTAGGTAATATTAGTTTGGTAACACTTGTTATCAATATATAGTCCTCTTAAGTATATTCCTTGAGTAAAAAAAGAAGGGTCATGAATTAGAAATGAAGTTATTAGATAAAGTGTCATGATTAGTCTTTATTTATATGTATCCATAAGAACATCAAATAGTGTGAATGCATAACTAACAGTAAATGAATCCACAACTTCCTTTGACTTAGTAGCAGCTTATGTTTCTGCTGCAGCCTATCATCAGAGAAAACTTGCAGAGTGCACTGAATTTTTTCTGTAAAAATGAAAAAAATAGTAACAAACCTGGAACCAAAAAACTTACCCTATAAACAACCTCCCCTTGTTTACGTCGATGCGAGCGTGTGCATGATGCAAGCCAATACCCCGAATCTCAGTTGACCACATACCTATAAAATTAGTACGTACGTCACCTACATACCGAAGTCATTTTGCAATAGTCAGTTGACGAACCAATCTCATGTGCTACGCATCTTTCCTGGATACACTTAGACCAGCTCTAATGTTGGGTTCTTATGTTAAGTTTTTCTCCCGGCAGCATTAAAGTTAAATAAAGTAGCTGCAAGAGTTCTCCAAGTAGAGAATGTATTACGTTGAAGCAACGGTCCTTATATTAAAAAAATAATATAAATTAACTAGCCGTTGCATAACGGTTCATTTTTTTTTTGTTTTTATTTTATTTTAATAATTTATTTCTTTATAAATATGATAAAGTGATAAGTTCTATACTCAAATTTGCTCTCATAATTTTATTTCTTTCTCTCAATTTGTTCTCATAATTTTATTTATTTCTCACAATTTACTCTCATAATTTTATTTTTTTCTCACAATATCATCTTCCTACTTTAAATTAAAATTGTTTAGGCCAAATGGATCCTAATCATTTTCATTATCAACAAACTATGTTCAATTACATGTCAAATTATCAAAATCCTAATCCTCAAAATTCTCAATTTCCATCTGTGCCAACAAACCCCGTGTTGGCTCCTAAATTCGACACTCTTGTTTTATTAATATCAGCCATTAAAGCTGAAGGATGTTTTCGACCAGCTGGATCTGTCGAAATGCCCATCGAAAGGTGGTAATGTACTTAGAGGATTTCTTCCAAGGGAGAAGTTGGTTGCCTTCGACGTCGAAGGTGTTTCTCGTCGAAGATGCTTCTCGACGAAAGTGTTCGATGGTTCAGAGTGGAACGGTTTGAAGTTCAAGCGTTTGGAGGGAAAACGGTTTCCAGCGGTTACCAAGTGCAACGTGCAAAGATCTGGAGCGTCGAACGCTGAGAACGTGCCAAGTGGAGTCATCTCGAAGCAGTGTAACTGCCCGACGGTTACTTGGGATGTTTTAGTATAAATAGTAGTAGGTCACGCAGTTTTTCGCGTGTGTTCACAAATATATACAAAGTCACTCATATAGATTCGAGTACCCAGCGTGTGAGAAAGAATTGTTGAGAATGTATGTGTGAAACACCACTTTTATTAATCAAAGTCATTTATTTTCCAGAAACTTTACTTGCTTTCTTCTTTACTTTTCCTATCGAAGCCCTTTATTTCAAGCCTTCATTTATTTTATCAAGCCCATTTCTTCATGCAATTTACTTAAAGCCTCTTTATTTTCTTGTCATTTAACCATTATCCAACTTAATCAAAACCTCAAAATCAACCATGTCTTAGGATCAATCTGATCGATCCTGCGAGTAACCAAATAAGTAACCATTTGGAGGATCAGCGGTTGTTTACCAATAACCACGGTAAACAAATTGGCACACCCGGTGGGACAGTGTGTTGATTGTTGAAGTTTAACCTTTTTAAACATAATCTCATCTTTTTCGAGGGGTGTTGCATGTTATTGAGAAGTGGTAGAATATACACTAACGATACCAATACTGCCAGAAGAAGGGAAGAGATGGCGAATCCGCCAAACAATAACGAAATCCCACAAACAAATGTGGGAGCAACGGTTATCCCGACCGTAAGTGAAGCAATAACCGCTGGTTCAACACCAGCAGTAACAGTCACAACAACGGGGCCATTACCTCCGTTCACAGGCCCCAGAGTGCCTTTGGGAACTCCCCCACCAAGGGGAAATTTAGGCACAAGGCCTTATGTTCCCCCAGGATTTATGACAGGCGGTCATAATCGAGAACCACTCTATGGCATGCCAACTTCTGACTTGGCTAGCCTGACGAATGTTGCGTCCACTTTTTCATACCCTTTAGTGAGTGCCTCTTCGCCACTCCAAGGCTCTGGAGTAGGTATGGCGAATAGAAATAGGACCCAACTCTTAGGAGGAACGTCCCAAGTAGCACATGGCCTTACAAATGCCTCGACAGCAGTCTTGAGGCAACAAATGGACGAAAGCAACCATGATATGGTTCAAATGTTGGCACAAACTTTAAGTACAGTGTTGAACTCTCTAATACAAAACACTACCCAATCGAATCAGCAGATGACAGCGCAAATGACGCGTTTGGCTGATTTCTTTGGAGTACCCCAACCTATTCGACAGCCCCAAAGGGCGCAAATAAGGGGAAACCAGGGTGTATTCTTAGAGGAAGAAACCACTATCAACCAAGTCCAACAGCCTGTCGAAGAAAACCTTAGGGCACGATTAGAGCAACCTGTCGAGGAACCTAGGGTAATAACCCCAGAGGTAAGGTTAGTTAACAGAAACCAAAATGCTGACGAAGTAGTTCAGCATATCCAATACCAAAACATGGGGTTGGAAAATAATCTGGCAACCATGATCGAAAGGATCATGACTCAAAATGGGATGAACATGGGCTTTCGAAGGCCCAACTTTACATCCTCGCTGTCAGAATACGTGTTACAAACAGACTTACCTCCTAGATGTAAAGTCCCTAAATTCACTAAGTTCTCTGGGGACACGACAGAGTCTACTGTCGAACATGTGGCGAGATACTTGATCGAAGCAGGAGATATTTCGAACAACGAAAACCTGAGGATTAAGTACTTCCCAAGTTCTTTAACAAAGAACGCTTTTACTTGGTTTACAACTCTCCCCCCCAATTCGATCCATCATTGGACCCAGTTGGAAAGATTGTTCCACGAGCAATTCTACATGGGGCAAACCAAGATAAGCCTGAAAGAATTGGCCAGTGTAAAGAGACGTTTCACTGAACCTATAGACGAATATTTAAATAGGTTTAGGTTGCTCAAAGCAAGATGTTTTACACAAGTGCCAGAACATGAGTTAGTCGAAATAGCCGCAGGCGGTTTAGATTATTCCATTAGGAAGAAGTTAGACACTCAATACCTGAGAGACATGGCCCAACTGGCCGATAGAGTTCGACAGGTAGAACGCCTCAAAGCTGAAAAAGCAAAGGCAACGAAAACTCATAAGAGAGAGAGGATAGCGTATGTTGAGATGGATGACGAAGATCCAGAATCCTTCGACGATACTATAACTGTCGAAGAAGGAGAAGTCGATTTAGCGGAACTAAAACAAGGGCCACCATACTCTTGCAAACTGTTAGTCCCCTCAAGTGGGAAAAATCCCATTGGTCCAGAAAGGACCAACGATAGGTTCCCTAAAAAGACTTATAGTTTTGATATTACAAAATGTGATGAGATCTTTGACTTGCTTGTAAAAGATGGCCAAATGATAATACCCCCAGGGGTAAAAGTGCCTCCTCTTGATCAAAGAAAGAAGAGAGGCTTTTGTAAATATCATAATTTTATGGGCCATAAAACGTCTCAATGTTTTCTTTTCAGGAATCTTGTGCAAGACGCTATCGAAGAAGGGAGGTTGAAGTTTGCTGACAAGACCCCCATGGCTGTGGACTCTAATCCGTTGCAGGCTGAAGCCCACTATGCTGAACCTTCGGAGGTGAACGTGATCGAGGCATCCAGAAGCTAGTCGAAGAGGCCAGGAATCACAATGGTCGAAGTCTCAAAGGACCATGTCAACATGCCAATCTTTGGCAGTTTTTCTGGGAATTTATCCAGAAAGACAATTGAAGCGGTTCAGAAAGCGGTCGAGAGCCCAAAGCTGGAGACGGTTGGAGCCCAAAAATCTGGACCAAAACCCAGTTCTCACTTGGCCCCAGTTCAAGGCCAGACAGAGGACTTGGAGATTCAAATGAAGCAGTTGACTCTTGCAAACAAAGATACCATGAATGTCAACATGGTCGAAGTCTCTGAACCAAAAGCATCAGAGGAGGCCATGAGGCAAGAACAAGCTAACAAGACTGCTTTCCCTCGGGAGAATGAAAATCTGGCAGATTTCCTGCAAAGATGCCAGAAGAAGAAGTCAGAAGTGATGCTGTGTCCAAGATGCAGTTCGATCTTTGACAAAAAAGCTGCTGAACATATTCAAGGCGTAAGAGCAGCAAATAAGAGAAGGGAAAATGTTGATCTTCGACATGACCCCAGAAGAGCCTCCCAAAGAGGTTCAAACCAAGAAAAGAGGCCATTGACTTTCAGGCCTCCAACTAATGTGCCAGTAGATACATGGTACAAAACATCTGGTCGAAAGAGGCCAAGCGAGGAGAGATGGAACTCTTTCGATGTGCCAAGGGGTTCATCTTTAACACAAAAGAAAGAGCCTCAAGTTACTGCCCCTAAAGTTACACAGGTGTCAAGCAACTACAAAGGGAAAAATCCCATGTCTCGATCTCAATGGAGGAGATACCAGAGGCGACGAAAAGCTAAGAGGGAGGCTGCCAATGAACCAAAGGCAGAAACCAGTTCAAATGTTCCTCTAAGGAAGCAAAGGAAACCTCTGGAAAGAGAGCCAGTAACCAACAGGCTAGTTTGGCCTAACCAAGGTGAAATTGAGGACGAAGATGGTTCTGAGTCTGATGATACTTTGGACATCATGGTGAATATAGTCTCAGTGCTACCCAGAGAGTTCAACCGACAGGTGGAGGTTGAAACAAGTGATTGGGAAGTGGAGCAAGAAATGGACAAACATAGGCCAGTGTGCTATTTCGTCATGGACAATGGCACTACTGAGGAACAAAATGGGTTCTTCGAACCACCTACAGAGGCGATGAAAAATCACCTCAAGCCTTTATTTATAAGGGCTAAGCTCGAAGAAACTACAGTGAATAAAATCTTGGTAGATTGTGGGGCAACCATCAACATTATTCCTCACTTTATGCTAAGGAAAATAGGCAAAAGGGATGAGGACATCAAGCCTCACAACATGGTCCTGACGAACTATGAGGGCGGCATAGGGACCACTATGGGAGTGATCCAACTGGATATCAAGGTAGGATCTATCCTTCGACCAACAATGTTTATGGTCATATCGGCCAAACCTAACTATAATCTTTTGTTGGGCCGTGAATGGATTCATGGTGTTGGAGTTGTGCCATCATCAATGCACCAGAGGTTGCTGCTATGGCGTCCAGATGGGATGGTCGAAAACATAGAGGCAGATCAAAGCTATTACCTGGGCGAAGTGAATCACCTAGGGCTGGCAGATTTCGACAAGAACTTGGCTCACATAGGGCCATGTCCAACACCTGACTTCGACTTGGCGCCAGCGCCAAATACTTTTTGTTCCCTATACCTGCACCCTGAGCATGGTTTTCAATGGGACAGAGAAGACTTGTCCCACATAGACTTCAGTGGGTTAACTGATATCCAACCAACTGGTTGGGGAAGTGAATTCAGTGATAATGACTGAGTCACAATCATTGAAACGAATTTCGGCTTATGTAGCCGAAACAAAGATGATAACGGCTCTCGAAGCCGAAGTAAAGTACATGGCCACACAGGCCAATGATCAACAGTTATCTGCTGCGGGTCCGGGAAAGGATTTCGATCCAGAACCTCCTGATATCATGCCAGAAGGAATGCAGGAACAGAGGCTCGACGCCATCTATGACGATGAGCCTTTGGGCTTCGAAAAGGACCCCTTGGCGAACAACATTAAAATGTTAGCGCAAGATCCTTTAGAAGAAATCAACTTAGGCGAAGGGTCAGAGAAAAAGCCAACTTACATCAGCGCTAAAATTGACCCAGAACTTAGGTTGGAAGTAATCCAATTGTTGAAAGAGTTCAAGGACTGTTTTGCATGGGATTACGACGAAATGCCTGGTCTCGACAGAGGATTGGTAGAACTTCAGTTGCCAATCAAACCTGGGAAGAAGCCAATCAAGCAAAGTCCAAGACGCTTCGCTCCAGAAATACTGTCGAAGATCAAAACGGAAGTCGAAAGACTGCTGAAGTGCAAATTCATACGCGTTACGAGGTATGTCGAATGGATTGCAAACATTGTGCCAGTAATTAAGAAAAATGGTACATTAAGGGTGTGCATAGATTTCAGAGATTTGAATGCTGCTACGCCCAAAGATGAATATCCTATGCCTGTGGCGGAAATGCTAGTCGATTCTGCCGCTGGCTATGAATACCTGAGTATGCTCGATGGTTATTCAGGATATAATCAAATATTCATTGCTGAAGAGGATGTGTCGAAAACAGCTTTTTGATGCCCTGGGGCTCTAGGCACTTACGAATGGGTAGTGATGCCTTTTGGCCTAAAGAACGCTGGGGCAACATACCAGCGAGCAATGAATTCTATCTTCCATGATTTTATTAACACTTTTATGCAAGTATATATTGATGACATTGTTATAAAATCTGTTTCCAGGAAGAATCATATTGACCACCTTCGACAATCATTCGAAAGAATGAGAGAACATGGTCTGAAGATGAACCCTTTGAAGTGTGCATTCTGTGTGAAAGCTGGAGATTTCTTGGGCTTCATTGTCCACAAGAAAGGAATCGAAATCAACCAGAACAAGACGAAGGCTATTCTGGAAGCGAAAGCGCCATCGAATAAGAAGGAACTGCAATCTCTGTTAGGCAAGATAAATTTCTTAAGGAGATTTATATCTAACCTAAGTGGGAAAGCTCAAGCCTCTTCACCCTTACTTCGACTGAATAAAGAGGGATTCGAATGGGGGAAAGAGCAACAATAAGCCTTCGACAAAATCAAAGGGTACCTCACCAAGCCACCTATTTTGGTGCCTCCTTGTAGCAATAGGAGTATGAGATTGTACATAGCTGCATCCGACAAAACTTTGGGAAGCATGTTAGCCCAAGAAGATGAGAATGGAGTCGAAAGACCCATTTATTATCTTAGTAGAGTTTTGAACGATGCAGAAACTAGATATAGCGAAGTTGAAAAATTGTGTCTATGTCTGTATTTCTCTTGTACAAAACTCAAGCAATATATAAAACCAGTTGATGTGTATGTTTCGTCTCATTTTGATGTTTTCAAGTACATGTTGTCGAAACCCATCTTGCACAGTCGAATTGGCAAGTGGGCACTAGCATTAACTGAATACTCCTTGACCTTTATGCCTCTTAAGGCAGTGAAAGGACAAGTGGTTGCAGACTTTATAGTCGACCACTCAATTCAAGTTGAGGATGTTAATTATGTGGAGATAGAACCTTGGAAATTCTACTTCGATGGTTCCAGCCATAAAGATGGAACAGGAGTAGGAGTCTTGATCATTTCTCCAGAAAAAATTCCAACAACATTCAAGTACAAGATATCAGGTTCTTGTTCGAACAATGAGGCTGAGTATGAAGCTCTAATTACTGGCCTTGAGATATTGTTGGAATTGGGGGCAACTCGAGTCGAAATAATGGGAGACTCAGAGTTAGTCATTAAGCAAGTCACAAAAGAATATAAATGCATAAGAGAAAATCTCATTATGTACTTCGTGATAGCAAATCGTTTATTGAAAAAATTTGAAATGGTCAATATTCGACACATACCCAGATTGGAAAATCAAATAGCCAACGACTTGGCACAAATTGCATCTGGATACAAGATTTCAAAAACGAGATTACAAAGAGCAATCGAAGTTCGAGAAAAGATAAAAGCAACTTGTCTATCACCAACAGACTTGGAATCACAAGACTAGGATATGCTGATCAAAGTAACTTCGAAATTTCGTTCATAGATAATTTGTCAGAGCAAGATTGGAGGAAGCCCATTGTGGATTATCTTCAAAATCCAGTAGCTTCGACAGAACGAAAAACAAAGTACAGGGCGTTGAGTTATGTACTCATGGGTAATGAGTTATTTAAAAAGACGCCTGAAGGGGTATTGCTAAAATGTTTAAGTGAAAATGAGGCATACATAGCCCTTTCGACTACGCACGCTGGAACATGTGGGGCTCACCAAGTAGGCCATAAGATGAAATGGTTGTTGTTTCGACAAGGGCTATACTGGCCCACCATGTTGAAAGATTGTATCGAGTTCGCTAAAGGTTGCCAAGAATGTCAAGTCCATACAGGCATCCAACATGTACCAGCAAGCGAGCTTCACTCGATAATGAAACCTTGGCCCTTTAGAGGATGGGCGTTGGACCTCATTGGAGAGATTCGACCAGCATCATCAAAGAGCCAGAAGTATATATTGGTAGGCATTGATTATTTTACTAAGTGGATCGAAGCTATCCCTTTAGTCAATGTAGACCAAGAAAATGTCATTGAATTTATTCAAAAGAACATTATCTTTAGATATGGAATCCCTGAGACTATAACTACTGATCAAGGATCAGTTTTCACCGGTCGAAAGATGCAGGAATTCGCTCAGGAAACGGGCTTTAAACTCCTAACATCAACGCCTTATTATGCACAGGCAAATGGTCAAGTCGAAGCAGCGAACAAAGTAGTGATTGGCTTGATAAAAAAGCATGTTGGGAAGAAGCCAAAAAATTGGCATAAGACGTTAGACCAGATTTTGTGGGCCTGTCGAACGTCCCCAAAAGAAGCCATAGGTACAACACCATATAGGCTAACTTTTGGCCATGACGCAGTGTTGCCAGCAGAAATTTGTCTTCAATCTGCAAGGGTTCAGAGACATTACGATATTCCCTCTGAAATTTATTGGGATATGATGTTAGACGAACTAGTAGATTTAGACGAAGAAAGATTGCGCGCTCTTGACCTACTCAGGCTTCAGAAGAAAAGAGTAGAAGACTCTTATAATAAAAAGGTGAAACCTAAGGTATTTTCGCCTGGAGAACTAGTTTGGAAGGTGATTCTTCCCATGGATCGAAGGGATCGAAGCATGGGAAAATGGTCACCCAAATGGGAAGGACCATTCAGAGTTATCCAGACTTTTTTTGGTGGAGCTTATGAAGTCGAAGAGCTAGGTGAAGATAAAAGGCTCTTGAGAGTAAATGGTAAATATTTTAAAAAGTATAAACCTATACTCCAAGAGATAAAAATAAATAACAAGTAACGATTAAATTAACCATAAATAAGCCAAAATGGAAAATTTTTATAAATTAGCCAAAATGGCAATATTGTCGAATACATATTACAATATATGGTTAAAGGGATGAATCAATCAGAAGGGGATGGAGTCCTTGAGTCGAAGGTATTTAGCTTGCTGCAACTCCAATCTTTTGTTGCACAAGGCATTCGCCTGCGCAAGCTTGGCAATTTGATCGTCGAAGGCTTGAGCTTTCTCAGCAAATTCTAGGCCTTGTGTGATTTCAGCTTGACTTTCGGTGTCTGGAACAGTCGAGAGAAGTTCCTCCTTGCGCTTAGTATTGGCATTCATCTTAGCCTCTAGTTCTTCGATTTGCGCCTTGATGGAAGCATTCTCTCGATCGATGGCATCAACTTCTTCTTGTTTAGATGCTTTTTGCTTCGACAACTCCGCAATTCGAGAAGTTGTCTCTGCTACAGCAGTCCATGCAGAAGAGCTTTTGCCATATAACATTTCAAGCTGGCTATTAAAGCCCCTTTGTCGCCGATAATCTGCTGAGACTTGATCAATAATGGAGTGTAACTCCATGATAAAGCCTGAAACCTCCGGAGGTACATCTAGCAAGTCTACGGCATTCAAAACAGCCCCCAAATATGATGGAGCAGTAGGGTCCCCCTCCAAAGCTTTCATCAAATCCTTCTTGAAGAACTGAGCCTTAACCTTCGTCAAAGCCTCATCGAGAGGAGAAGTTTCAGTGGACTTCCCCGACAGAGTAGGAGCCTCCTGACTAACATCAGACGAACTTCCCTTGCTCTCGATGATGGCGTTCAGATAGCCAACAGGATCAGTTTGCTTCAAGAGTTCTAAGTCTTCTTTCGACCTATGCTTTGTTGAGGTGACAACCTTTGCAACAGCGTTGTCTTGGAGTTGAGGCTATTGAGTAGCATTTGCCTCGACTTGACTCTCTTCGACTCGGACTGCGGCAGTACCAGCGTCATCATGGTCCCCTTCGCCAGCGTCACCTTGATCCTCTTCGCCAGCGTCACCGCGGTCCCCTTCGTCACGATTTTCTTCCGACAGATCAACCACCTGAATCTCTTTTGGTTGTTGCTCTTCTGTTTGTGGATCTTCTGTTGGTTGTTCTGCTGTCTCAGCATTGGCTTCATTTATTTCAGTATTGGCTTCATCGTTCGCCAAGTCTTTTTCTTGTGGCCTGCTGAGTTCAGCAGAATCCAATGTTTCAGAAGTCCTTGGCGCTGAGCTTTCAGTGGTGTCCTGAAAAGAGAAGAAGAAGAATCTTCTAAATTCGAAAGAGACATAATCGAACGTGGGTATCGACACCTGAGTTACAAAGGGATCAAAGAGATTACCTGCAAAGGAGCTTCAGCCCCAGGGCTGGAATTGTCGCTTTCGACAGGTTTATTGAGAAGAACATTTAATTCCTCCTCCGTTGGCTCTTCAATAATTACTGGAGGTGGCCTGGGTTTTCTCCCAGCAACCTTTATTCTAATTGTTCGAGCCTCAGGAAGAGGAACGTCCTTCTTCAGCTTTCGCCTTTTAAGAGGAGCAGGGGGAGAATAATCTTCTTCATCACTCCCAGATTCGACCGTCAGTGCTGGCCGTTTCTTGGGTGAAGGTGCCTAAAAAACCAATTGGAGTTCGACTTAGAAGCTGCATCGAAAGTCAGAATGTTAAAACCAGAAGAAAATGATAAAAGTTTGGTTACCGATGCAGAAGGCTTTTTCGAAGAGCCTTCCCCCTGTTGATTTGTTGTGGTCTTCGCCGGCGCTATAGTTTTCGCCGGTGGTGGAGGTTTTGTTAAGGGGCCTCCTCCCTGATGGCCTTCTGGAGCCTTCTTGGCTGCAGGCTTTCGAACAACTGAAAGCAGACAAAATAATTAACAGGCTACCAGTCGAAAGGGAAAGACAGAGTAATTTGGAATGATGAACTTACATTTCTTTATTTTGTCCAAGACAAGGACAAAAGACTTCTGAAGTTCGTCCACGAAGTCCTTCTCGTCGAAAAACTCCTCAGTGTAGTAACTTTTCCACCACTCCTCGAAGGATGGTGAACAGAGAAAGTTAAGCTGACAGTCAAACAACGAAAGAACTGTCCGACCAGCATATCTGCCGATATGCTTAGTGGCAGCGTCTTCAGTGTAGTCGTTGCAGAAGTATAACATAGACTTCTCCCTGGGAAAAATTGGAGAAGGTAGTGTTTGGATAATACCAAACTAGCGAGACACCAAGTTTGGTTGATACGCGATTAGACTCAAGTGAGTCTTGGAGCTCTTGAATCGTAGGGGCATTATTCTTGGCGTGAGAAATGCCTCCCACACTGTTGTATGCTCTTCGACCTGAGGACCACTTGACGCCTTAGGATGTGGCCTCGTGAACCACTCTGGGCCAACCTTTCGTCGAGCAAACGGAGCCATGGTCGAAGCAAACTCTTTCCTTTTAGCAAACATCAAGACGAAGTTTGTAAAAGTTTGTTGAAGCTCCAACCTATCTTCCGTTGGAGTCAACAGAGCCAATCTGGTGCCTTCGATGCACCTATTTGCTATTTCTGGAGCCTGCTCATTTATTTGAGTCTTCTGAGGCAAGAAAGACTCGAAGGTGGAATTGAGCCACAGCTGAAGCAGCCAAAAAGGTCCAGCAAGCAGTAGACTGGCTCTGTTCTCGATGATCTTCAGAAGAGTCGCTCCGTTGCTAATCGACTCGTACAGATTCGCCAAAATCAATTCTGCCAAACAGATATTTTGGCCATGGTGGAGTTGAGTGGCGAGAGTGACCATCTTCTTGGTCACCTGTAAAGACTTGGTGCAAAACACAAAGCGTGACAGCCATAGGGCTAGAAACGCGATATGTTCTACGTCCGACACAGCGTCCGTCGACTTATCGTGGTAGTGATTGATGAAGGTGGTGTAGGTTGGTTTTGTGGCAGGGAATCCAATCTGATCCTCCGACATTTCCTCTGGGTCGAAGTAGTCCCCAGTGGGTCGAAGGCCAGTGATGGCGGCCACGTCGAAGAGCGTGGGAGTCAGCATTCCACAGGGAAGATGGAAGGTGAAATGGGTGTAATCCCAGAAGAGTAAGGAAGCTATCAACATTTCTGGGGAATAGTTAAGACCTGTCTTCGACAACATAACCAGGTCGAATATCCCCATGTCTTTCCAGATCGAAGCCTGGCGTTTCTCCATTTTTTCCAGCCAAGCACTATAGTCAGGAGTAAGGCTAGGGCTAGACCTGAAAGCCCTAACACCTCTGTTGAAAAAACGAAGGTCGATTTTCTCCTTAGCATGATCTTCATTATCTTCTGCATCTTTCTTGGAGCATCCAACCGGTTTGAGTTTTTCAAGTACCGGAAAGTAGCTTTTAATCTTCATGGCTTCAGCAATGCTTGGGTATAGTGGGCCAGACATGGCAAAGATTTGGTTGGAATATCCAACCGGAATCATGAGGTGGCGTGAATAAGCATCACGTACAGCAATGTCCAAAGGCTCAGGGACCCTTCGTTGGCCCGTGGGAGTCACTACGGGAGCAGTGGAGAAAATCCTGGGTTTGACATTTCCAGAGGGAGTGTTGGCGCTAGGAGCGTTGGAAGAACCAGATGCCATTGTTGATACTAAGGTTGAAGATGAAGCGAAAAACAGGTGGTTTGCAAAGGTTGCAAGAGTTTGTATGCAATGGGGAATATCCGAAGGCAAGGTAGCGTGAAAAAGTCCCACAATGGGTACTTAGCGCTATTTATAGTAGTTGGGGAAATCCCCAAATTCGAGGACATTTAATGCCATTTAATGTTGTAGAAGGTAGTGGGACATGTGGCGTCTCCCTGTTGTTGTAGCCATTCTGCAGAAATGAAAGGGTGCAGCGTGCGCCCTCGTTTTTGGGAATTGTCATGATGACAATTTGCGAAAAGACGTTTGGCACACTGCACGCCGTACTGAAGTGGCGTCTTAGGTACGGATGAAATGATGGCTTTTCCTTGGGATTGTCAGTGGTTGGTAGAAGACAAAAAAGGTGCACAATTTAATTTGTGACTAAGAATGAAAAGACAGGTGTCGAATGGCATTTCAAAGAATGCCTTTTTCTTTCAGAGTCGAAATAAGGCATTCTTGGGGGGCAATTTGTTGGCTCCTAAATTCGACACCCTTGTTTTATTAATATCAGCCATTAAAGCTGAAGGATGTTTTCGATCAGCTGGGTCTGTCGAAATGCCCATCGAAAGGTGGTAATGTACTTAGAGGATTTCTTCCAAGGGAGAAGTTGGTTGCCTTCGATGTCGAAGGTGTTTCTCGTCGAAGATGCTTCTCGATGAAAGTGTTCGATGGTTCAGAGTGGAACGGTTTGAAATTCAAGCGTTTGGAGGGAAAACGGTTTCCAGCGGTTACCAAGTGCAACGTGCAAAGATCTGGAGCGTCGAACGCTGAGAACGTGCCAAGTGGAGTCATCTCGAAGCAGTGTAACTGCCCGACGGTTACTTGGGATGTTTTAGTATAAATAGTAGTAGGTCACGCAGTTTTTCGCGTGTGTTCACAAATATATACAAAGTCACTCATATAGATTCGAGTACCCAGCGTGTGAGAAAGAATTGTTGAGAATGTATGTGTGAAACACCACTTTTATTAATCAAAGTCATTTATTTTCCAGAAACTTTACTTGCTTTCTTCTTTACTTTTCCTGTCGAAGCCCTTTATTTCAAGCCTTCATTTATTTTATCAAACCCATTTCTTCATGCAATTTACTTAAAGCCTCTTTATTTACTTGTCATTTAACCATTATCCAACTTAATCAAAACCTCAAAATCAACCATGTCTTAGGATCAATCTGATCGATCCTGCGAGTAACCAAATAAGTAACCATTTGGAGGATCAGCGGTTATTTACCAATAACCACGGTAAACACCCCGCCATATTTTTTCCGGAAACACCGATTGGGTTTATGTCCAGATGTCAGGTTTCACCAGTTTCTACTCAAGTTGGTACTGAAAAAGAAGAAAGGGTTGTCGTTACAAAAAAATCTCGAGAGCAATTTACAAGGGATGAAGATATAGTGCTTATCCAATCATGGCTCAATGTTTCAAAGGATCCAATTGTGGGAGTTGATCAAAAAACTGAGAGTTTTTGGTTAAGAATCGCTGCCAATTATAACCAGTATCGTGGGCAATCGCGGGAAAAGTTAGGCGGGCAATTAAAATGTCGATGGCATCGAATAAATGGCTTGGTTCAAAAATTTATTGGGTGTTACAAACAAGCTGTTAATGGAAAAAAAGTGGGACATCGGAGAACGATATCATGGTTGCTGCACATGCTTTTTTTGCTCAGGATGAAGGTACAACATTCAATCTTGAGTATGTATGGCGATTGTTAAAAGACGAACCTAAATGGATGGGAGAATCGATTGGAAATTCTTCAAAAATTACAAAGAGCTCTGCTAGTGGGGCATCATCGGATAACCCAAATACACCTTCAAGTTATGAGTTTAACTCATCATCACCAATGGAGCGTCCAATGGGACAAAAAGCAGCAAAAAGGAAGGGTAAGGCAAAGGAAATTCCAAATGCAATGCAAGATGCAAGGATTAAAAGAGCAGCAACAATGGAAAGACTAGCTCAATGTAAGGAGGACGAGCTAGAACTAAAGGCAATGAATATCATCATGAAAGACACTTCTACTATGAATGATAATCAACGAGATATTCATGAAAAATATTATAATAAGATGAAAAAAAAATATGGAATGTAGTTAGTATCATTGACGTAAAATGGTCATTAGTACCACTTTAATTTATCAACACCTATGTAAAATGGTCATTAGTACCACTTTAATTTATCAACACCTATGTAAAATGGTCATTAGTACCACTTTAAATTATAATAAATATTATGTTATTCAAACTATCCGTTATTCAAACTAGCCGTTATTCAAACTATCCTTTATTCAAACTAGCCGTTATTCAAACTATCTTTTATTCAAACTAGCCGTTATTCAAACTAGCCGTTATTCAAACTATCCTTTATTCAAACTAGCCGTTATTCAAACTAGCCGTTATTCAAACTAGCCGTTATTCAAACCATTATATATACTATCACTTATGTCATTGTTTTCCCATTCTCATCTTATTCTTCTATCATACTTCTCTAATTCTTCTCTCATTTTTCTATCATTCTTAATTCACTAAAATGGATTCAGACAATTCAGATGATTTTGACCAAGAATTTTGGGAGTTGATTGAAGAAGAATTTATCGACGATAGTGATGAAGAACAATTGCTTGAAAATGAACGTCAATCTGGAAGTTCATCTATGCCAAAGAGAAGAACAATGGTAGATCGTAGTCGTGAAGAAGGGCACAATCGATTATTCAATGACTACTTCTCGGAAAACCCAGTATACACAGATGTTCAATTCCGAAGAAGGTTCAGAATGCATAGGCATGTATTTCTTCGAATTGTAGATGCCCTTGGAAATCATGATGAATATTTCCAAATGAGGGTTGATGCAACTGGTAAAATGGGTCTTTCACCATTGCAGAAATGTACATCTGCTATTCGTATGTTGGCGTATGGGTCTCCTGCTGACGTTGTAGACGAATATGTTCGAATAGGTGAAAGCACTTCAATTGAGTGCTTACAAAGATTCGTTCGGGGCGTGAATGTTGTATTTGGGGCTGAGTATTTGAGAAAGCCTAACAACACTAATGTTGGACATCTTTTACAAATGGGAGAGTCACGTGGCTTTCCAGGTATGTTGGGTTCCATTGATTGTATGCATTGGGAGTGGAAAAATTATCCTGTTGCATGGAAAGGACAATTTTGTCGAGGTGATCATGGAAAGCCCACAAGCATGCTTGAAGCAGTGGCATCACAGGACTTATGGATTTGGCATGCTTTTTTTGGTATTGCTGGTTCAAACAATGACATTAATGTGTTAAACCAATCCAACGTGTTTAACGATATTTTGGAAGGACATGCTCCCAATGTGCAATATACAATCAATGGAACACCATATAATATGGGGTATTATTTAGCCGATGGTATATATCCTGAGTGGGCTACATTTGTGAAGACCATTTCAATGCCACAAGGAGAGAAGAAAAAATTATTTACTCAACATCAAGAATCAGCTAGAAAAGATGTGGAGAGGGCATTTGGAGTGCTTCAATCTCGATTTGCAATTATATGTGGCCCAGCGCGTGCCTGGCACATGGACACCCTCAAACATACCATATATGCGTGCATCATATTGTACAACATGATTGTTGAAGATGAACGACATACATATGGAGGTAATTTTGATTACTCTTATGATAATGTGGATAACAATCACTCAACAACTGAAATATTTAGCGGTCCTCATCTGAATCTTGCAACAAGACTACAAAGAAGAGCAAATATTCGTGAAAAACAAGTTCATCGTCAACTTCAAGGAGATCTAGTCGAGTATATTTGAAACGTTTTGGACATGAAGATGATGAAATTTAAGTTTGATTAATTTATGTGATGTTATTTATTTTTATTGTTTTTAATTATATGTAATGTATTTGAAATTAATTTTAATTATCATTCTAAATTATAAGTTTAATTTGAATTTTATTTATTTTATATAAATTTTAATCTAAATAATTAAAATTATTATTTTAAATGATATAGAATTTAATATGAATAAAATATTAATATATAAAGTGAAGTTGTGGGACCTATTATGAGTTCTTTAGAGTTGCACCATTGGAGTGAAAAATTAATTGGGTTGCTTCAAACTAACGTGGCTTAATGGGTCCCGCAAAAAACCTAAAATTGAGTTGCACCATTGAAGATGCTCTTAATAGAACAAAAAGAACAAAAAGAAAATAGAAAAAAAGACTTAAAGTAAACTCAATATTACCTTATTGGCATAAAATTCTACCGCAGATTGAGCAAGTTTGTCTGTTGCTGCAAGCAAATCATTAGAACAGTTTCGGAAAAACGCCTGAAAAGTTTCTCAGCAATGTGATACTGTAACAGCTGCACCAGCAATTTTGAGTCCGAATCCGAATCTCCTGCAATCGCCGAAGATAGACAAAGCAAATGTGACCCTACAAATATAAATAGGCACACAAAAACACACCGTTAGAATTTAAGTAGAAAAATATAACTACCATAAATTTGGAAACAAATAGCTTAAAGATTGTGTAGAATAGCAACATATAGTGCAGAAGCCACAAACATTTACAAAATATTGTTTTTACAGAAGGATTTGTGCTTACCACCCCATCTAATGATTGAATAGCACTGTTGATCTCTTCAGCACTACTGGAAAGTCGCAAATCCAAAGCCTATAGACCTTTCACTACAGATCGAAATCTATCCGCAATCAATCTCTCCGTCGATTTTCCACCACAGATATTCAAACAATTTAAATCAATCAGGCCCAAATCTAAAATATAAAAGTGATTAGTTTCTTACTAAATTGCTTTATCCACGAACATTATCCCCATATGTGTATGTAAGAAATATACTATATCATATACTTATAATCGACATAATTTTTATATATATTATAATTTGATTAATTAAATTAATATTTATATGACAATCAAAATTGAAATATTTTTTTTCTTAATTTATATATATTTTTATATTTTTTTAATCATAATTATTTAATATTTATGTATGTTGTTTACTAATTTTAATTGCTCATATTTGACTTTTAAATGCAAAATGTATATCCCAATAGACAAAATTCTATAGTATATAGATCTGAATCCTCTTCAGCACTTTTGCAGATTCCATCTTAACCATTCATCTATTTTTTTTATATCTTTTAAAAATAAATAAAAAATTATTTATTTATTTTGTATTAATTCTTAGCCATTAGATGAAGAGAGAGAGATGGCAGAAGAGGAGAGACATTAGAGGATCTGTTTCCTAAAAACAGTATACAAAAACATAGATTTAGATCTTGTCTTTTTTGCACACAGCAAAAACAAAAAAGGAAACTAAAGCTTACGTACTTTACAATTCTAGCAAGTAGTCCTTAGTACAAGTTTTTCATGCAAATAAGTTATGTCAACGTAGTCAAAGCTATGGGAAACAAAAGCAGAAACTTGACAATATTATGGATGCATCAGTTATTGGAATTGGAGTGAGGCTTTGGATTCCTGCTATCACCGAGACGAATGATAAAGTAGAGAGCGTTACTTGTAAACATGGATACTTCCGTAACCCTACGTTTCACCTCCACCTTCATCTTCTCTTCTGCGTCACTCCTATTCAAACCGTTGATACACGCGTTACCGTTTGTTATTGCAGTACTAGCCCATGTCTGAGCGTTACTCATTTGCCACTCGAACGTTCCCATCTGAAGCTTCCGTAACTCGTTCAACGTCCGGTTTAATTCAAGAACAGAATCGGAAATCTGAGCAGCACAGTCACTCAATGCAACTCGCTTTCTGTTGTTACTTTTAGACCCAACTGTCAGCTGTGACTTTAGAGTGTTCTTGAGGTAAACGGAAAGAGTGAGAGTGCGGGCGAGACTGGCTTTAACGGCGGCCTGAGCCAGGTCTAAGGGCTTCGCCGTGGGACTGACTTTGTTGGAGAGTGTTTGGAAGCAGAGAGCTGGGTATCTTGCTTGTGCACACGATGAACGGAGGAGATCTTGCGGTGTGTTTGCGGCGGTTGAGAATGAAAGCAAGAGCAAGAAACTAACAAGAACTGTAATGGAGATATGTATTTGCATTTTTTGTTTTGTTTTTCGAGGAGAGTGTTAGTTAGTGTTAGGTTTGAGAGTGTAAGTGAATAGAAGAAGTTGAGATGGCTTTATAGGAGAATGATGTTGGTGCCTTTGGTTTGAAGATCTCTAAGTCAAATGAGTGGTGATATTTTAGCCACCTCCCACGATCTCATAATAGTATTCATTAACAAGATGTAATAATTAATTAACTAGTACTACTACTTGTTGGTATCATAAACAAGTAAAGAAAACTATGAACTGTCTCCAGATGTGATATGGTCTCCTTATTTTAACATTAATTCTGTCTGGTTTGCCTTTAAATTTGTTAAGCTATGTCGGTCATTGCATGACCATGCATGTTAAACTATATGTTTGTCATTTCAGTCATTTCAAATTAGGTGTGCCAATGGATTGGTTATAGGCTCCAATCCATTGAATAATCAGATCGTTTAAGATATTGAGCCTTTATTTTAGGATATATTTGTTTTGGAATACATGTTTAGTTGGAATATGATTGGTAAATATGAGCGTCAAGATTCTCCAATCGATTGTCTCAAGTGTCAATCGTTAGGTTTACGCCAGTCATTCTTTATGGTGTATTTTAGACCTTGTGCTGGATTATATTGCTTTTGTGTATTTCTGTTTAATTTTATTTGCAGCTCCTCTCTATAAAATACTTAGAAACTTATCGTTTTTGTGCGTAAATATGATTTGTTGAAATGAACAAAATTAAATCACTATTTTTAAATGATTAATCGGGATTTTTTGATCATTTCAACCTTAAAATAATGTACTAACTATATTATCAAGAGACCTTGATAAAACTTTCTTTAGTGGAACACCAAATCACTATGTCGTGTCCTTCTCATCGTTGGATGCGAGAGTTCGTTCAAATAACAAGCTGGATAAGTCCATCATAGATATGTTGACTCAATCTACTATGAGGTTAACTGATCACTGAGTATCATAAATGTTGAAATATCTTCAATGAAAAACTTTGCTTTGATCGCCATCGTTGATATCGACCATTATCTACTCTTCTTGGATCAGAGACTTAAAATACCGTATACTTGAAAGTATAATCTTTGCACAACTCTATTTAATATTTAGTAAAGCTTTGATCTACAAAGTATTCCTGCAAAACATGATATAGTTTAACCTTTGGTACTCATATTTTCTTGGATTCAGGTGTGTTAGTTTTCCTAGAAGGTCTAAGGTTATTATTACCTTTAGACGTTTTCAATTTCTCAAAATAAAAGGGCTCTAAGTGAACAAATTTCTCATAGTGTGTGTATTTATAAACTTGGCGATTTTGTTTCTTATGATCTAAATATGTATTAGGTTTTCTATCTGTTTTGAATCCTAATCCATTTGTATTTAAGGAAGATCTTTAACTTGATAGGATCAAATCAAGGTTTTCTTTTCCCTTGGTAAATTTACCTAGGGTTTTATGTAGCTCTATTACTTCCTTTTTCAACAAGATACAAGTCTCACATGATTCTCTTGAGTTTCTAATATTAGTTATTTCTAATTTAAGTGATTTGTTGCTTTCTTCAAGAAGCTCTAAATACTCCTTAAGATCCAAGTTGCGCTTATTAATTTTATCATTTTCTTAAAACCAACTTGGCACTAATTTTGAATTTCTTATAGGATGGTTCAGTTACCTCATAATCATTTTCCTCGTAAAATACCTTTAAGAAGACTTCATCTTCTTCATTTGAAGAGGATTTTTTCATAATTCTCTCCGAGGTTGATTCTTCTTTATTTATAAGTGATTGATCTTCTCTTCTTCCTTTGAAGATTCCATTGAACGATACTTCTACACAACCTCTTACGCATAAGGTTCTTTCATTTAAAGTTGAATCTTCTGAAGATCGTTTAACTATTGAGTATGTTCTTTCGAAGGAAGCCATATGAGTTGTTTGATAGGAGTTGATGAAGTTGGTGATTCTTCATTTTTTGATATTGCTCCTTCATCTTTAAGTAATTGATCTAGTTCATTTAATTTTCTATGATTTCCTTCTTCTTTGTTTTTTCCTGAGACTTATGAAACCTCGCATCTTTCGGTTTAAGGATTGGATTAAGTTTCTAATTCTTAATTCTTAGATATTGGTTAGTGACAAATGCTCCAATATAATTTTTAATATTTTTAAGTTTTGAAACAACACTTATAAGAGGATTCTTCATCTTTCTGCTTATGTATTCATTTCCTCTTATTTGATATTTGGAGAGACTTCATATACCATTTCAAGAGTATCACACATTTTCTTGGAGGCTTTGCAATTATAAACATAAAGAAATTTACTATCATCTAGGGACACTACAATAAAAATCTCTATTTTAAAATCTATTTCAAATTTTATATTCTCCTCATTGGTCCAAAGGAAATTGGTTTTATCTACTACTTTACCATTTACTTGCCGAGTAGGGATAAGCAAATTGTTGATTAAAGTTTCCCATAGTTCTAATTTAATACTTTGAATAAAATTTGTAAATCTAGATTTTCACAATTTAAACCTAGCACTATTAAAAGATGGATGCAAAATATTTCTTGTTGGAAGTCATCTTTATCTTGAGATGATTAGTCCTTAAACAGGAGTTAGGCTCTAATGCCACTTATTGAATATATGACACAACACACAAGATATGGGGTGAATTGCGCGTTTTAGAAAAATGATAATTTGAAAAACTTTTAAGATCATTTTCAGAGTTTTAAAATCATTTTAAAAGAATTTAGAAATTAGCAATGGAAATTAAGAATAAAATACAGAAAGTAAAAATTAAGGAAAGAGATAAGACACCACGAATTATACAAGTTCAGTCAAGAAGACTTAGTCCTGTCCCCAAGATTTGATCTTGAGAGTATCCAATAAACTTAAGAGTTTTTAAAAGGTTGAACTCTCGAACTCCCTTATACAAGGAAAATGAAGTTTCTAGCTATCTTCCAAGAAAACAACATACATATGAGAGAAGCGGATAGTGTTCCTTTCAAATGACATATTAAAGCATTTAGTCTTCTTTCCAAATAGAAACTTGATGCGATTAGTCTCCAAGCTAGACCGACGTACTTATCTCAAACCAAAGGATAACCTTTAATCTGGGATGAGCTCACGAACCGAATCAGGGTTTTTATGGGCTAACCACACTGATGACATTTTATTTCGGGCTTATCTCCCAACTTAGAAAACTTTTAATGGGTTGAGCTTACGAACCAAACTAGATTTTTACACAGGATAACTACGAATCAACTTGAGATTTTAACCGGGCTGATCTCGATCCAATAAAAGCTTTTGAACGGACTGAACCTTCAAACAAAACTGACGAATTAGTAACATAATCCTCAAATTGAAGCTTTTAAAGGGTTTAGCTTCGAACCTAAATAAACAATCCCTAATTGGATAAATTATTCAACCAAGGAAAAAATGTTCCTCAGTGAATTTACAATACCACCCTTCCAGAATTACAAAAAGCCTTAGTCGCAAAATATTTTTCTCGAAAGCACTACATCTAAATTTCTAAGTGAGAGAAAGTGATAAAAATATTTTTAGATAAAGAGTGAAAATATGAAGAAGGGAGCCTCTATTTATAGGTTAGAGATTGGCAAAAAAATGAAAAATTTTGGTGGCCAAAATTAATGAGTAAATCAATTGGCATCATGCATCATTTGATTGGTTAGCCTAAAATTAATATTTTAGAAGGTTTTAAAAGACAAGAAAAGATATATAGCTGTTACCATTCATTAAACGTTTAGGGTGCATTTTTGCACTAACCCAATCAATTAGGTATAAGTGTCAATCGATTGACCATTAGAAAAAATTTCCCATAACTTTTCTAACAGTTCCTAATTCATTTGGCGCGACTTCAAAATATTTTTAGAAATATTTTCTTAAGAAAAACAAGTTTTGAAACTTGTTTTAGTGTGTGAGGGATTATCCGTATAACTTCACGAGAAAGACCTTATATTTTATAATATTTTGTCCACTCAGACACATTACAACCGACTTTCACACTTCAAAACTTGTCAGTTACTTCAATCTTATATACACTTGTTTGAACTTTACTTAGACCACATTAAGGGGGGTGTTTCTTGGTTATTTCTGCTTAAGATAACCTTGTGGCTTTGTTTGGAATCAAGGAAGGGGTGGGTAGGTATGAGAGGGTGGTGGTAGGGTTATCTAGGATTTAGAAGAGTTGGACGATGTCTAAGGTTTTAGTGTTTTTTTGAAAGCTCATTTAGAATAGGCTGTCGACTAGGCAAAATCTTCTGAGGCGCCAAATTGTGTCAAAGTCTAGTAGCGGGGTGTGTGCGAGTGTGTTAGGAAGGTGGAGTCGATTGACAATCTTTTTGTTTTGTATGAGGTTGCTTTTATCATCTAGTATAGTTTTTAAGTGGGTTGGACGACTAAGGCTTATGCCACACTCGATTTTAAGGGGTTTTGAGTCGTTTCAAAGTTTTTGTCTTGAAAAATTAGTGTCTTTAGACTTGATCTCAATCTGACATTTTATGGTATGAATTATTTAGAAAATAAGGAATATTATTTTTTGAAAAAAAAGTTTGACGATTAATCACTGAACATCTATAATCTATAATTATTAGTTTGACTTAGAAGTGGGTTCATATCCATTGATTCAAGTTTTTCCATTTCTCTTATAGATTGGAAGCAAGACTCGCTTAAGTGACCAAGAGGTTAAGAGTTAGTTTTGTGTTTGTTTTGCGCCGGTATTCATGCATCCCTTCTTGCAGTTTGCTCTTTCTAACGGTCTGTTTTGTCCTGGGATTTTAGAATATGCTTCACAAGTTATTGGTTCACTTTTTATTTCGCTTGGGCGTTGATTTTGATAGTTTTGACTTTTCTTCGTTTAATTTATGTTTTATCAGATTGTATTATCAACGTTGGTGTTTTCTGAATACCTATGATGCTCTTTTATCACTTATATATATTTGTAATTTTTTCATTCAAATTTATGGTTAAAGACACGACATTTTTTTAATGAAAACTGTATTTAAAGACAAAGAGAGTCTTATGTAAGAGTCAGGTTTCGAATGATAATACATGGTAAAATACTTTTAAAAAAAATGATGTTTTACTTTTAATTTTAGTCATAATAAACCAATTAAACCCTATAATTTTGTTTAAACTATTAATGAAGCCAACTCGATCCCATTTTAATATTTAGTCTTAATTTTTTTTGGATAAAAAATATTTAGTCTTAATTTAATCAGTATAAAATATTGGATTACTCAACTTTAGACATGTGTTAAATTTGTGTGCATATTGGGTTTTAAAGAGGAGTGCTTTGGTGATTTAAATTTATATTTTAACATATATTAATATTTTAAAAGTAAAAATCATAATAAATGATTTTTAATATTTTAACTATATATAATTTTGTGACAAAATAATATTTTAATATTACCTGAGCATAAAAATCTCAAATAGATACAATAAGAATGAGTTAACAAAATATAAAAAGTATTAATTGATTTCATTAACAACTAAAACAACAGAAAATATGTTCAAAAACTGAAAAGATACAATAAAACAACCGAAAATATTTTTTTTTTTTAAATAATTAAAAACTCTATGCACTTGCGTCTAGAATTCAACTGGCAAAAAAAAAAAAATCAAACCTTAAAACTAGGGATCGCTGACTCCTAGACGATATACATTAGTACTAGTATAACCATTGCAAAAGAAGACAAAAAAGAGATTAATTTTGGGATAAGAGGAAAAGTCAATGGATTAGAACCTATATGTAAGAACAAGTTGCATTTGAAGTTGAAAATAGTAAAATTGATCAACAAGTAGATAGGAACAGTGCCTCAAGTAGAAGATAAGAGCGAAGAAGAATATAATGTTTTAGAGTTAAATAAGTTTTTTTTCACTATTTTGTCTCATTTGGTATCATTTTGATTCTAACATTTTCATTGTCACTACTAAATTATATTTGTCACTCTCTTCAATTTTTATAATTTTAAAAATATTTTTCTTATTATTTACTTCTAAAAAATTATATTTGTTAAAAAGTAAAAATTGAAATTTTCAATAATAGAGTAAGGTCAAAGTCTCCGGTTTCCAGTGGAACTCAAGTTTCATCTCTATTGTTAATAATGATATCTAAAATCAGGCTGGCACAAATTCTCTACTTTTTGTTTGGCATCGTAGGCTTGAGCATGTCTATTATGAGGCAATTAGGTCCATTTACACGCTTGTAATATTTCTTTACCAAACAAAAATTCTCTAGATTTCTGTAGTTCATGATGTATGAGAAAATTACAAAAATTGTTTGCACCTATAACACACAATTTATCACAAACCTTTTGAAGTAATCCACACAGATCTATTGGGCCCTTTTCCCATGCCATCAAGTGGTGGTTATAGATATTATATTGCTTTTTGTGGATACATTCACTAGATACACATAGATCTATTTTTTGCGAAATAAGTCTGATTTCCTTAATGCTTTCATGATGTTTCATGGTCATATCAAAATTCAATTTTAGGCTAATGCGAAATCAGTTTAATCTGATTATGGGGGAGAATATAGGTCTTTCACTAATTAGGCTAACATGTCCATATACATCCCATCAGAATGAGACAATAGAAAAGAAGAATAGACATATTGTAGAAATGAGATTGACTTTACTTGCCCATGCCTCTATTCCTGTTACTTTATGCGATCACAACTTTACTACTGCTATGTATTTGATCAATAGACTACCTACTAAGAATCTAACTTTCTCATCTCCCTTTCATGCTCTTCACAAATACCTTCTTGATTATAAATCTCTAAAAACCTTTGGGTGTGCATGTTTTCCCCATCTCAGGCCCTACAACAAAAACTAACTGCAATTTAGAAGTTCACAATGTGTATTTCTAAGAGTATCTCCTCAACACAAAGACTTTAAATGCCTAAATTCAAAGGGCATAATTTTTATATCTAAGAATATTGTGTTTGATGAAAACTTTTTCCTCTTTTCCACCAAGTTTATCTCTCCACCAAAACTTATCATGAATGACCTTTTCCCTAATGAAACAGGAAGTGCGCTCTTTGTTGTACCCCAAAATTTACCCTATTTATTTTCTATTTCTAATTGGCTTATACTTTGTTAACATGCACATATATTTATATCATTGGATATGTGCTCACGAGATCAAGATATTTTTGTCAATACAACAAAGCTCATGTATTTGTTCAACGCATGTCAAGTTGCGAAAGATTTAGGTGTTTTCTGTGAATTTTAAGTAGTGCGAATGGGAAACAGTTTTTTAGGTGATTTGAGTTTGGAAATTCATATCTCCCGTTTGGAACGGTGTTTTGGATTAATTCTTGAGGATTTGAAATTGTCTCGACGTTCTCTTCAATTTTCATGTTCGGACCAAAATCTAAATCTCGAAGGAAGGTCTTCGAATACGCCATTCTTTTGAAAGTTATACAGTGAAAAAATACAAAGGGAGTGGGCTGAACCGTTATTTCGTTTGCACTAAAAAATTCATAACTTTCGGATGGAATGTCGTTTGCATGTCATCTTAATGTCGTCTTTGGAGGCTAAAAGCTGATTCACGAAGGAAGGACTCGTGAATTTTGAGTTTCTGAAGACATTTTTGTGCTGAACCCGAATTCATTTGTATTAATGTTTGATACGGTAAAATTCACATCTCACTCGATTGTTATTGTATTGAGCTGGGTCTGGCGGTGTTAGTTCAAAATTTTTATCTACTACAACTTATCTTCATAGGCTAAAAGCAAACAGTAACCCGAAGGCCTTTGTTTTTGATCCAAACCACGCGCAACACATTGGAAATCCTGAACCGAGAAATATTTTCATCTGAGACGAAACATCAAAAAGTCATAACTAAATCACCGTTTATCCAATTGAGCCTGTTCTTTTGGTAACGCATCACAAATGTTGTTATCTTCGTTATCCATTTGACGGCTGAATCGATATTTCATACGGATGATGATGTGACACTTTATGGTCGTGTCGGACTTACGCTTTCAAGTCAAGGCTCAATCCAATTGCACATCTAAGACCCAATTTGCTCACACTATATAATCTCAAATTTTATTTTTGTTAGGAGGGAGCCTTATAATTCACAAGTTCTCATAAACACAAAAATCTTTTCTCTCAATTCTCTCAAAGATCAAATCAAGGTTTTCTCTACTTTTTCATCAAGAACACAACAACAACAACTTCATCAAGATCCAAGAACAAATCAAGAGCAATTCTTCTCCGATCTTCGATCCGTTCGTTGCAATCTCTATACATAAGTTTCCTCTTCACTTCTATCAATGAGTTTTCTTGAATTAAGCACTTTTTAAAATAAGTGATTATTGAGAAACACTTTTTTGATTAAGCTTGAATTGAACCTAAGTTGAATTTGAATGATGAAATTGAAGTTGTTGTTAGTATAGCTCAATACTAATTTTTAGAATTGGTAGGATTTGACATGTAAATCTAACATAGAATTTTGCTTATAGAACTTTAACACACTAGGTGTTTATTCAATTTTCTCTTAGAATTAACATACAGTAGAAATTGACATAGAGTATACTTTAGAACATGTGCTTGTGCTAGTTTTGTGTTAACTCTTGACTTTGATCATGACTAGATTAGGAATTGGTTGAATTGACATATTGTTGTGATTCTAATTTCTTAGTTTGTTCACTAACATTTTGTGTTGATTGATAATTGTTATTGACATGATTCAAGGTAACATACTAACATAATGCTTGCAATTCACCGTTTATATACTAACAATTGGTGTCAATTAGATGTATGTGCTAACATTTGTTCAAGTTACTAACACTTTTCTCTCTTTTTACATAATGCTTGAATTTTGTTATTTGATGTGATTTCTTGTGTTTGGCAATTTCCATGAGTTGAGATAGTTTCTAATAGACTCAAGCATCATAACAAATCATGTTTGACACAATTTGACTTGAGTTTATTGAAAATTTGCTGAACACTTGAAAATAGGCCGAAATCAACATAAACGGTATTTTTGTCGTAACTTTTGATCTGTGATGAGTTTTTTCGACTTTTTTTAATGAAAACTGATTTTCTCGAGCCATCTGAAGCTCTAACATGAACGATTTTTCTATTCGGACAATTTTCACTCTGTTTTTACTGCTACTGGAACTGTTACGAAAATCATATTTTATGGTGAAATTTGATCGAACCGGTCGCATTTTTGAAACCGTTTGCGTGTGTATATGTTCCATTAATTTTCATAATTCATTCTGGGAAATTTTTGAGGTTGTGCCGATGTTCCGGGTTCACTTTTATAACATTTATATTTTTTTTTTTTGCTTGTAATGTGGTATTTTACACTAATTCTTGTTTGTGTTAACACCATTTTTCTTAGTTTGTATAACCTCTAGTTTCCGATGTTGCTAACTTAGTTTAGTTTACATAGGCTAATAGCATAGCACTACTAACTTGTGATTTATTCTCTAATACTAAGTTACTTACATAACCTTTGCCATAACACTAACATTGTTGCTACTTTCATACTTTGGTCATGTTCTCTCAATTTCAATTTTATGTGCAATTTCTAAGTTTATAGATATTTGTTGACTCTTGCTAGCAATAATTGTTTATTTGAGTTGTGACATGTTCCAAATAGCTCAGGGCATTCTATAAACTCTTTTCAAATACCAAAACTTGAGCCAATTGGAAAATGACACAAACATTCAAATTTTCCGACTCTTGTAACATAATCTCCATTTTGTCATAACTTTTTATCTGTGAAGATTTTTTCCGACTTTTCTTAATGAAAACCATATTTTTTGATGCTTCAGAAACTGATTACGCGAATATGATTTCGTTTCGGGAATTTTTTACCACTTTTTTGTTACGGTATAAAACTGTAAAACAACCTAAAAGTCTTGTTTCTGGGCCAAATTAATTAAAATCGGCCTTGTTTTTTAGTCCGCTGGGACATTTTCAATCAACCGGGTAAATTTCGTTTAATTCTGAGTAACTAATTTTTGACGTCTTTTTTTCCGATTTCGTCGATTTCGATTCCAATTAACACGTGTAGAGTTTCTTTGACTTTCATTTGACTTGCATCCATGTTTAATTAGCAATAGTGTGCTAATGCACTTGATTTTGCTTGATTTGAATTCCTTTCATGCTTACTTTGTAAATTAACATAACATATTTTTATCGTTTCATGTCCTTTTCCGGTTTTTCATGTATTTAGCTCATCTTACAACTTTTAGTTGCTCTCTTGTTATCTCTTACTTGTTTGTTGAGTTTGTACAAGGATTGCATAAAGATATTTCGAAACCTCTCTCTTTCTCGGTATTCCACTTTATTTGTGGGATACTGCATCCGTGATACGGTGGCAGAACCAACTGTTTGATATTGGTTTTACGTTTGTATTTGAAAATGTTGCGGTAAGCAAGATTCGCCACCGTCTTTTCTTTTATCCAACAAAGCAAAGGGTGAAAAGAACAGAAAAGACCTTTTCGAGAATTTTCTGAGTAAGGGGGGTAGATTATGGAAAGGGAAGGTGTTAGTACCATTTTCATCCGTGGTTTTCCATGGGCTCTTAGAGGTTTGCTCATTTTAAAAGTACCTTTATGCTTTGTGTTTAAAAATGTTTTGAAAACGCTTTAGTATGGAGAACTTTGTAATGTTTCTCGGGATAGTGGAGAAAGTATACAAAGTGTTTTGAAATTGTTTTTGAAAAGTAGTGTTTGTGTATGTGCAAAATGTTTGAGCAAACTCCTAACAGCTATCTACTTTGTTACTAAAAAATGGTCGTTCTTTTCCTCTTTTCCTTTAGAAAATGCTATCCTACAATTAGTGAGTAGGTAGCTTTGTCGTTGGATGTTTGAGGGACAATCGAAGGGATGTTTTACAGTCACGAAGGTAACTTGTGGATACGCTTTAGAAAATTTTCTTTTAGGGACTAGATCATTTACCGAAAGACAACTATAGGGTCATCGAGGGACTATGATCATTTTTGATTTATGGGTCTTTACTAAAGCGTTTCTGCCTCATGACTGTTTTATTTAAAGACAACCAAAGTGGGATATCCTAGAGGTGCTCGTGTGAAATTGTGTTTGATTTAGTTATTTTTGTCTTTTTGTTAAGTTTTCTAACATTTGATTATTAGTCTTTCCATACACGCCTAGTTACTAGCAGTTAATATGTACAGAAAATAAAATGCAGAAAGCATAAATCTAGACTATTACATGGCTTTCAGAGGGGGGTATTTACAATGTATAAAACTGGGGGAAAAGCAAAGTAAAGAAAGCGATAAAAAGCCATACTTAGTCTATTACATACCAGGATATAATTACATTATCATAAAAATGCGAAAGTAAAATAAACGCGCGCAAGATAAAACAATACGTCTAAGAACCTAATAAAAATTCTAAGTAAAGAAAAATCTTTTTTTTTTGTTTTTGGGTTTTGTTAAAGAAAAATTAATTCTAAATTTGATTGAGAAAACTAAATATTAAATGGGAAATTGTTCTAGGTTATAAAAGAAAAACTAATCCTAATATTTATTTTTTGAAATTTTTATTATGAAAAGAAAATGATTAAATTAAATTCTAAGTTCTAGTTCATTTTAAATTAAAAAAATAGTTAAAATTTAATTAATTAATTAAGAAAGAAATTAATTACTTAATTGAAAAAATATAAGCCTAATTTTTTGTGGTTTTTTTATTTGATTAATTAAATAAGTTAAGAAAACAATAAAAAAAGAATACAAACATAACCAAAAAAAATGCCCAATGGGCCTAAATGTTGAAAAGAAAAGAAAAGGGGGTGCTGTTGCAAAAAACGTCAGGCCCAAGTGTTGAAGCCCATATTGCTTTATTGGATTCAGTGAGGACTGACCTTGAGGGTGCATGGTGGATCTCTAGTCAAGGCTCTTGGATTCCAACTTGATTGTGACCTGATGGTCATATTTGATGGTGCAGGATACTCTTATGGCCATGTGGACTATTGGATCCTGTATGAAATATCATGAAAATGGAAAACGTTGGACCTGGGATTTGAACCCAGGTCCTCTCCCTTCACACAAGCGCGCTTTGCCAACTGAGCCAACTGTCTATTCGTTTATACATACCAAACGAAAATAATATAATTTAAAATTTTCAGCAATTATTAAAAATAAAAAGAAAGCACACGCAGGTTCAAACTGTCTAATGAGTGGCTGTCACACATTGTCTTCTTCCTCCCTCCGTCGTATTAGACCTGGAAACCTGTAGTGACAGTTTTTTGCTTGTCACTATAGCACTTGCATCCTGTAACATTCATGATACGCAATATAAAATACATATGAGGCCATGGGTCAATTGGCCTCATCCTCCTGAGCAAGATGGTGTCCTTAGTTTGGGCTAATTTTGGCCATTGCGAAAAATCCCAATTTAGAGGCCCGAACGTTAACAATGGTGGAATGTCATTCTTGTACCTAAGCTTTAATTGGACAATTCAGAAACCTTCTATGCATCCATACAAACACAAATATGCAATTAAAATTGATCAATAATGCAAGAATGTAAGAACACGAAGTTAAGAAAAGTATGGCAAACCGTAACTTGTAGGAAGCGTTTTGTTGTGTTTCAAGGCCTGTTAACAGTTGGAAAAGCTTCAAGGGATATCAAGGAGTGGATTAGGATCCTTGTTTGTGACTAAAATAGGCTGGAGACTGCAATTCAAATTTGACAAATTTGGTGTTTTTTTACAAAACTTTCAGAGGTTCCCCAGGATCTGTGTGCGTGTCCTGATGCTTGCTAGGCTTGTAATTTATAGAGAGTAATGAGGAGACATGAAAACACAAGTTTGTAACAGCCATAATCAATTTCTTGAATGCCATGAATACAAATGTGTACCTTGGCCAAAAGTACGGGATTTTGTCCATTTTTGAATTTTGAATGAATGTAAACATGTTTGCCTTGCTGTACACAAAAATTGGGGCCCCTCCATGCATTAAAACAAGCATTAACCATATTGATCCATAATATTTGCAATAGTTTTGATTTATTTTATTTTTAATTAAATAAAATTAATATAAAATGCAAATAAAATCAAGACTATGCAAAAAATGGTTTTAGGAGTACTATATACTCTTAGGAAGATGTTTGAAGTCCAAGAAAATGAGCCATTGCCTTAAAAGCTCAAATTTCTCGATGCACATTTCTTGAAATTTCCCAAATTTTCCCAACTTGGGCAAGCCATAACTTCCTCAATTTTTATCTCATTATTATGATCTTGGACTTTTTGGAAAGCCCAAGATGTCTAGTTCTATCCCTTTTTTGATAAATTTTGCATTTGAAGACATTATCTTGATGTAAAAGGTCTTGGCAAAAAGTGGCTTTTATTGACTTTCTAAAAATGACTTGTAATGTATGAACTTGTATCTTTCAAATGGTGCATTTCTTGGACTTGAGGGATGAAGAGAAGTTATAGGGAATTGAATTATCTTCAAAATGAGCTTTGGTTGGGGAAAAATGGATGAAGTATGTGAGAGTTATGCCTGGTCAAAGTTTGGTTGACTTTTCCTATAGAAACCCTAATTAGAAAAAGCGCTGCCATAAGGGTACTAAAGAGAGCGCTTTAAAGAAAAAGCGTTGCCATAAGGGTACTTAAGAGAGCGCTTTTTAGAAAAAGCGCTGTCATAAGTAGACCTATGAAAGCGCTTTTCATTAAACAAAAAGCGTTGCTAAAACCTATAGCAGCGCCACCTTAGAAAGCGCTTTTAAGCGCTTTTAAAGGCCAAAAAAAGCGCTTTCGTAGGTCTTTTTTGGCGTAGTGTGGCGATTATTAAAAGATGAACCTAAATGGATGGGAGAATCGATTGGAAATTCTTCAAAAATTACAAAGAGCTCTGCTAGTGGGGCATCATCGGATAACCCAAATACACCTTCAAGTTATGAGTTTAACTCATCATCACCAATGGAGCGTCCAATGGGACAAAAAGCAGCAAAAAGGAAGGGTAAGGCAAAGGAAATTCCAAATGCAATGCAAGATGCAAGGATTAAAAGAGAAACAGCAATGGAAAGACTAGCTCAATGTAAGGAGGACGAGCTAGAACTAAAGGCAATGAATATCATCATGAAAGACACTTCTACTATGAATGATAATCAACGAGATATTCATGAAAAATATTGTAATAAGATGAAAAAAATATGGAATGTAGTTAGTATCATTGACGTAAAATGGTCATTAGTACCACTTTAATTTATCAACACCTATGTAAAATGGTCATTAGTACCACTTTAATTTATCAACACCTATGTAAAATGGTCATTAGTACCACTTTAAATTATAATAAATATTATGTTATTCAAACTATTCGTTATTCAAACTAGCCGTTATTCAAACTATCCTTTATTCATACTAGCCGTTATTCAAACTATCATTTATTCAAACTAGCCGTTATTCAAACTATCCTTTATTCAAACTAGCCGTTATTCAAACTAGCCGTTATTCAAACTAGCCGTTATTCAAACCATTATATATACTATCACTTATGTCATTGTTTTCCCATTCTCATCTTATTCTTCTCTAATTCTTCTCTCATTTTTCTATCATTCTTAATTCACTAAAATGGATTCAGACAATTCAGATGATTTTGACCAAGAATTTCGGGAGTTGATTGAAGAAGAATTTATCGACGATAGTGATGAAGAACAATTGCTTGAAAATGAACGTCAATCTGGAAGTTCATCTATGCCAAAGAGAAGAACAATGGTAGATCGTAGTCGTGAAGAAGGGCACAATCTATTATTCAATGACTACTTCTCGGAAAACCCAGTATACACAGATGTTCAATTCCGAAGAAGGTTCAGAATGCATAGGCATGTATTTCTTCGAATTGTAGATGCCCTTGAAAATCATGATGAATATTTCCAAATGAGGGTTGATGCAACTGGTAAAATGGGTCTTTCACCATTGCATAAATGTACATCTGATATTCGTATGTTGGCGTATGGGTCTCCTGCTGACGTTGTAGACGAATATGTTCGAATAGGTGAAAGCACTTCAATTGAGTGCTTACAAAGATTCGTTCGGGGCGTGAATGCTGTATTTGGGGCTGAGTATTTGAGAAAGCCTAATAACACTGATGTTGAACATCTTTTACAATGGGAGAGTCACGTGGCTTTCCAGGTATGTTGGGTTCCATTGATTGTATGCATTGGGAGTGGAAAAATTGTCCTGTTGCATGGAAAGGACAATTTTGTCGAGGTGATCATGGAAAGCCCACAATCATGCTTGAAGCAGTGGCATCACAAGACTTATGGATTTGGCATGCTTTTTTTGGTATTGCTGGTTCAAACAATGACATTAATGTGTTAAACCAATCCAACGTGTTTAACGATATTTTGGAAGGACATGCTCCCAATATGCAATATACAATCAATGGAACACCATATAATATGGGGTATTATTTAGCCGATGGTATATATCCTGAGTGGGCTACATTTGTGAAGACCATTTCAATGCCACAAGGAGAGAAGAAAAAATTATTTGCTCAACATCAAGAATCAGCTAGAAAAGATGTGGAGAGGGCATTTGGAGTGCTTCAATCTCGATTTGCAATTATATGTGACCCAGCGCGTGCCTGGCACATGGACACCCTCAAACATACCATATATGCGTGCATCATATTGCACAACATGATTGTTGAAGATGAACGACATACATATGGAGGTAATTTTGATTACTCTTATGATAATGTGGATAACAATCACTCAACAACTGAAACATTTAGCGGTCCTCATCCGAATCTTGCAACAAGACTACAAAGAAGAACAAATATTCGTGAAAAACAAGTTCATCGTCAACTTCAAGGAGATCTAGTCGAGTATATTTGGGAACGTTTTGGACATGAAGATGATGAAATTTAAGTTTGATTAATTTATGTGATGTTATTTATTTTTATTGTTTTTAATTATATGTAATGTATTTGAAATTAATTTTAATTATCATTTTAAATTATAAGTTTAATTTGAATTTTATTTATTTTATATAAATTTTAATCTAAATAATTAAAATTATTATTTTAAATGATATAGAATTTAATATGAATAAAATATTAATATATAAAGTAAAGTTGTGGGACCCATTATGAGTTCTTTAAAGTAGCACCATTGGAGTGAAAAACTAATTGGGTTGCTTCAAGCTAACGTGGCTTAATGGGTCCCACAAAGAACCTAAAATTGAGTTGCACATTGAAGATGCTCTTAATAGAACAAAAAGAACAAAAAGAAAATAGAAAAAAAGACTTAAAGTAAACTCAATATTACCTTATTGGCATAAAATTCTACCGCAGATTGAGCAAGTTTGTCTGTTGCTGCAAGCAAATCATTAGAACAGTTTCGGAAAAACGCCTGAAAAGTTTCTCAGCAATGTGATACTGTAACAGCTGCACCAGCAATTTTGAGTCCGAATCCGAATCTCCTGCAATCGCCGAAAATAGACAAAGCAAATGTGACCCTACAAATATAAATAGGCACACAAAAACACACCGTTAGAATTTAAGTAGAAAAATATAACTACCATAAATTTGGAAACAAATAGCTTAAAGATTGTGTAGAATAGCAACATATAGTGCAGAAGCCACAAACATTTACAAAATATTGTTTTTACAGAAGGATTTGTGCTTACCACCCCATCTAATGATTGAATAGCACTGTTGATCTCTTCAGCACTACTGGAAAGTCGCAAATCCAAAGCCTATAGACCTTTCACTACAGATCGAAATCTATCCGCAATCAATCTCTCCGTGGATTTTCCACCACAGATATTCAAACAATTTAAATCAATCAGGCCCAAATCTAAAATATAAAAGTGATCATTTTCTTACTAAATTGCTTTATCCACGAACATTATCCTCATATGTGTATGTAAGAAATATACTATATCATATACTTATAATCGACATAATTTTTATATATATTATAATTTGATTAATTAAATTAATATTTATATGACAATAATAATTGAAATATTTTTTTTCTTAATTCATATATATTTTTATATTTTTTTAATCATAATTATTTAATATTTATGTATGTTGTTTACTAATTTTAATTGCTCATATTTGATTTTTAAATGCAAAATGTATATCCCAATAGACAAAATTCTATAGTATATAGATCTGAATCCTCTTCAGCACTTTTGCAGATTCCATCTTAATCATTCATCTACTTTTTTTTATATCTTTTAAAAATAAATAAAAAATTATTTATTTATTTTGTATTAATTCTTAGCCATTAGATGAAGAGCGGGAGAGATGGCAGAAGAAGAGGAGAGACAGTAGAGGATCTGTTTCCTAAAAACAGTATACAAAAACATAGATTTAGATCTTGTCTTTTTTGCACACAGCAAAAACAAAAAAGGAAACTAAAGCTTACGTACTTTACAATTCTAGCAAGTAGTCCTTAGTACAAGTTTTTCATGCAAATAAGTTATGTCAACGTAGTCAAAGCTATGGGAAACAAAAGCAGAAACTTGACAATATTATGGATGCATCAGTTATTGGAATTGGAGTGAGGCTTTGGATTCCTGCTATCACCGAGACGAATGATAAAGTAGAGAGCGTTACTTGTAAACATGGATACTTCCGTAACCCTACGTTTCACCTCCACCTTCATCTTCTCTTCTGCGTCACTCCTATTCAAACCGTTGATACACGCGTTACCGTTTGTTATTGCAGTACTAGCCCATGTCTGAGCGTTACTCATTTGCCACTCGAACGTTCCCATCTGAAGCTTCCGTAACTCGTTCAACGTCCGGTTCAACTCAAGAACAGAATCGGAAATCTGAGCAACACAGTCACTCAATGCAACTCGCTTTCTCTTGTTACCTTTAGACCCAACTGTCAGCTGTGACTTTAGAGTGTTCTTGAGGTAAACGGAAAGGGTGAGAGTGCGGGCGAGACTGGCTTTAACGGCGGCCTGAGCCAGGTCTAAGGGCTTCGCTGTGGGACTGACTTGGTTGGAGAGTGTTTGGAAGCAGAGAGCTGGGTATCTTGCTTGTGCACATGATGAACGGAGGAGATCTTGCTGTGCGGCAGTTGAGAATGAAAGAAACAGAGGGGAAATGAACAAGAGCAAGAAACTAACAAGAAGTTTAATGGAGAAATGTATTTGCATTTTTTGTTTTAAGAGGAGAGTGTTATGTTTGTGTTAGGTTTGAGAGAGTGAGTAGAAGAAGTTGTGGTGGCTTTTATTTATAGGACAATGATGTTGGTGCCTTTGGTTTGAAGATCTCTAAGTCAAATGAGTGCTGATATTTTAGCCACCTCCCAAGATCTCATAATATTATTGATTGACAGCATGTAACAATTAATTAATTAGTAATACTATTAGTTGGTTGGTATCATAAACAAGTAAAGAAAACTATGAACTGTCTCCAGATGTGATATGGTCTCCTTATTTTAACATTAATTCTGTCTAGTTTGCCTTTAAATTTGTTAAGCTATGTCGGTCATTGCATGACCATGCATGTTAAACTATATGTTCGTCATATAAAATTAGGTGTGTCAATCGATTGGTTATACACTCCAATCGATTTGATAATAAGATACATGATCCGTAAATGTGAGTGCCAATATTTTCTCTAATTGATTGTCTCAATGTGTCAGATTGATTAGGCTTACGTCAAACATTTTCTTTGGTGCATTTTGAATCTTGTGTTGGATTAAATTGTTTTTGTGCATCTCTCTTCTTCTTTATTTACAGTTCCTTTCTATAAAATACTTAGAAATTCATTTTTCTGGTTTGTAAACATGATTTATCGAGATGGACAAAATTAAATCTATTATTTTAAAGGATTAATCGGAGTTTTACAATTATTTCAATCTTAAAATAGTGTACCACCTCAACTATCAAGAGACCCTAATAAAACTTTTCTCAAAGAGAAGACCAACACATTATGGTGTGTCAATCTCTATATATTGTTGGATGCAAGAGTTCATTCAACCTACAATGAGGTTAACTGATCACTAAGGATCATAAATGTTGAAATATCTTCAATGAAAAACCTTGCTTTGATCGCCATCGTTGATATCCACCACCATCGAATTTTTTTGGATCAGAGACTTAAAATATTGTGTACTTGAAAGTATACTCTTTGCACAACTCTATTTAATATTCATTAAAGCTTTGAGCTGCAAAGTATTTCTGCAAAATATGATATGGTTTCACCTTTGGTACTCATATTTTCTTGGATCCAGGTGCGTTAGTTTTTTCAGAAGGTCTAGGATTATTACCTTTAGACCTTTTCAATTTGTCAAAATAGAAGGGCTCTAAGTGGTCAAATTTATTATAGTGCGTGCATTTATAAAATGGGCGGTTCTTTTTCTTATGATCTAAACACTTAATAGGTTATCTATCTATTTTGAATCCTAATCATTTTTTATTTAAGGACGGTCTTTGACTTGATAAGATCCACCAGCTCATTCACATCAAAAACCCTACCAACTAGAAACCTACCATTAAGGAAGGATGGTTGAAGAGCAATACAAAATACACAAAGAAAAAGAGAAATGAACCGCAAATCTACTGGCTTGTCAGCGTCGATTGAAGAGAAATTCACTTCGGATCATCTGTATGCAAGCTCCATAGTTGTTTTCTAAACTAATCCTAACAAAATTAAAGGTTGATAGAGTTGAGAGCAAAAAATTCCCCAAAACCATCTAAAAAATGGACATTTTGGCCCATCTAAAAAAAGTGTTCATCATTAGTATATTTTTAATTTTTAAAATATTATAACAACTTAAATCACATTTGAATAAGTTATTTAAATTTTCAAAAAAAATTCTTCAATTAGTTGTCTGTCCTTGCAATGCACGATAAATCTTATTAAATTATTATTATATTATTATATTGTTATTAAAAAATATAAATTAAAAAATGATTTAAGTATTTTATATTGATTATATTTTTTTATAAAAAATCAACAATGCAATAGTTTGAATTTAATTTAAAAAATAAAGTACATATATATAAATTTCTAATATAAATAAAAAATGCTAAATATATATATATATATATATATATATATATATATATATATATATATATATATATATATATATATATATATATATATGTAACTAATCTATTTTTACATATAATTCTTCATCTTCCACGATCCAAATTCAACAACAAATTTAGAAGAAAAAAAACATATTTAGTAATAAATCAAAATTTATAACTAAGAAAACAATAATTAAAAATTAATAAATATCAATAAAATACATCTTTTAATTATCCATCTTCAACAAATTTAAAAAATATATATATATTTGGCAATGCTTCAAATTTCCATCTACAAAAAGAAAATTTTGATAAACATTAATAAAATTAGAAGAACTTCAAAATCTATACCTACAAATAAATAATTAAAAAATAACAAACGTCAATAACATTAAAAGAATGTAACATATTACAACATTGGATAATAAAAATAAATTAAAAATTAATATTTTAACTTTTACTTTTTAACTCTTCATTTTTCACAATCCAAGTTCTTCAATAATTTTTTCCTAAAAAATATATTTTGTAATGCTTCCAAATTTGCTACTGAAAAAAAAATCAAAAATTAACAAACATTAATAAAGTTAGAAGAACATCAAAATGAAGGCTCTTGCATAGAGATAATTAATATGGAGAAGTAAAAAAAGAAATTAACATGAAAAAATAATATAACTCTCAATCTTTCACAATCCAACTTCTTCAACAGTTTTTTCCTTAAACATTATCTATAATATAATAAAACAAATATACTTGATTATTACTTTTCTAACCATTGTTTTGGTTTAGCCACTTCATCGTTTTGGGGTTAAATTTGATCTAAATAATGTTTTTTTCCAACTAATTTGATGGATGAATTTTAACTATTTAATTTATTTATAATGTTTATCTGATTTTCAAAATGAAATTATTTTTTTTTATTTCTACTTTCATTAAAATCAATTGTCACCTTTTTCATTTTCTAAACTAAACAAGTTACCTCTGTACACCCAAAATTTTTGTTACAATTTAGTAAAAAGTGAATGTCATGTCGGTCAAAATAATGCAAACCTCTTTTTTATTTATAAAAGTAGAACCCATATTTTGGTTTCAACTCACTCACTTCTTTTCTTATATTTTTAATCTTTTTTCATTCTTTTTTTCTCATTCTCATATCACTCTACCTCTCAAACGTATATTTTGACTTGTAGAAATATTGAATATTCTTTTCTCTCTAACAAACAAAATAGAAATATCAATGGTAAGTAATTAATTTTTTTGCTTTTATTTTTATTTTTAACTTCTATTAAATTCTAAAATTGTATAATGATGTTTTTGAAAAAATATGTTATATTTATTCTTTTATACAAAAATTTATGTCTAATAGTATAAAAAATATATTTTTGTAATAATCATAAAAAATAAATTAGATAGATAAAATAGAAGGTGATACTAAAAAATAGGTACAAAAAAACAATACCTATTTATGTTAATTTAAATAAAAATGAAAATTTGTGATAAAAAATAATAATTAAAATCTGTTTGACAACCAGAGTTTGAGTTTAGGAGATTTTATTTTAATTTTTCATTATAAAAAAATAAATAGTTTTTTTTAGATCAGTATGAAAAAAATTTATATCATTTAAAAGACTAGAGAAAAGGAAAAATGATGATGAGATTATAAGAAATAAACAAAATTTATAGAAAAGATACAACAAATTAGTTTTTATGTAAAAGCTAAGAGACAACAAATAGGAAGTTAAAAGAAAAACATAAATTAATTTTAACAAAAATAATATGTTTTGTTTCATTTATGGCATAAATAAATTCATCGGATAATATGTATCTCTTGAATAATAAAACAAAATTGATCATGTGTAAGTTAAAGAGTAATAAAAATTAATATAATAAATAAATAAATAAAAAATACAAACAGATCCAAACATATCATATTTACTAACAAAATATAAAAATATATTACAACAATAATAAAATAAGACCTAACTTCAAATTTGATTTTTTTGTGAAGTTGATTGTGAACACAATGAAGATTATGGATAATTGAAGTTGGATTTTGATGAAAGTTGTTGACAAAATTAGAGTTTTCTGAGTTGAATGTTTTGAAGTGGTGAAATGGTGGATGAAGTTGTAATTTTTTGGGTTGACATTCTTAAACACGATGAAGATTCTGGGTAAATGACTTTAGGTTTTTTCACATTTTTAAACACGATGAAAATTGTGGATAAATGACTTTAGATTTTTTGAGTGTAGGATAAATATTAAAACATTGAAGAGAGATGAAAACAAATTTTTTTTTATTAATAACCATGTATTAAAATAATATTTCGTAAATAGCCGGGTTTCAGAAAAAATTACGCAAATAACCATGTTTCAGATGGCTCCACAAAGGAGGAGTCATCTCACTTGGCGCCTCCACCTAGGGTTTTGCCCTAGGCGCCATCTCACTTGGCGCCTCCCTTGGCTTTTAGCCAAGTGAGATGGCACATGCTCCTTAAAAATGAGAGGAGGCGCCATCTCACTTGGCACCTAGGGCAAAACTAGGGCAAAATGCTATTTTATAAATAATTCGTCAGTTTCTTCGAAATTTCTCACACTTTCTCGCACTGTATTTTTATTTTGTACTCCGTTATTTGCGTAATGACGTCGCCTATGAGTTTTAGCAGAGATGGTTACGTTATATTCTCCGCCACGAAACCTGCGATGAAAATGAAATTCTGGCACATTCACTCCATGGAGCGTCTGAAGCGGGAGTTGATGCGGTGGCTAGATGGAGACATCGCGGAGGGGGAAAAAATTCGAAGGATCCAGCGAAAACGAACAACAACCTCACATGCGACAGGAAGACCTAATGTGTGGTTGGAGGAAGTCAAAACAGACAATGATGTAATGCTGATGATGCATGGGTCAGATGAAATTGTGTTAACAGTTGTAATTTCCTAGATTGAATATCGTTAATTATTGTTGTACGCGTTTTATTAACTCACTACGCCAAAACTGCTTTTTGCAGCGCCTCTACTAAAGCGTTTATTGAAAAAGCGCTGCCATAGCCTTCACAAAAAACAAAATTAAAAAAAAGGGAAACCTACGAAGGCGCTTTTTTAAAAGCGCTGGCATAGGTGGGGGATACGAAAGCGCTTTTTAAAAAGCGCTGTGGTAGGTCAAATACAAATATTAATAAAAATGAAATAATAGGGTTATGAAGGCGCTTTTTAAAAAGCGCTGTGGAAGATTGGCCTTTGAAAGCGCTTTCAAAAGCGCTGGCATAGCTGGACCTATGAAAGCGCTTTTACCCTAAAAAGCGCTGGTAAAAGCCCCCCTATGAAAGCGCTTTCAAAAGCGCTGTTATAGCTTATGAATAAATTAAAACATCAAAATAACATTATTCATTCTTTTCTCTTCTTCAAACGCACAGTACAATAGCTCTTCTTCTCTTCCGTTCAGACATTACTAGGGTTAGGCTTTTGTTCGTATTCTCTTTGATTTTGCGTTTATGGTTTTGTAAATTCTTTTTCTGATTTGGTTATTATACTTTCTTCTGTCTATGATTTTGCGTTTAGGGTTTTGTAAATTCTTTTTCTGATTTGGTTATTATACTTTCTTCTGTCTAAATCATAGCTTTCAATTGAATTCTGTGTTTCTGTCTAAATCAAATGCAAATTCACCACATCATAGCTATCAATTGAATTCTGTGTTCAAGAAAACCCATTTGTCACTTTTGATGATGTTTGGCTATTGCTAAATGATGCCCGTCTTATTTATAGCTGCAGGTAAATGGAAACCCATTTCAATTGTTTTCAACAACAAACAAGCTAAAGCTCTCAAGATTTAAGGTATCACTATCTTTTGATGCTTCACTAAGTAAGTCATTTGTGATGGATGTCAAGGAAACTTGTGTATTTTTATACTCTTCATTCAACAGTTTCTTCAAACAGAAATTCATTATTGTTAAAGAATGCTGTCCATGACATGAGAGATCCACATGGTATTGTCTTGAAATAATCAATTTAGAAGTTAGAACCTTACTAGTATTACTGATTTGTAAGCATACTCACTTGCCCTCGAATGTGTGAGAATATATATACGAAAAGAATCTTACATTACTCTACTATTAATGTTAGAATATCTTAGTTTATCTCATAGGATCAGTTAACTAAATCGATTCAATATAACTAGCTTATCTCCCTCAATGCTCAGTCTAGCTCAATAAATATTAACCTTTTTATATTGATATCTTTATTTTCTTTTGTGGTAGATTTCTTACTGGAAACCTTCTCACTGGACCAATACCGCCTACTTGGAGGAAGAATACCTACGTGTGAGTTATCTTAGAATTTTTTGTTATAAGTGAATGTTGGTCTAAGGTTATTTCACGCACTTTTGTATCATCGACATGACTATAGTGTAGACTAATGTAGTTTTACATATGACCTTGTAGTTTGAATAATAGCTTAGCTTCTAATGTCATTGTTCTTGTTGACACCGTTAGCATAGTCTTGTAGTTTGAATAATGGCTTAGCTTCTAATGTTATTGTTCTTGTTGACATCATTAGCATATTCCGAGATGTCCACACTTCCCTTGCACTAGGACAAATAGTTTGACAATGTAAGATGACATTACCAATGTATTTCTATATAATGGTTGTGTCAAATGAGACCAAACATAATGTACATTATTGTATAGTTTGAAGAGCATATAACAAGTAAAATTGCTGCAAAATATTAAAATGGATGCAAATTGGATGTAAAACAACAATCAAGGTTAGATTTGTAACATACATGATAGCATTGGATGTATATTTTAATTGGACTTCATCTCAATGCTATCAGGAAAGTTAGTTAGTTTTGGTCAAATGATTGTTAACATTTTATTAGTTGATTATTTACTGGTTCTGATGATGGGTTTTATGAGCTACGTTAGGGCTTTGACTGTATTCGAAGCAAGTTATTTTTACTCATTCTTATGTTTTGGTGCTAGTGTGAGCCTACTGTTTTTAGTGTTGTGGCAGATTGTTAAGGGTGTTGGGTTGTGTTTGAGTATATCCATTCTATTGGATTTATTTGTGTATTTTTCAGAGTTTATGAATAATATGAGAGAAATGCATTTAACATGTTGCTTTGCTTTGCGAGATAGCCTTTAGGGACTTCAAATTCCTTGGTAGATCCTTGGGTTATGAAAAATGACGTTCTTCTAATAATAATGTGGAAACCCATTATTTTGTTTATGTTAAAGGATTGGATGAGAAATAGATATTGAGTTGTTATGTTTTAGGATGTAAAAGGCTTATATTACTTGTGAAACGAATGAGTAATGTATATATATTTGCTAAGGGTTTTTACTAAACAATTACCCAATTAGTATAATTTGATGTATTGTAATAAGGCCTAGTGAGGGAGAAAAGATCAAATAGTTTGTCTAATAGGAAGTTATTTGAAATATAATTCATATACATACCTTACCTTTTGATATGATACCAACATATAACCTACTTGAAATTAAGACATTCAAATGGTGAAAGAAACCTGATGTATGTTGTTACATTTTGGTGAGGCAAGAATAACTATGAATTTGATTACCTGATATGTTGAATTTCTTTACAGGTAATTAATTATTATTTTGCTATAGTTGCGTGACTAATTAGTTGCTATAGTCAAACCATGGATAAAAAATGGATGACTGCCAATCGATTGTCGAAAGAGTATGAGGATGGGGTATCAGAATTTGTTAAGTTTGCCGTTGCGCACGCCAGAGAACCCAATGGAATGATATGTCCTTGCTTGAGATGCTGTTATGGGAGACGGGTTGACGCGGTTCAGTTGGAATCGCATTTACTGATGCATGGAATTGATAGAAGTTATGCATGTTGGAATTTGCATGGTGAGAAAAGTAGCGGGAATGTTGAATCGAGTTATAATACGACGTATGCTTCAAATGAGGATTTCGCAGACGCATACGATTATGATCGAGTCGAAGAGATTGCAGAAGCGCTTGAAGAAGATCTTGAGGATTGTCCCAAAATGTTCGAGAGGTTGGTAAGCGATGCAGAGAAACCGTTGTATGATGGTTGTACAAAATTCACAAGATTGTCTGCGGTGTTAAAGTTGTACAACTTAAAGGCGGACAACGGATGGTCGGATAAAAGTTTCACACAGTTATTAGCCCTCGTGAAAGAAATGCTACCAGAGGATAATGTTCTTCCCAATCGAACGTATGAGGCCAAAAAGATGTTGTCCTCTATTGGCATGAGCTATGAAAAGATACATGCATGTCCAAAAGATTGCGTTTTATTTCGAAACGAGTACGCAGTGTTAAATGAGTGTCCTAAATGCGGTGCCCCTCGATATAAGGAAAAGTTGTCTCCGGAAAAGGTGTTATGGTATTGTGATCGGTGGATCTGGAACTGACTGTTTAACGCTGGTTCGCGAAATGTCGCGGAAGCAAGAGTCGCCACCGTCTTTTATTTTCTCCAAATGGAAAGGACAAAAGCACAGAAAAATTCCTTAAAGAGATCGCTCTCGGTTCGGGAGGTAGGTTATAGAAAGGGAAGGTGTTAGCACCCTTTCTATCCATGGTTATCCATGGGCTCTTAGATACTTGCTCACTTGTGTTTTCAAAAATGGTTTGTTTGCTTTTCAACTGTGGGTTTTAAAAAGTTTCTTTGAAAAATTTCAGTTCGACTCGTACGTCAGAGTGTTTGAAAAATTTGCTTTGAAAACTTTTGAAAAGTGTTGGTGTGAAAAGTATTTTGATTTGTTTGAAATTAGAGCAAGTATCCTTGAGAACCTACCTACCCTAAGGAATTCGTCTGTGTATATGTCCTTTAAAGTAGTGCCATCCCACCATTGAGAGGTAGGTAGCACCACCGTTGGAGGTGTTCGGGTCAATTCGAGTTTGTAGGGACATGGTGATCACCAGAGCAATGGGAAGACACCTTAGAAGCTACCCTCATGCCAGGTTCCCGGATCATGAGGACTTACTAAGACATCCTCTACTCGACGATCACCTTTCGAGGCAAGGCAACAGTGAGGCGTACCCTAGGGGTGGTGTGTGCGATTGGTGTGTCGTTTTCATTTATTTTTGTCTTGTCATGTTTATTGTGATCTACGCTTGATTTTATTTAAGTCCATACGTTCTTTCATGCTTTTGTTAACAGTTAAAAAATATTTGCGGGAAAATAAATCTAAGGCTATTACAAATGGCGCGGGTCCACATCGCCAAAATTAAACCGGACCCGATTTGACGGAAAGTAAATAAAGCAAAAGAAATAAAAAGTGCGAGAAGTTTGAATTACACGGCTTTGGGAGAATTACATAATTATTTAAGCAATAAAATAAATACGCAAATTAAACAATTAAAAATATGGGCGTTGGACCTTTTTGCAAAATTAAAATTAACAATGAATTAAAATTAAGAATTAAATGTTTTTGGTATTTTTAGTGTTTTTAGGAATTAATGGGAAAAAGAGAATTAATCAAAATTAAAATTAAGTGTAAACCCTAATTCTAATGGTTTTTAGATTTATTATGAAAAACATTGAAATTCTTAACTAAATGAAACCCTAATTAATTTACAAATTTAATTACAAAAATGAATAAATGAATGATATTATGGTGAAAAAGGAAAAAAAAAAGATTAAAAGGAAAAATTATTAATTATCTAATTCTACGTTTTTTTGATTTATTAAAAAGAATTAAAATTGTAAGAAAAACCTAATTATACTAAATTCAATTATACAATTTTCTTATGAAAATAATTAAAATAAAAATATTTATTACATTTTTTGTCTTTTCTGATTTTTGTGATGTTTTTTATATTTTGCAAAAATAACAATTAATTAAATTAAGATAATAAAGTAAATAAAATAATAAAGATAAAATATAAAAAAAATAATAAGAATTGCAAACCAGGGGGGGTTCAGGCCCCAATTGTGAGGTGTTGATCCAAGAATGTTGGCCCATTGACACTGAAATTCGTTGACTTTTCCAGGTTTTATGTGGCATGTTGACTGGGGTTTATTGTGTTCTTTGAATCTGAGCCCTTTGGTTGATCTCCCAGGACACGTGGGCATCTTGGTTATGAGCGTGCATGAAGATCTTCAACGCAAGTGCTGCACAGGATTAGCTAGGGAAAAATAATATTGCAATATGTAAGACCTGGGGTTCGAACCCAGGTCATGTACCTTAAATACCAACCCTGCTTGCCAACTGAGCTCAGTGCGCATTGTTAATATATAATAACAATTAAATAACAAAAAGAAAAATTGGTTAGTGGCCACTAAAAAAACACAAAAAACGCGCGCTGATTCAAATGAGCCAACCAAACCTCGCCACCACATCATCTTCTTCGTTCTATTTTTTTTTCTGAAAAAACAAGGGCATATGGCAACGGTTTTAGAAGCGTTTTCTTAGGGCCTTTACCAGAAAATAACGAATAGCCCCTCGACGCTCATAAATTGAGCGCGAGGGTTGGGATCCATTCGCCTGGACATGCTGAGTCTAATGGCAATAGTCTTGAGTCCTAATTTTGCTTCGTTTTAAAAACCCCAAATTGGCGAACCTGTAAACCCTAGGATTCAAGCATGGTGAAATCGCGTGTGTAACATAAAAACTCAATTAAACATATCAGTTAGCTTTGAAATCAAATGAGGAATAAGAATCAACAATTAAATTTCATAAAAAATGCCTAGAACATGATATGCGTTTTTGAGTTTTTTGCTGTACAGTCAAAGGTCTCGTTACCAATTCCTTGCGTTTGAGTTGATGTTAGGGATTGGAATCTGTTCAGGAGACCACAAGGAAGCTTTTGGAAAAGGAATTAAGCTTTGAATCGCCCTCCAACAATGAATTCAGTTTTGAGTTTTATGGCAATTTTTCAAGTTTGCAAATTGGTCTCTAGCGCAGCATTTAGTGTGTGGGCATTAGGTTTTGACTCAGCACTTATGAGGGAAGGGAATTAGGTCATTAGCTGGCCTTGATCCATGCCCATGAGAGAATTAGTCTTAGGTCTTTCACCATTAACAAACTTTCCCTTTTTTAAGCAAAACCAAGACTTGGTGTACAACATAACCCTAGCATGAGTTTGTGAGCTGGCACATGATATATGGAAGCTATTCAAATTCAAATGACACTATTCCATTGATTTTTAAATTTTATTTGAATTATTAAAGATTTAAAATGAATTAAATTAATAAAAATTAAATAAAATAGAAAAATCAATGTTTGATCTTGAAATTAATCATGGGACACGTGTGTGGCATGACAAGGCTGAATCAAGTGGAAGAAAGTGGGCCCTTTTGTCAAAAATTGAAGTTTCAAGGATAGTTGACTTTTGCCATTTCACAAAAATTTCCCAACTTCTCCAATGCACATCTTGCTCAATTTTTAAGCTTTTCTCATGTTCTTGGACATTTTGGAAAGGTCTTTGAGTCCTTTAACCAATGCCTTTGGTCCCATGTCATTTTGATTTTCCAATCTCAAGTTATGGCCTTTGACTTAAAGTCCCTTTTTGTTGACTTTTGAAAATGACCTATAATGTTGAAATTTATAACTTTTTGTGAGAGCATTTCTTGGACTTGAAGTATGAAGATGAGTTGTAGGAAATGTCTTTCTCTTCAAAATGAGCTTTGGATGGAATTTTTCTGATAATCCATGTGAAAGTTATGCCCTGGTCAATTTCAGTTGACTTTTTCAGCTGTCCAAATAAGGAAACTTTTGCATCTTGATGATTTTCTGAGCCAAATTTTGAGAATCATGATCAAGCATTGATCAAGTGATGTTTGTGGCTTCAAAGTGATATGTTGACCAAAAATTTGAACTTTTGACTGTCAAATGACCATTTTGCCCCTACAGTTGACTGTAGTGCAATTTAGGGTTTTGACTATGCAATCTTGAGCTGAATGCCTTGAAATTTGATATGAGGATGCTTGACCATGTTTGTAAGCATATGAGACTTGATTGAGCCTTTGAACACTTCCTTTTCTTGATCAGACTCAAAACCCTAATTTTGACTGTTTAGGAGGCCCTTGCATTGTGCAACCCTTGGGGAATTTTGTGACTTGGCTTGGCAATTTCTTGAAGAATATGGGAGGGCAAATTTTGGGGTACAACAGTTGCCCCTGTTCAATCTTCTTAGACCTGAGGATGCAGATTGGCTGACGTGCCTTTCGTAATCCGAGGGTAGAAGATGATTGGACACTAGAGTGCCCAGAAATTTGCGCTCACATGTTAGCAATGATGGGGGAATGGGCTTATAGATGCCATTTGGAGGTTTGATTGCGTAAGAGATTCCTTGGCGAGAACCTGCATACCTGCAAAACAGAAAATGAGTACCTGACACGTTGCAGGAGCTGATTTTTAGATGCCTGGTATAGATGTGTCCTGACTGGTTACAGGAGCTGAGTCTGGAGCTTCAAACGGCGATGAAAGAACCAGGGATGGTTACTACCTTAGCATGAATGGTAAGAGAACCTTGGGCGACTTTAACTTCAACAACGCTCGTTGAGAAAAATCTTGGGTGTCTTCTACTGGGATAAGAATCAGGGAGATCTTAGGGTCGATCTGACTGAACCAGAGGAGGCCTTTGACTGGATAAGAATCAGGAAAATCTTAGGGTCGATTTAACTGAACCGGACAAGGTCTTGAAATATCTTCAACTGGATAAGCATCAGGGAGATCTTAGGGTCGATCTGACTGAACCAAAGAAGGCCTTTGACTGGATAAGCATCAGGAAAATCTTAGGGTCGATTTAACTGAACCGGACAAGGTCTTGAAATATCTTCAACTGGATAAGCATCAGGGAGATCTTAGGGTCGATCTGACTGAACCAGAGAAGGCCTTTGACTGGATAAGCATCAGGAAAATCTTAGGGTCGATTTAACTGAACCGGACAAGGTCTTGAAATATCTTCAACTGGATAAGCATCAGGGAGATCTTAGGGTCGATCTGACTGAACCAGAGAAGGCCTTTGACTGGATAAGCATCAGGAAAATCTTAGGGTTGATTTAACTGAACCAGACAAAGTCTTGAAATATCTTCAACTGGATAAGCATCAGGGAGATCTTAGGGTCGATCTGACTGAACCAAAGAAGGCCTTTGACTGGATAAGAATCAGGAAAATCTTAGGGTCGATTTAACTGAACCGGTCTAGGTCTTGAAATATAGCTTGAGAACTTTAACTGGATCTTTCCTGAAATGTAAAGGTCAGCCATATGCAATGCATGATATGGATCAAGTAATGATGTTCTTAACATAAATGAGATTCGTAGGATATGATGCGTCTATGCATGCTATAATGATGTATGTGATGTCTTATGTATGCTTTTGTCTAGGAAAGTGAATCCTTGACGGGTGCCGGGAAGTCGTATCCTGGGCTGATGTCGAAGAATAGATTTTGCTTCCGCTGGGGATGATAACTGCAAGAATGCCGGTAGGAGAAGATGACTCCGTTGCGGAATAAACTTGGAAAATGGAGGATTCTGCGGGGAGAAAAGATACTCTAGCGACCGTGCTGGGAAGCAATACTCTGTGGGGAGAGAAATGCTTTGCTGAGTGTTGATAATAGTTTGCTGGGGATAGGAAGACTTTGTCGACGACACTCTTTCCGTGGCTTTTGGCTGAGGATAACCCAGTTATATCCTGTTAAGGAAATAACTCTTTAAATCAAGCCGGACGACGCGTTCGTGCTCTGCGAAGGATAAGCTTCCAGAATTTACTGGGGATAAGCTTTATGTTTGGGGATATGAATTCCAACTTCCCTGGGGAAACTGGATTAGATTCTTCTGGGGAAGTTTTTGATACACTGGGGAAGTGATTTCTTTGAATATTGAGATACCGCCGGGGAACAATCTTTAGACCAAGACTGCCGGGGATGCTTGTTTAAGAATATATGCTGCTGGGGAATGTTGATATCTGCTGGAGGATACCCAACTTCCTTGAGATTTGATAATTTTGCTTGGAGAAGAATGCATTGTTTTGCTGAACCACTCTCTGGGGAATTAAGATGTACTGGTCATATTCTTTAACTGAACTTTCCTTGGTACCTTGGAGGATAGAACAATTGGACTGCTCAGACAAATCTTTATTGCCCCTGTTTCTAGTGTCACCTGCAATTAATTCCTTTGTTTCGTATGCAAATATTTATGAGTTAGCAAATTATTGTCAATGCATATATCACAAATTGAACCTTGGACGTTCTTCGCAAAACAAAACAGAAAAAGGAAAAATACTTGGCACGTTTAACTGAAAATATATTTGTATTGATTTTGAATGGCCTGAAAATAGGCGTTTTGTGTACAAGAGGCTGACGTCCTAGTAAGAGATACGTCGCCGTACAAGAGAGTTTCTACAAGTTTTGTATAAAAGAAAATAAAACAGTTGTGTGAAATGAATGATCCACTGGGTTTCAACTCTGCTATTGCCTTTGTAACTCCGAGCGTCTCATCACTTGATGACCTTGGTTGAAGGTGAAGCTGACTGATCGATGCCGTCTGATCTTGATGTAGATACCGGATTCTGGATGCAAAGTGATCAATGAGACATAGCATTACGCTTTTATCCCTAATTTTTGCCTGGACCGCCCTTTCGGGTTTTCAGTCCACCGGGATATCCATTTTTGCCCAAGCCGCCCTTTCAGGTTTTCGACTTGCCGGGTGTACAGATTTTTTTCCATTTTCATCCCTTCATTTTGCCCGAACCCTTTTGGTTCGACGGGAAGCCCTAATTTTTGCCTAGATATGTCAGCCTAGCGGGTCTTTTTTCATGCGTAGTATCTTTTTACTATGTCTGCATTGGCGGGGTGAGGAAGGTCGTCACTATCCACGTTGGTCAATATCATGGCTCCTCCCGAGAACACATGCTTAACCACAAATGGCCCTTCGTACGTAGGGGTCCATTTGCCCCTTGGATCACTCTGAGGAAGGATGATTCGCTTGATTACCAGATCCCTGACTCGATATTCTTGTGGTCTGACCTTTTTGTTAAATGCCCTGATCATCCGTTTCTGATACGTCTGACCATGACAGATAGCAGCAAGTCTCTTTTCGTCAATGAGGTTGAGTTGATCAAGTCGTGTCTGGATCCAATCATCTTCGTTCAGATTTGCATCCTTCATTATCTGGAGAGAGGGTATTTGCACTTCGATTGGCAAGACTGCCTCCATACCATAAACCAAAGAGAAAGGAGTTGCCCCGGTTGACGTCCTAGCTGAGGTACGGTACCCATGCAGAGTGAACGGTAACATCTCGTGCCAATCTTTATAAGTCACTGTCATTTTCTGCACGATTTTCTTGATGTTCTTATTTGCTGCTTCTACAGCCCCATTCATCTTCGGTCTGTAAGGAGAAGAATTGTGGTGCTGTATTTTGAACTGTTCGCAAAGCTCAGCGATCATCTTATTGTTCAGATTGGTACCGTTGTCTGTAATAATTCTCTCAGGGACGCCGTACCGACAGATCAGGTTATGCCGAATGAACCGTGCTACAACAGTCTTGGTTACCGTAGCATAGGATGCTGCCTCAACCCACTTCGTGAAGTAATCAATTGCCACTAGGATGAAGCGATGTCCATTAGATGCCGTAGGTTTAATCTCGCCGATCATGTCTATGCCCCACATTGCAAACGGCCAAGGCGCAGTCAGAACATTCAGGGGGACCGGAGGAACATGCACCTTGTCTGCATAAATCTGGCACTTGTGGCATGTCCTGGAATGTTGGTAACAGTCAGCTTCCATTGTGGACCAATAGTATCCTGCCCGTAGGATTTTCTTAGCCATAGTGTGTCCACTGGAATGTGTACCAAAGGTCCCTTCATGTAGCTCTTCCATGATTCTTTCTGCTTCAGTTTTATCCACACAACGCAGTAAGGTTGAATCATGGTTTCGCTTGTACAAGATGTTGTTGCTAAGGAAGAATTTGGCTGCGAATCTTCTCAGGAATTTCTTATCGTTGATAGATGCACCTTCAGGGTATTCCTGAGTTTCCAGATATCTCTTCACTTCGTGGTACCAAGGCTTCTCAGTCACCAATTCAGTTTCGAGATCACAACAGTATGCCGGCTCGTCCAGTTTCCAGATGATGATCCGGGGAGCCTCATTATCCCATTTGACCTTGAACATTGAAGACATTGTAGCTAACGCGTCCGCCAACTGATTCTCTTCTCTTGGAAAGTGCTCAAATGTTATCTCTGTGAAGTGGGGGATCAGGGTCAACACACATTCTCTGTAAGGAATCAAGTTTGGATGTTTCGTATCCCACTCTCCTTTGATCTGATTGATCACAAGAGCGGAATCTCCGAAGACACTCAGAAATTTGATCCTCAGGTCGATCGCAGCTTGAAGACCCATGATACACGCCTCATACTCTGCCATGTTGTTGGTACAGTTGAAACACAGCCGGGCGGTGAGTGGAGTATGAGTACCTTGTGGAGATATGATGATGGCGCCAATACCATTTCCCAAAGCGTTGGATGCTCCATCAAAATGCATAGACCATCGGGATCCTGGTTCAGGTCCTTCATCCGGTCCAGGTACTTCACAGTCAGTTACTATCATAATGCTTTCATCCGGAAACTCGAAGTTCATTGATTGGTAGTCATCCACAGCTTGATGTGCTAAGTGGTCTGCCAATACACTTCCCTTGATGGCTTTTTGGGTCGTGTACTGAATGTCGTATTCCGTCAAGATCATTTGCCATCTTGCAATTCTCCCCGACAGAGCAGGCTTTTCGAATATGTACTTTATAGGATCCATTTTTGAGATCAACAAGGTAGTGTGAGTCAGCATATACTGTCTCAGCCGGCGAGCAGCCCATACCAAAGCGCATCAAGTTTTCTCAAGCAGTGAGTATCGGGTCTCACAGTCGGTAAACTTTTTGCTAAGGTAATAAATGGCATGCTCTTTTCGGCCAGACTCGTCATGCTGCCCCAGCACACACCCCATTGAATTATCAAGCACTGTCAGGTAAAGTATCAAAGGTCTCCCTTCAACTGGTGGCATAAGGATGGGTGGTTCTTGGAGATATTCTTTGATTCTGTCAAAAGCAGCCTGACATTCATCATTCCAACGTACTACCTGATCTTTCTTCAGCAGCTTGAAGATTGGTTCACAGGTAGCAGTTAGGTGTGAGATGAACCGAGCAATGTAATTCAGACGTCCTAGAAAGCCTCTGACTTCCTTCTCTGTCTTAGGAACTGGCATCTCTTGGATGGCTTTGACCTTAGCAGGGTCCACTTGAATTCCCTTGTCACTTACCACGAAGCCTAGCAACTTTCCAGATCTTACCCCGAAGGTGCACTTGTTCGGGTTCAACCTCAGCTTGTACAGTTTCAAACGGTCAAATAGTTTCTGCAGATGATCAAGGTGTTCTTCCTCAGTCTGGGACCTAGCGATCATGTCGTCAACATACACTTCTATCTCATGATGGATCATGTCATGAAATAAAGCAACCATGGCACGTTGGTAGGTTGCCCCAGCATTCTTTAGTCCAAAAGGCATGACTTTGTAGCAGAAGGTGCCCCACTGAGTAACAAATGTAGTCTTTTCCATGTCTTCAGGAGCCATCTTGATCTGATTGTAGCCTGAAAAACCATCCATAAAAGAGAACACTTTATGCTGAGCTGTATTATCAACAAGGACATCAATGTGAGGTAGAGGGAAGTCATCCTTGGGGCTGGCCCTGTTCAGATCCCTGTAATCGACACACATTCTGACCTTGCCGTCCTTCTTAGGTACCGGCACCACATTAGCAACCCACTGAGGGTAAGAAGTCACTGCAAGAAACCCGGCATCAAACTGCTTCATAACCTCGGCTTTAATCTTCTCAGACATCTCTGGACGCATGCGGCGGACCTTTTGCTTAACCGGAGGGCAATCTTCTTTAGTTGGTAAGTGATGGACCACAATGTCGGTATCTAATCCGGGCATATCTTCGTAGGACCAGGCAAAGATCTCCATATAGTCATGCAGCATCTGAGTCAACCGTTGCTTCACGCTGAGCTCTAGGTTGGCACCAATCTTTACCCCTTTCTTGTCTTCTTCAGTACCCAAGTTTATTATTTCCACTGGCTCTTCATGGGGTTGAATTGCCCTCTCTTCCTGTTGTAACAGTCTTGCAAGTTCACCAGGCACTTCGCAATCATCTTCACCTTCGTCTTCGGCTAAGTTGATCGGATTTTCGAAGTCATAACTGGCAGTAGCAGAGTCGTTACCAGTAAGATCCAGAGTGGATTGAAACCTGTATGAGTGAGTGTGTGTGTAAATACAACTGTTTTGCAATATGTAAAGAAAGGAAAGAAAAGGAGCGCAAAATTTGAAATGTGAAAAACGTCCAATGCTTTTATTTATGATATATGACAGTGACAAACAAAAGCCCTCATAAACAAAACCACGGTGCCCCGGGTAAGACACCGGGCCATATAGTTTCAAATTATTGTTTATTACAAATCCAAAACAAAGAAGTTCATTACTGGGGAACAAAAGTTATGGGTGTAAAGTCTTTAGCAGTCCAATTGGTCAATCCACCGTCGGTCGTCGGGTAGATCCAGCTATCGAACTCTGACTCTTCCACTTCGTCTTCCTCTCCAATAGCATTCACTTCTAAGTGGGTGATGAGCACAGGAGGTCTTCCAATTCTCGCCTTGCGCACTGCTTTCTGAGCTTCTGTGGTGAAACCCAGCCCAAACTTGTTAGTCTTAGGAGTAAGATCAGGGAGCTTGCCCCAGTTTGCACATTCACCTCTTTCGATCACAGCCCGGGCGTCCTTTAAGGAGGCCATCTTCAAAGGAGAAACCTCTTCATCCACTGCTTCTGCTACTGCCAAGGTTTGTGGCACTTCCTCAAAATGTTGAAAGGGGGTTTCAATGAACTCCCCATCCATTTCTACGTATCTGAAGGAGTTGAGGTGGCTGACCATGTACTCCTCTTCCCCTTGCACCGTTACGATCTTCCCCCTGACCGGGTACTTGAGCTTCTGATGCAACGTGGAGGTCACAGCTCCAGCCTTGTGGATCCACGGGCGACCCAGCAAACAAGAATAGGACGGATGGATGTCCATCACATAGAATTTTGAATCAAATACCTGTTACCCAACCCTGATTGGGATGTCCACCTCACCATGTACTATTCTTTTGGACCCGTCAAAGGCCCGGACAACAATGTTACTTGGTTTGAGCTCTAGACCCTCACAATCCAGCCTATCCAGAGCCTTCTTGGGCAGCACGTTTAATGAAGAACCTGTGTCAACCAGCACATGAGCAAGAGTAGTGCCCCTGCATTCAATGGAGACATGCAGGGCGTCATTATGGTTCTTCCCCTTTGCTGTCAGATCGGCATCAGAGAAACCCAGGCCATTATCAGCGGTTAGGTTGGCCACACAGTCGGTGAACTGGTCAGCAGACGTCTCTTGGGGTACGTGGGCTGTCTTTAAGAAAGCAATCAGAGCCTTGGCGTGGGCCTCTGAACACAGCAGCAGTGACAACATGGAGATTTTAGAGGGGGTGTGCCCCAGCTGTTCTACAACGTTGAAATCACTTTTCTTTATTATCTTGAGGATTTCTTCCATTTCCTGCCTGGAAGCCTCAACAATGGTCTTCGGTGCCTCCGTCCTGGCAGGCACATCAGCAGCAATCCCCTTGTCCCGAGTATCAGATGACTCGGTAGCAGGGGTGGATACTTGGTCAGGGGGAGAAACAGGCACCCTGGCAGGTGTGAAGACCAAAGGCCTAGGAATTACCGGAGGAGCAATGTCTGGCGAGAACAGTCTTCCACTACGAGTGACCTTAGCAGGCCCAGTGATGTTGGAGACACCAGCATCAATGTTGAACTCTTGTTTCACGCCCAGAACATAAACATCCGCCCCATAGTGCCATGGGACAGCCTTATCAGATTTGTAGGGGATAGGCCCCGGAACAGTAATGGTGATGGGAGCAATCTTGTGAACCGGCAAAATTTGGACAGGCTTCTTTGAAGGAGCCTTGGAAGGGTTGTTGAAGATGGTAACGATCGACACTTCTTCAACAGGAGCAGCAGGAACAACAGTCTTTCTGAACAAAATCTCTCTACTATCCATCAGGTTTTGGACGCCTGACTTCAGCAGAGAACAACCAGCAGGGAAAGCAACACATAGAGGGCAACCTTTGCTACATCCCGGAAATAAACCGGCTAGCAACAGGTTCCTCTTGACTGTCAGCAGTGGAGTAGCAACATCATCCACCGAAGCTACATACAAATCCTCCTCAACAGCATTCACTCCATGCTGGGGCATGGGAGCGGTTACAACATTCGGCCTCTCGGGCGCCTCAAACTGTATTTCCTTTGCATCAATGAGGTCTTGAACCTTATTCTTTAGGGCCCAACAGTCATCTGTGCTATGCCCCGGGCTATCAGAGTGGTAAGCACAGCGAGCATTTGGATTAAACTTGGGGGATACAGTATTGGGAAACTTTGGAGCCTCCCTGACAGTCACTAAATTGGTGGATAGCAACTGTGGCAGGATCTGTGATAAGGTCATGCTTAACCGGGTAAACTCTCTCCGGGGTCTTTCAAACTTTTGAGGATTAGTTGGCCGAGGAGCGGCAGCAGGTTTGGCAATCATTACCGCACTGACAGATTGGTGGCGTTCAGGTCGCTCTGGTCTCCGGGAGCTATATACAGCACTAGCCTCCTTTTTGAAGGGTTTCTTTTCAGCGCTGGAGGAGGCAACCTTCTGTATCTTCCCCAATTTTATACCGGCCTCGATCCTTTCACCAGTCAGGATCAGATCAGTAAACCCAGCAGAGGAATTACCAATGAGATGATTGAAAAATGGACCAGATAGGGTCCCCAAAAACATATCTACCAGCTCCCGGTCCGTCAATGGTGGCTGCACCCTGCCAGCCAGGTCTCTCCATTTCTGGGCGTACTCCTTAAAACCTTCACCCGACCCTAGCGACATACCCTGGAGCTGGGTACGCGTAGGAGCGAGGTCGGAATTATATTGATACTGCTTGTAAAAAGCAGTGGCCAGATCCTCCCAGTTACGAATGCTGATTCCATCCAGCTGATAGAACCATTCGAGGTGAGTCCCTGAAAGACTCTCCTGGAAGAAGTGGATCCAAAGGTTCTTGTCTGCTGTGTAAGGCTGGATCTTCCTTACATAAGAACGGAGGTGCATCTTGGGACAGGAAGCCCCGTCATACTTCACAAAGGCAGGTGCCTTGAACTTGTGTGGGATCACCACCCCAGTAGATAACCCCAAGTCTCCGAAATCCAATCCAGGCACCCGCTGAACTTCCATAGCCTTTAATCTGTCCTCCAGCTGCTTGTACCGGTCTTCAGCAGGAGGGTACTGTTCGTCGTTGAAGTCTGTTTCAGTATCAGAGCCCACAGGAGTAGGGACCTCCCTTTCTTGGTGACTACCTTCCCCCACAGATGGGGTAGTCCTTTCAGCCTCAACCTGTAAGGTGTTCCCGAGTCTGCGCCCAGTGTTAAATAGCACAGTCCTCCTCTTCTTCTTAGTCTTCTTCAGAAGCATGGTCTTCAACTCTTGTTGACCCTGAGCCAAGCCCTTGATCAGATCCTGAAATTGGGCGTTCTGCGCCTGAAGAGCCTTGATAGATGCCTCGGTTGATGATTCAGGGTTCATGATGCTGAAATAAACAGCGAAGGACAGTAAGCAACCTGAAAAGAAGAGTACCTGTGATGCACATGATGAATGATATGTGTTTATGCAATGCATTCAGGAGTTCGAAAATTCAAATTTGTTGTAGACCAAAAGGAACACACGTTATTATTAAGAAAATCATTGTTTAATACATCAAAGCCTCATGGGCAAAAGTACAAAAAAATCAAATCAATCCCAAAATATGCTGCGCATCCTCTTTGGAGCTATGTAAGTGTTGAGGTTCCTCTCCTCATGCAACAAACGGGTGAGCTCCAAGACCTTCTTTTCACTGGCATGCAGACTAGTCTCGAGAGAATTCCGCTCTTCCTTAAGCTGGATCCAGCTCTTCTGCATCTCTTCCCAGGATGTGGGCATATCAGGGTGCTGAATAACGTGAGACACTTCTCCTTCCAAGGCAGGCTCTTTGATTACTGGAAGCATGTGAGGATAAGGCATTACTAACTTCTGAGAGCGGGCTCGTACCCACTTGAGGTAAGGCTCCAAAGGGATGGAGTTCCTGTGCCCCAGTGTCTTGCTGTCTATCCTACTAGGCATCCTCCAGGCTCTGATAAATCTCTGGCGAAGTCCTTGAGTATCGTTGTCGAAGTCAAAAACTATGTCAGGAATTAACATGTCATGAGGTCCATCCCTCCGAGCATAACCAAACTGTCTCCAAGCCAGGCATGGGCTATAAGTAATACCTCCTCTGATTCCAAGTAAAGGAACATTAGGGTACTCCCCGCAACGATCAATGATAGTGACATCTTCTCTGGACCGAGGGCACCAATGTATATCTGTATGTGTAAGGGTCATCAACCGTTGTGACCATCTCAAACCCCGCTCGTTCTTCAAGACTGATTGGGGAAGGTGCGAAATAAACCACCTTCCCAGGAGAGGAGTGCAACACATAAGGACACCTCTTTTTCTCATGGTTCGAGTGTAACATGAGTGAAGGATGTCCCCCAGCAACGTAGGTATGGGATTCCTGGACATAAAGATCTGGATAGCACTGATATCAATGAGCTGATCTGGGTTAGGGAACAACACCAAACCATAAACAAGGAGGGCTACCACTTCTTCAAAAGCTTGCAAGTCAAGGGAATTCCAACATTCAAGGGCCTTCTCAAACAGAAACCTGGCTAAGAACCCTTTGATACCACTTCTAACTTCCCAATGTCCCTTGAGGTCAGATGACTGTAGGTGCAAGGCTTTAGCAATCTCTTCAAGCTTAGGTTCCTTTTCTGTACCGTTGAAGGGTAGCTGATCAAGGATAGGGATCTTCAGGAGCCGGGAGAACTCCTCCAATGTAGGTACCAACTGATAGTCCAAGAAGGTGAAACAGTGATGCAGAGGGTCAAAGAATTGGAACAAGACCTTAATCATATCTTCCTCAATGTTGGTGTTGACCAAGCTGATGAGGCTTCCATGCCTTTCACTGAATGAAGAGTTCTCGGGAATCCTGGATATAAGCTCCTTAAGCTGAGGAGGTACCCTTACAAGACTGATTTGAATTGTCTTTCTACGAACAGTTTCCATGTCCTACAAAACAAGAACAAAGATGAAAATTCGAACCCCTGAAATGGTTAGTTAATGCATATGATGCTGGATGATGTCATGATGCTATGATTAAACACACCACAGATATGTACAAAGACAAACATGTAAGGCACACAAGGCACACAAGACAAGCCCTTAAGGTTTAAGGCCAGCATGGGGTCTGGGTAGTACCCTCTTGAAGTTGGTGAGTTCAACCTGTCCTAATCAAAGTAACCGGGTTCTAAGGTTCCCAATATCACGGGATTGCTTTCATTGTTCATCGTTTCGATTTAGCCACTGAACTGGCGACCGAAATATTCCAGGAAAGCAACCCTCAATTGAGTGTAGTATCGAGTATCAACCAACCTCGGACTGCACCAAAGTCAGTTATCTCACTACCCTAAAGAGGCCAAGATAGTTCAATTAAGGTTCCTAAGGTCTGTTGATGCTTCACGACACCACGCGGAGGCCCCGTACTCTCCTTGACTGAACTCAAGGGTTACCGGTACACACCAAAGTGCCACATCAATGTAGCAGACTGCTTCAACCATGTCGGTATACCCCGCACAGTTCCCTCACAGCCTTGTTGCTACTTTCTAAGAAAGGTATCCCCAGATCCGGGTTAGGATCTATAGAACTCCCAAGCAACCCACAATAATAAAGCAAGCAAAGAAGACAATTGAAAACATAGTTATGACCTAGCCCTAAGGTATACCTCACTTTAAGTTTTATTCCCCAGCAGAGTCGCCAGTTCTGTGATCGGTGGATCTGGAACTGACTGTTTAACGCTGGTTCGCGAAATGTCGCGGAAGCAAGAGTCGCCACCGTCTTTTATTTTCTCCAAATGGAAAGGACAAAAGCACAGAAAAATTCCTTAAAGAGATCGCTCTCGGTTCGGGAGGTAGGTTATAGAAAGGGAAGGTGTTAGCACCCTTTCTATCCATGGTTATCCATGGGCTCTTAGATACTTGCTCACTTGTGTTTTCAAAAATGGTTTGTTTGCTTTTCAACTGTGGGTTTTAAAAAGTTTCTTTGAAAAATTTCAGTTCGACTCGTACGTCAGAGTGTTTGAAAAATTTGCTTTGAAAACTTTTGAAAAGTGTTGGTGTGAAAAGTATTTTGATTTGTTTGAAATTAGAGCAAGTATCCTTGAGAACCTACCTACCCTAAGGAATTCGTCTGTGTAGATGTCCTTTAAAGTAGTGCCATCCCACCATTGAGAGGTAGGTAGCACCACCGTTGGAGGTGTTCGGGTCAATTCGAGTTTGTAGGGACATGGTGATCACCAGAGCAATGGGAAGACACCTTAGAAGCTACCCTCATGCCAGGTTCCCGGATCATGAGGACTTACTAAGACATCCTCTACTCGACGATCACCTTTCGAGGCAAGGCAACAGTGAGGCGTACCCTAGGGGTGGTGTGTGCGATTGGTGTGTCGTTTTCATTTATTTTTGTCTTGTCATGTTTATTGTGATCTACGCTTGATTTTATTTAAGTCCATACGTTCTTTCATGCTTTTGTTAACAGTTAAAAAATATTTGCGGGAAAATAAATCTAAGGCTATTACAAATGGCGCGGGTCCACATCGCCAAAATTAAACCGGACCCGATTTGACGGAAAGTAAATAAAGCAAAAGAAATAAAAAGTGCGAGAAGTTTGAATTACACGGCTTTGGGAGAATTACATAATTATTTAAGCAATAAAATAAATACGCAAATTAAACAATTAAAAATATGGGCGTTGGACCTTTTTGCAAAATTAAAATTAACAATGAATTAAAATTAAGAATTAAATGTTTTTGGTATTTTTAGTGTTTTTAGGAATTAATGGGAAAAAGAGAATTAATCAAAATTAAAATTAAGTGTAAACCCTAATTCTAATGGTTTTTAGATTTATTATGAAAAACATTGAAATTCTTAACTAAATGAAACCCTAATTAATTTACAAATTTAATTACAAAAATGAATAAATGAATGATATTATGGTGAAAAAGGAAAAAAAAAGATTAAAAGGAAAAATTATTAATTATCTAATTCTACGTTTTTTTGATTTATTAAAAAGAATTAAAATTGTAAGAAAAACCTAATTATACTAAATTCAATTATACAATTTTCTTATGAAAATAATTAAAATAAAAATATTTATTACATTTTTTGTCTTTTCTGATTTTTGTGATGTTTTTTATATTTTGCAAAAATAACAATTAATTAAATTAAGATAATAAAGTAAATAAAATAATAAAGATAAAATATAAAAAAAATAATAAGAATTGCAAACCAGGGGGGGTTCAGGCCCCAATTGTGAGGTGTTGATCCAAGAATGTTGGCCCATTGACACTGAAATTCGTTGACTTTTCCAGGTTTTATGTGGCATGTTGACTGGGGTTTATTGTGTTCTTTGAATCTGAGCCCTTTGGTTGATCTCCCAGGACACGTGGGCATCTTGGTTATGAGCGTGCATGAAGATCTTCAACGCAAGTGCTGCACAGGATTAGCTAGGGAAAAATAATATTGCAATATGTAAGACCTGGGGTTCGAACCCAGGTCAAGTACCTTAAATACCAACCCTGCTTGCCAACTGAGCTCAGTGCGCATTGTTAATATATAATAACAATTAAATAACAAAAAGAAAAATTGGTTAGTGGCCACTAAAAAAACACAAAAAACGCGCGCTGATTCAAATGAGCCAACCAAACCTCGCCACCACATCATCTTCTTCGTTCTATTTTTTTTTCTGAAAAAACAAGGGCATATGGAAACGGTTTTAGAAGCGTTTTCTTAGGGCCTTTACCAGAAAATAACGAATAGCCCCTCGACGCTCATAAATTGAGCCCGAGGGTTGGGATCCATTCGCCTGGACATGCTGAGTCTAATGGCAATAGTCTTGAGTCCTAATTTTGCTTCGTTTTAAAAACCCCAAATTGGCGAACCTGTAAACCCTAGGATTCAAGCATGGTGAAATCGCGTGTGTAACATAAAAACTCAATTAAACATATCAGTTAGCTTTGAAATCAAATGAGGAATAAGAATCAACAATTAAATTTCATAAAAAATGCCTAGAACATGATATGCGTTTTTGAGTTTTTTGCTGTACAGTCAAAGGTCTCGTTACCAATTCCTTGCGTTTGAGTTGATGTTAGGGATTGGAATCTGTTCAGGAGACCACAAGGAAGCTTTTGGAAAAGGAATTAAGCTTTGAATCGCCCTCCAACAATGAATTCAGTTTTGAGTTTTATGGCAATTTTTCAAGTTTGCAAATTGGTCTCTAGCGCAGCATTTAGTGTGTGGGCATTAGGTTTTGACTCAGTACTTATGAGGGAAGGGAATTAGGTCATTAGCTGGCCTTGATCCATGCCCATGAGAGAATTAGTCTTAGGTCTTTCACCATTAACAAACTTTCCCTTTTTTAAGCAAAACCAAGACTTGGTGTACAACATAACCCTAGCATGAGTTTGTGAGCTGGCACATGATATATGGAAGCTATTCAAATTCAAATGACACTATTCCATTGATTTTTAAATTTTATTTGAATTATTAAAGATTTAAAATGAATTAAATTAATAAAAATTAAATAAAATAGAAAAATCAATGTTTGATCTTGAAATTAATCATGGGACACGTGTGTGGCATGACAAGGCTGAATCAAGTGGAAGAAAGTGGGCCCTTTTGTCAAAAATTGAAGTTTCAAGGATAGTTGACTTTTGCCATTTCACAAAAATTTCCCAACTTCTCCAATGCACATCTTGCTCAATTTTTAAGCTTTTCTCATGTTCTTGGACATTTTGGAAAGGTCTTTGAGTCCTTTAACCAATGCCTTTGGTCCCATGTCATTTTGATTTTCCAATCTCAAGTTATGGCCTTTGACTTAAAGTCCCTTTTTGTTGACTTTTGAAAATGACCTATAATGTTGAAATTTATAACTTTTTGTGAGAGCATTTCTTGGACTTGAAGTATGAAGATGAGTTGTAGGAAATGTCTTTCTCTTCAAAATGAGCTTTGGATGGAATTTTTCTGATAATCCATGTGAAAGTTATGCCCTGGTCAATTTCAGTTGACTTTTTCAACTGTCCAAATAAGGAAACTTTTGCATCTTGATGATTTTCTGAGCCAAATTTTGAGAATCATGATCAAGCATTGATCAAGTGATGTTTGTGGCTTCAAAGTGATATGTTGACCAAAAATTTGAACTTTTGACTGTCAAATGACCATTTTGCCCCTACAGTTGACTGTAGTGCAATTTAGGGTTTTGACTGTGCAATCTTGAGCTGAATGCCTTGAAATTTGATATGAGGATGCTTGACCATGTTTGTAAGCATATGAGACTTGATTGAGCCTTTGAACACTTCCTTTTCTTGATCAGACTCAAAACCCTAATTTTGACTGTTTAGGAGGCCCTTGCACTGTGCAACCCTTGGGGAATTTTGTGACTTGGCTTGGCAATTTCTTGAAGAATATGGGAGGGCAAATTTTGGGGTACAACATGTATTTTCCTATAATTCCGAGATTTAGGCGCATGTATCGTAGTGAGACCGATTCAAGACACTTGACTTGGCATGCAGATGAAAGAATTATTGATGGGAAGTTGCGACATCCGGCAGACTCACCACAGTGGACGAAAGTTGATATTGATTATCCTGAATTTGGAAAAGAAGCAAGAAATCTTCGCTTGTCGTTGTCTACTGATGGAATGAACCCGCATGGTATTCAAAGTATCTCGCATAGCACCTGGCCTGTGATTCTTATGATATATAACCTACCTCCGTGGCTATGTATGAAGCGTAAGTACATGATGCTATCTATGTTAATTTCTGGGCCCAAACAACCAGGGAATGACATAGACGTGTACTTGGCACCCTTAGTCGAAGATTTGAAGTTTTTGTGGGAGACCGGTGTGGAGGTTTACGATGGGTATAGGAAAGAAAGTTTCAACTTGAGGGCGATGTTGTTTGGAACAATTAATGATTTTCCGGCGTACGGAAATCTATCAGGGTACAGCATTAAGGGTCAAAAAGCGTGTCCTGTTTGTGAAGATGAAACCGATACGATGCGATTGAACTTTTGTCAGAAGAATGTTTTTCTCGGTCATCGTAGATTCTTAAATTCTAATCATCACTATCGTGGGTGGAGAAAGGCATTCAATGGAGAGGCAGAACACGGTAGAGCTCCACATATGTTGACAGGTGATCAGATTTTTGAAAAGGTGAAAGATGTGAGTACTGAGTTTGGCAAGCCTTTTGCACATAGACTTGTCACGAGTGGGTGGAAGAAGAGGTCGATTTTTTTTGAACTTCCATATTGGAAGTCGTTGTACGTAAGACATTTCCTCGATGTTATGCATATTGAAAAAAATGTATTTGATAGTGTTATTGGTACGTTACTCAATATACAAGGAAAGTCTAAGGATGGCATTAACATAAGGAAGGACATGTTAAACATGGGAATTAGAACTGAATTGGCACCCGTGACGAAAGGAAGACGCACATATCTACCACCTGCTGTTTACACTCTATCTAGAAAGGAGAAGAAAATATTGTGTAAGTTCCTCAGTGAAGTTAAAGTTCCAGAAGGCTACTCATCAGATATTAGAAGACTTGTGTCAATGAAAGACCTAAAGTTAAAGAGTTTAAATACTCATGATTGACATGTTATAATGGAACATTTTCTACCAATAGGTATACGTTCTATTCTGCCAGAAAAAGTAAGGAGCGCAATAACTAAGTTGTGTTTTTTCTTCAAGTCAATTTGCAGCAAGGTGATCGATCCTGCGATCTTACCAACATTGCAAAAAGAGGTGGTTGTTACTTTATGTGAGCTTGAAATGTATTTTCCTCCCTCGTTTTTTGACATAATGGTTCATCTAGTCGTTCATCTTGTCAAAGAGACACAGTTGTGCGGACCAGCTTATATGAGATGGATGTACCCTGCTGAACGTTATATGAAAATTTTAAAAGGGTACGTGAAAAACCGAAGTCGACCGGAGGGTTGTATTGCGGAACGATACATTGTTGAAGAAGCGGTTGAGTTTTGCACTGAATATCTGTCAAATGTTCAATCAATTGGACTCCCCAAATCTCATATTGTCGAGAAAAAAGAAGGAAAAAGACTAATTGGAAATAAAGTTGTGACAGTGTCAATGGTCGAACGGGATCAGGTGCATTTGTATGTTCTACACAATGAGATTGAGGTTGAGCCGTATGCTGAAATGCACAAGGGTGTTCTTCGAGGTTTAAATCTGAATAGAAATGAGAATTGGATAGTACGAGAGCACAATCGAAGTTTCATACCGTGGTTTAAGGAACAAATTTATTCAAAGTATCGTTCGGATCCTGCTTCAGTAACAGAAAGGTTGAGATGTTTAGCATATGGTCCAAGTATGATTGTGTTTTCTTATAGCGCATACGCAATTAATGGATACACATTTTATACCAAAGAACAGGATGATAAAAGTACTATGCAGAATAGTGGTGTTACCTTGGTAGCTGAAGCGATGCACATATCAAGTGCGAATGACTTAAACCCGAAATTTGCAAATCTGTCATATTTTGGGGTTATCGAGCGCATTTTGTTGTTTGATTAAGGGAAGTTTCAGATTCCTGTATTTGATTGCAAGTGGGTTGAAAATAATAATGGCGTACGAATGGATAAGTCAGGATTTTTGCAAGTGGATCTCAATAGGGTGGGGTACAAAGATGAACCTTTTATTCTAGCCTCTCAGGCTAAACAAGTGTTCTATGTCAATGATCCGACAAGTACGAAATGGTCTATAGTGCTTTTGTCTAACAAAGTAATTGATGAAAACATTGGAGATCAAGGTGATATTGGCGTTGGCATTGAATCTTGTACAAGAAACGATCAAAATGAGAATGAACCTTGTACTAGAGATGATCATAATGAGGGTATTTGGATCAATCCAACCATCCGAGTTGTTAACAGAAGCGTAAAATATATTGCTACCAAGAAAAGAAAGAGACGTTAGTGAAAAAGGTATTATTATAATTATAGCCTAATATTGTAAGTAATATGTGAATAATATTTTGAATTTTTGGCATATCTTTTGAACCGTTTTGAATTTTTGCGAATGTGCTTGTGCTTAATTAGTAGAACAATGTTTCCGGAGCTGATGGTGAGGTTTATTTCTTGCAAGTTTGGTTTTTTAGCATTTTATTCAATTTTGAGTTCCTTTAGTGCTATTCATATCTTTTTCGACTATCCATTTTCATGTAGTGTACTAATGTGCTTGTTTGACTTTTGTTACAGGTCTAATGGCTAGCAATGAAGAAAACCCGCAAGGAAACCAACAAGAAAACCCACCAGGAAACCAACAAGATCATGAAAACTCACAAGAAACAAATCATGCAGCGGATGATACTTCAGCAAATTATGTTGCACGAGGCATCACCATAATGCGCAAAATCATTCGTGCTAGAGATAAGGGAGTGAAATATAATGTAGATTGGAATCATTCAAATCAAGTAGTTGGGGTTAATGCTTCAAAATTCACAAGCTACGTTGGTACACTTGTTCGTATGCATGTGCCAATCTCCATATCTAGATGGAATGCGAAACAATGTGAAGCATTGAAGCAAGGAAAAGAAATGTTTTGGGAAGATGTTAAGGTATGTATGTTATATGGTTTATATGGTTATATGTTTATAAGTTTATAAGTTTATATGGTGTATATGGTTTTTAAACTACTTATATGTTTATATGGTTTATATGGTTTTTAAATTACTTATATGTTTATATGGTTTATACGCAGCGGTCTTTTAACGTTCCAGATGAGCGTAAAGGCTTCGTACTTGGGTTGGCCGGGAAAAGATTTAGAGGGTGGAAAAATCTGTTGACGAACACCTATCTTAAGGATGACAAAGGAAAGTGGCTGGAAGAGTTCCCGGCCGGAAGGCCAGAAAAGTATAATCTTTTCATTAAACAAGAAGATTGGACTGAGTTTATTGGACAAAGAGATGACGAATTCCGGCAAAAGAGTGCCAAAAATAGTGAGAGAGCATCAAAGCCCGCGTATCCATACAAAAAAGGGCGTTTGGGATATGCGCGCTTAGAGGAAAAAATTGTAAGTAATAAATAGAAATGATATGTTCTTATTAATTGTCTAAATGTGTTGTATTTGACGATCTAACCGTTTGTTTCTATGCATAGTTAGAGGAGATGAAAAGTGATGAAACCTCACTTCCAGCACATTTGCTGTGGAAGGAAGCCCGTGTGGGCAAGAATCAAGCTGTTGATCCAAGTGTTCTAAGAATTTATGATGAATGCGTAAGTATAACATTGTGTCTTTAATTAAATCAAATTTTTATGACTATTTAATTGATTTTTTTATCTCCATTATTTTCAGGAGACATTGTCACAAACGGAGTCCACCGGTGACGACCAGGATACGAGGAGCGTACTTAGTAAAGCACTGAATGTTCCTGAGTATTCCGGTCGGGTTAGGGGTAAAGGTCACGGTGTGACTCCAACCTCTTTCTACCAGCATCATCGGAAAAGAAATCCTACCAATGCAGAAGTGATGAATGTACTTATGGAATTACAAGCAAAAGTCAATGCATTGGAAAGAGATAAAGAGGTATTAATGAGGGAAAAGGGCAATGCGGCAATGGCGAAAGAAACTAGTGACAACGCTAGTATCAACCGTCAGAATAAATTTCCTGAGGTAATTATAAATATATTGATAAATCTCTATTGTTCAAGTTTCTCATTTTTATTCCACCTCTTTTTATTATTGAATTAAAAGTAATATGTATGCATATTGGTTTAGGGCATTTCATCTTGCCAACTATACGTAATGGCATCAGATTATCACCTTGTTGGCAAGGGAAAAGTGTACAACACTTTGGGAGATTTAATTCATAATACACCGATCCCGGCTGGACACCTGAGAGTATCAGTAGATTATCCTATTGATCCCGATGCGTTGGTACCGGTACCTGACGTGGCCTTGGATATAAGATCGGTGCGAGACGCAGTAGGGTCGTTTGTTGCATGGCCCTTGGACCTCATTTTCATTGATGATGAGGTATGTTTAAAACCGTTAATATGAATCATTTAGGTTTCAAATGTCAATTCTGAACCGTTAAGTTAATTATTTTTTAATATTAGCCTCCTACAAAACCCGCTAATAAGGGTAAGGAGATTTTGCAGCAAGGCGGCGAGTCTATGGCATCAATTCCAGAGGTACACTTAAATTGTTTATTATATGATATGAATTTAAAACTGAACGATTTTATAATTTACCTAAGTTATATGATTGTTAGGTATCTGCGAAAGTGTCACAACAAGTGACCCAGCCTGTTCGTAGCAGACCACCCCCGAAAAAGTCAATGCATAAGGGGGGAAGAGGCGGGGGAAGAGGCATTTTTGTACCTCGATATCAGAATACACTTGGAGTACTTTTGGAAACCTCAGATTTGAAGTCAGGTGGTATTCGTACAATCCTTATGGATGCAGATATCTTTGGTCTTGACTGCCAAGAAACGATAGGAATGGACGAAATGACTGAGATTATGACGCATGGTGAATTAGGCATCGGCAATGTTCACGCATACATCCGGTATTCCGATAAATATATCATTTAATTAGTTGAACAATTTATTTACACATTTCAATGAAAATAGTCTAATGTTTATATGTTTTTATTTAAGGTTGTTGTACGATAAAAAAATGCGCGAGACTGTATTGGCAAGACGCTTCCATTTCTTGTCTGCCCATATTGTCAGCGGAGCGACAATTGTCAGGGAACCGGGTTCAGTTAGGGAGTACTTAGTGAATCGATACACGGCCTACGTCGGCAACCCAGATAGCTTGTTTATTTTGCCGTATAACACTGTTCCAGTGGGGTGAGTTTTTCATTTATTCTAATATATCTTTGTTTATTTTGCGTAGAAACTTTTCTTCTAAACTGTTGCTTAAATTTTTAGAAAACACTGGTTGTTGTTGGCTATCGATCCGATTAAAGAAGTTGTGTACTTTCTGAATTCGGTAGACGGGGAATGGACTAACTATCCCGCTATGAAGGAAACTGTTGATCAGTAAGTGAGATCGTTCTAACTATTCGTGTATATTTATATATTTAATTATTTCTGTGAGATTGATCTAAATATATGTTTTTATTTTCTTAGATCAATACAAATATTTCGTAGTCAAAGGGACGCACAGGTACCCCGGAGTAAATCATCAAATATTACTTGGATCAAAGTGCAGGTACAAAATTAGTTGCTTATAATAATAGTTATGTTACTTGATAAAATTACACGACAACTATAAAATATATTCTGTTTTTCTATGCAGTGTCCGTTACAGAATAACGATGTAGATTGCGGATACTTTTGCTTGAGGTTTATGAAAGAAATCCTTCATAAAAATCAAGTAGAGATTCCAAGCACGGTATGGATTTATAACTTAGAATAATTTTGTATGATTTCTACATTTAATAACATCATGCATATACTGAAGTAATAATTTCTTATGTAGTACTTTGATGACCTCTATACTATGTCGTACACGAAAGTTCAAGTGGAAGAAGTCAAAGAGGAAATATGTCAATTTTATGTTGAAAACAGATTATTCTGATGGGTATGAATAAAATATTATTGTACGTGTTAGTTTGATTGTGTTGGAGCCTTTAATATTGTTTGTTTAATTTACCGTGTTGTTCATATTCATACTTTGCAGGATGACGACCGTGTCGGTGGAGCATTATTTTCGATGTAATTATATATGATTTAGTTACATATGTATATATATATATGGTTACAAATTAACACGATACTTTGTATGTGATTTAGTTATGGTTACAAATGTATATATGGTTACAAATTTAGTTATATATGATTTAGTTACATATATATAGATAAGGATTGAATATTATATGGTATACCGGTTTCTGTTAATATAATACCGATTTCTTAAAATATATGTATAGATAAGGATTGAATTACAGGTTAAATTATTGGACCAAAAAAAAATTACAGGCCGCACAGGGAACCTCAAATTATAGGTTTCACTTTAAAAAATTTGTATGAGCTACGAAAGCGCTTTTGGATAAAAAGCGCTTTCGTAGGCAGCATAAATAAAAAAAAAATTAAATAGAAACCCCCTATCAAAGCGCTTTTTATGGAAAAAGCGCTGTGAAAGACCCCCCTATCAAAGCGCTTTTTCCATAAAAAGCGCTGTAAAAGCCATGATAAATAAAAAAACAAAAATTAAATAGAACCCCTATCAAAGCGCTTTTTATGGAAAAAGCGCTGGGAAAGACCCCCCTATCAAAGCGCTTTTTCCATAAAAAGCGCTGTAAAAGGCCTGATAAATTAAAAAAAAAATTTAAATAGCACACCTATCAAAGCGCTTTTCAAAAAGCGCTGGGAAAGACCCCCCTATCAAAGCGCTTTTTAAGGAAAAAGCGCTGGGATAGGTCCACCTACGACAGCGCTTTTGGCCAGAAAAAAGCGCTTTCGTAGCCTACGCCAGCGCTGGCTACGGCAGCGCTTTTAAGCGCTTTTAAAGGGCAAAAAAAAGCGCTGTGAAAGCCCATTTTCGTAGTAGTGACTGTAGCAAAATCTGTTAACGGAAAACCCTAATGTTTACCACACAAATATTGAAAAGATTTATTGTATTACAATATTTATGTGGTCGAGCCAGACGCCCGATTCGGACAGTTTTTGCGATTGTGTCCGACCTGACGGCATAAACCACACTTTCTTTCCAACCTGTCAAGATCGTCCATTTCTGTTGTGATGCGCCTACTTTTGGAACGACCCTTCTTGTTCCTTCGCATTTGGTCATTGTGCTAAACTATATCGCTGTTGTATTCAGGCCAATAATCTGGTTTTGCCACCAAAGGAAAGTTGTTGTTGTAAACAGTGAGCAACGTTTCAGATTTGTAAACGTTTGACAGCAATTGAAGCGCGTCTTGATGGGTATGAGCACAAGCGGCAATGACATGAGAGCAAGGCATACGAAATGCTTGAAACCTACCACAATCGCACCATTGAGAAGGTAAAATGACCCTGTATTCTTGTCTTGGCAGGCCTTCATTGTGGTCGATTGTCTCTTTCACAATGAAGTTGTGGCTGTGTCGGTCAAACCGTGTAACCATGTGAGTGTTGGCTTTAGCACTTTCAGCCTTAATGTATTTCATGCAGCTTTCACTCCATAGTTGTCCTGATTGCAACACCGCATTCCACATTTCACCTCTTTAGGCAAATAACGCAGCCATCCTAAAATACGTAGATTTTACCAAGGCAGTGATTGGGAGGTTTCGTATGCCCTTGAATACCCCATTCATTGATTCAATAAGATTCGTTGTCATATGCCCCCCATCTTTGGCCATTGTCGCATGACCTAGTCCACTTTTCCACCGGAATATTATCGATCCACCTATCGGCTTCTGGATTAGACAAACGGATCTCGTTGCGGTAATATTTGAATGTGGGTTGTGTCAATGCATATCCCGCATTCATAACCGCTTTCCTCAATGTTTTGTCCTTGACCTCCCTCGAGAAATTCTGGACGATATGTCTGACGCAATAGACATGCGTAGAAGGAGGGTCATGCCAACCATTTGCTGGATTATTGTAGGCACTTTCAATGGAGGCATGTCTGTCCGAGATCAAACAGAGATCTGGTTGAGGAGCCACGTGTGTCCGAAGATTTTTCAGGAAAAAGATCCAAGCACCACCGGTCTCCCCCTCGACAAGGGCAAACGCAACGGGGAAAATGTTATTGTTGCCATCTTGTGCAACTGCCATCAATAGCGTGCCTTTGTACTTCCCATACAACCAAGTCCCGTCAATTTGTAGAATTGGTTTGCATGATGCAAACCCTGTGATGCATGGTTGAAATGCCCAAAACACGCGACTGAATATTTCGTTGCCATGCAGTAGACTACCATCTTGGGCGTACGCTGGAAATGTTTCCAGAACATAAACACTACCTGGAGAATACGTCTTGAGTGCATTCAAGTAGCGGGGAAGTTCTCGGTATGACTCCTCTCAGTTTCCGTACACCCTTTCAATCGCCTTAGTCTTTGCTAACCACGCCTTACGGTAAGACGGAGTGTAGTTAAAAACCGTGGTGATGTGGGAGATGATTGTTTTCACCTTCAAAGATGGGTCGTTCCTGACCAGGGGTAGGATTTCTTGACAGATTAGATCATAGTTGAGTTTTCGGTGGTCCTGTGATTGAGTGGAACTTACACAGGTGTGGGTAGTCATGGAACCTATGACCCAGCAGTCACCCCTTAATCTGTATGATGCGGTCAGCTTGAACATACAGTCAGGGTGGACACACTTGATCTTGTACCTTTCCGGGTTGACACGATCCACCTTAAAATCAACCGAGTTGAGCATGTGAAAATTTTTAATGGCCCTGATGCATTCCTCTCTGTTACGAAACTTGTCCTTCTCTTTTAAATTTTCATCCGACTGCATATACGGTTTGAAAAATAAGTCAGTAGAAGGTTCATCTCCGCCCATGTTGAAGTTTGTCATGTGCGGAGGTGGTGTGTAGATTTTGTCTGTAGGAATACTAGGGATGCCATCATCGTCAGAATCATCGTTCACCATTTCATCAAACTCTAACTCGTTATCTTCTTCTTCATCATCAACTGCATCTACCTCATCTTGTTCATTCTCCAAAGGATCAACCTCCTGTGTCACCGGAGGCTCTACCTCCTGTGTCACCGGAGGCTCTTGAAGCAAAACGTACAACTCAATAGAGTCGTATCCAGAATAGACATGGCTGGAAATCATATTCTAGAGATCCTCGTCATCTTGAACTTCAACCTTATAAAAAATTACTTGGTTGTTTCTAAAAAAAACTGGATTCTGATAAAATATCTGGGACACCGGGCCTCGTTCAAGTTTGGCCTCCAATCTTTTCTTGAAGTACGAGAAATTGGCTTTCCCGTTTAAGAGAAATCGAACGTTGTCGGTGTTTCTAAACAAAAACCCAATTGTGGGACAAATGTATGTCTCACCGTTGAAATGTGCTTTGACGACAAATTATGGTGAAGAGGCTATTGCGTAGAATTGTTTTAAGGTTTGAAGGTTGGAATGTTTGAGGTTTATTGATTGTATGAAGGTATGAATGCTGTAATGTTTGAAGGTTGGAATGTATGAATTTGATGACTGATTCGAAGGTTGGAAGATTTGACAGATTATGTGAATCAATGTTATGTTAAACGTAAGGCTAAAAATTTCAATTAAGTAAGGATGCAACCCCCCAAGGCTGTCAATAATATTACATGCAATAATGAAACCCCATAGGCTGCCACCTATCCTGGCCCTATTCTGCACATATACATGTTTTTTGTAAGACTCCACCCATCAACTCCAATGGCCTTGCATGCAATAATGAAAGGAATCCCAAAGGCTGTCACGTAGCCTGAGCCTATGATGTAACAAATGACACCTCTTATTCGCCAAATGGGGTGGCGACACCATTCATTTTTGTACTCTTTCGCCAAGTCCAATGGCGCCTCCCTTACTGTCCAATCGTGATACATGCATGGGCTTATGAAACCCCATAGGCTGCCACCTATCCTGGCCCTATTCTGCACATATACATGTTTTTTGTAAGACTCCACCCATCAACTCCAATGGCCTTGCATGCAATAATGAAAGGAATTCCAAAGGTTGTCACGTAGCCTGAGCCTATATTGTAACAAATGACACCTCTTATTCGCCAAATGGGGTGGCGACACCATTCATTTTTGTACTCTTTCGCCAAGTCCAATGGCGCCTCCCTTACTGTCCAATCGTGATACATGCATGGGCTTATGAAACCCCATAGGCTGCCACCTATCCTGGCCCTATTCTGCACATATACATGTTTTTTGTAAGACTCCACCCATCAACTCCAATGGCCTTGCATGCAATAATGAAAGGAATCCCAAAGGCTGTCACGTAGCCTGAGCCTATGTTGTAACAAATGACACCTCTTATTCGCCAAATGGGGTGGCGACACCATTCATTTTTGTACTCTTTCTCCAAGTCCAATGGCGCCTCCCTTATTGTCCAATCGTGATACATGCATGGGCTTATGAAACCCCATAGGCTGCCACCTATCCTGGCCATATTCTGCACATATACATGTTTTTTGTAAGACTCCACCCATCAACTCCAATGGCCTTGCATGCAATAAAGAAAGGAATCCCAAAGGTTGTCACGTAGCCTGAGCCTATGCTGTAACAAATGACACCTCTTATTCGCCAAATGGGGTGGCGACACCATTCATTTTTGTACTCTTTCGCCAAGTCCAATGGCGCCTCCCTTACTGTCCAATCGTGATACATGCATGGGCTGCCACCTAGCCTGCAAGAGTGACACCTTACATTTTTTGTACATGCATGCATGCATATGTGTAACCCCCTAAGCATGCAAATGTGACACTTCGCAGGCATGCAAGCATAAGCAACCACTACATCAAACTTATTTGCCTATAAATACATACCATATGAAACATCTCTCACACCCACACAAGTCTCACTCTCTGCTACGAAATATTTCATAAGTCTATCATACTCTCTATCTCTTCCTAAGTCTTTCATACTCTCAAGCATTCTAAACAATGGCTCTTCTAACAATGGGCGATACTCACAGAGGCACAAGGGAAAACATTGCTGCATTTGTAAGTCTCTTCTTTGGTTATACATTTTTCATACTTCAAATAACGCGTTGTTCATCTTAATTAATCTTACACCTATTAAATTATGATCTCAGGACACAAAAAGATTCAGAATCCGTTCGCACAACTACCTGGCTCCCGACCCATTTATCGTCCCTTATCTGGAATACACAGGTTTTGGACATGTGATAAAGATCTCCAACTGCACCATTGACTCAAAGTTCATTCTTGCAATGTTGGAAAGGTGGAGACCGGAGACCCATACATTTCACCTACCAATAGGTGAATGTACCATCACGCTCGAGGATGTGTACATGCTACTGGGCCTCCCTATCGACGGTAAGGCGGTGAACGGGTCAGTTTAACAACCCAACTCACAGTGTGAAGAACTGTTGGGTAGGGATATGGTAGAAGGTGGTGGAGCAAGAGGGCAGGGAATACTACTCACTGACCTGAAATGTCATTATGCAAGTATGGAATTAAATGAAAATTCCTCAGAGAATGACCGAGTAGTAAAAGCCAGAACGTATCTTATGATACTTTTTGGTACATTTTTATTTCCCGAAAGTACGGGAAATAGTGTAAATTTTATGTACTTACATTTACTAACAAATTTTGAAAAAACTAGAAAATATAGTTGGGGTTCTGCAGTATTAGCCCACCTATACAGTTCCTTGTGCAAAAACGCAGTCAAGGAAAAATGTACATTTTATGGGTGCGCATTTTTACTACAAGCCTGGGGTTGGTGGAGGATGGAGTCCTTAAACCCCATCAACAACAACACTTTTGGTTTCCCGTACGCAACAAAGTAAGTCATTAAGTTATAGCATTTATAACTATTCTGCTCTTTCCAAAATATATGCTAAAAATAACATGTTTCTCATTTCCTTTAGGTACTACGTGAGGGGTATGGATTACGGCAAGAATCCAAGATTCAATGTCGCACTCTACCGGAATCTGTTGGATCACTTAGGCCCAGATGACGTACGTCGTAGCTTTTAACTTTTGTTCATTTTAATTATTTATACATTACTTTTGCGCTAACCTGATTTAAATTTTATCGCAGTTCGTCTGGAGACTATATTTGGGTTTGGGCCATGCTCCAAACCCAGAGGATGCAGCAACTTGGACTGCAAAGACTGCACTCATTCGGTTCAACATTGTGGAGATGCACCACAGCGACCGTGTGAAGATGCAGTTCGGAATGCATCAAGAGATACCAAGTGATCCAACAGATTTGTCCTCATGGCATCTTAAAAGGGTCGACGCCCAGTGGGGTCTTACCAACTGGAAAGACTTTGCTCCAAAATGGTGTAAGATGTGGCAGAGGCGTCACCGCTACGTCTTGCAATTCCCGGTTTTCCTTACTCAAGGTAACATGCGACACACGGATCAATATATGTCGTGGTACAGGTCGGTTAGTAACCCAGAAATGCACGTGTCTGATCCGAGGTACTTGGTTGACCCACGCACACAATGGGCACAACCCTCGATTCCCCATCAACAAACCCAAAACCCATCAACCTCCAACCAACCCCCAAGAAAAAACAGACCCACAAACACCCAACCACATTCCCCACCACAACACAACTACAATCAAATGCCGTACTACCAACCACAATCACCACCAAACTACCAATACCCCGATATGCCTCAAACCCAACCACAATACCAACCCCAATACCAGCACACCCACATACCCCACACACAATTTCAGTCTTCCACATATCCCAATATGGCGCCCTCAACATCCAGCCTTAGCCCTGATATGGGAATGTCGGAAGATTATGACCAAGCCGACCAAACCTACCATCACCCACCATATCACCAAACCACCCAACATCCACAATACCAAACACCCCAAGATCCATTTCCTTTCTACCCCCCATACTCAGACGACCAATGCTACCGACCAACCATGGAACCCCACCCACCGCCAACACGACCAAACTTTGAGGGTATGGGTAACCGACTGTACCAGAGCGGATCTTCTAGATATGGAGATCTTACTGATTTTATGGATTCGGACCGCATTGACTTCGCTGGGCCATCGACCTTGCCGCAGCAGGAAACGCGACGGCACCCAACAAGAGAAAGGCGAGGACGGGGATGCGAAACCGGGGGTCATTACCGGGTTCCGGGGGATCACTGATGTATCTTTTTTTTTCCTAGTATTTTTGTATCCATTTTTTTTACTGTTATTTTAATGTAATACAGTTGAATGTAATTATTTTTTTTTTAATAAAAAGTCCATTTTGTTGATCTCTGTCCAATAGGCAATGCACAGGAAAAAAAATTAAAAAAAATGTTTTTGCCCTAAAATTACACTTAGGCGCCATCTCACTTGGCTTAGGGCATGCCCTAAGCACATAGGCGCCAAGTGAGATGGCGCCTCCCTTAAAAAAGGAGGTGCATGCGCCATTTCAGATGGCTCCTCCTTTGGGGAGTCATCTGAAACATGGTTATTTGTGTATTTTTTTCCGAAACCCGATTATTTGTGAAATATTATTTTAATACTTGGTTATTAATAAAAAAAATTCATAAAAACAAAAAAGAAAAATAAAGATATGCACCTGCAAAAAGAAATTTGAAACAAATAATAATGAAGATGATAGTGAGATGGCCAATCAAAAAAAAATCTATAAACTGAAAGAAAGAAAAAAACTCAAACAAATAAAAAAAATTATAATTCAACACTAACAATTAAATGGAAAAATGAAGAAATATATGCTATTAAAATAAATCAATATAACTAATTCAATATTTAAACAAATATTTTTAACATCATCATCATCATCATTAATTATATATATATATATAATTCAAAGTTAAAATTTTTTTGTCCTTCAGCAGGAATCAAACCATGAACATACTATTTGCAGTGAACGCTTCTTATCACTAGACCAATGCATATTCTTTGTTACATATATGCATCAATAAATATTCATATCATTAACATATTAATTATAATTATCAATAAATTTTCTAAACTAGTTGATTTAAATAATTTTTAAAAAAATGTTTTACATATTTTATCTTTTTACTGTAACTTTTTTTAAATTTTAAATTTTCAAAAATCACTTAAATTTAAAAAAATCACTTAAATTTTTAAAAATCACTTAAATTTTCAAAAATCACTTAAATTTAAAAAAATCACTTAAATTTTCAAAAATCACTTAAATTTAAATCACTTAAATTTAAAATCACTTAAATTTAAAAAAATCACTTAAATTTAAAAAAATCACTTAAATTTTAAAAAAAAAAGTTAAATTTAAAAAAATCACTTAAATTTTCAAAAATCACTTAAATTTAAAAAAATCACTTAAATTTTCAAAAATCACTTAAATTTAAATCACTTAAATTTAAAATCACTTAAATTTTCAAAAATCACTTAAATTTTCAAAAATCACTTAAATTTAAAAAAATCACTTAAATTTAAAAAAATAAGTTAAATTTAAAAAAATCACTTAAATTTTCAAAAATCACTTCAATTTAAAAAAATCACTTAAATTTTCAAAAATCACTTAAATTTTCAAAAATCACTTAAGTGATTTTTGAAAATCACTTAGTTTTGAAAATTTAAGTGATTTTTGAAAATTTAAGTGATTTTTTTAAATTGAAGTGATTTTTGAAAATTTAAGTGATTTTTTTAAATTTAACTTATTTTTTTATATTTAAGTGATTTTTTAAAATTTAAGTGATTTTTGAAAATTTAAGTGATTTTTGAAAATTTAAGTGATTTTAAATTTAAGTGATTTAAATTTAAGTGATTTTTGAAAATTTAAGTGATTTTTTTAAATTTAAGTGATTTTTGAAAATTTAAGTGATTTTTTTAAATTTAAGTGATTTTTAAAAATTTAAGTGATTTTTTTAAATTTAAGTGATTTTTGAAAATTTAAAATTTAAAAAAAATTACAGTAAAAAGATAAAATATGTAAAACATTTTTTTAAAAATTATTTAAACCAACTAGTTAAGAAAATTTATTGATAATTGTAATTAATATGTTAATGATATGAATATTTATTGATGCATATATGTAACAAAGAAAATGCATTGGTCTAGTGGTAAGAAGCGTTCACTGCAAACAATATTTCCATGGTTAGGTCAGGGGTGAAAATATGTATTAACCCATATATAAAATAGTCATATCCTAACAACTAATCAAAACAAAACAAAAAAAGCAGAAAATCCAATTTAAGAGATCTGCAAAAAAATATTGCCTCGGTAATAAAATTTTAAAAATTTATTACTTATTCAAATGTTTTTATAAATTATGTTAACATACAGGAAAACAATATCTGATTATTTCAAATATTTTTATAAACAATATTATTTTAATATATAGGAAAAGATATATTATTAATTTAAATATTTTATAAATGATGTCAAAAAACAGGAAAATAATTAACTTAATTATTTTTATAAGCGGTATTATTTTTATATACGGAAAAAAATTATATTATTGATTATAATATTTTTATAAATGATGTCAAAATACGGGAAAATAATATATGATTAATTTAAATATTTTTTATAAATATATTATTTATATAAACAAAAATATTTTTGTTTAGTTATTTCTTTAATTTGTGTACAAAAACACATAACAAATCAGTATACGTGCGTCTGCACAGATATTCTACTATTTAAAAATAAAAGTGTATGTATCACATTAGTACTCGTGTGAACGCACGGATAATACGTCAGTACTGTGTGAACGCACGGATAATTATTTTAAAATCTGCGTGAATGTGTAAATTTAATATATCAAAAGTTAAAATATATTAATGTAAATCCAATTTGATAAAACATTTTTTTTAAATACGTCTTTCTTTTAAAAATAATTAAAAACATGTAAAACAATTTTTTTTTATAATTTACGTTTTTATTACATTTTAAAACAATTATATTGTTGATTAAATCGTTTTTATATACAAAAAAAAATTATTGAAATCAATAATTATCTCTTTTTATAAATAATAAACTATTTTGATTAGACTATTTTGTCTTTTTATCATTACATTTTTCTTTTTATATTATTAAATATTAAAAATAAAATCATACGTATCACACACCAATATCCGCGCAAATATAGTATTTTCTAATGATTCAAAATTTGTACCTGAAAAAATCAAGAGAGTTAATATGGAGAAAAAAATAGAAGAAATGAAAAGAGAAAAAAAAAGTAGAAGTTGCTATAAGCATAAAGTGTTAATACTTAATATGGAGAACTGCAAAGAAAAAATTAACTTGAAAAAAATAGAAGTGGCTATAAACATGAGTTAGGGTTTCATGATATAATGAGTTAGTGGAGTTATCCCATTCCATTTTTATTTATAATTTAACTAGTAATTGAAGTTCATGGGTTAGTGGAGTTATTCCATTTTTATTTTAAATTTTATTTGATTAATTATTTAACAATTAAATGTATTATTACTATTTATAATGTTATTATTTAATTAAATTTTAGAGCTAATAAAAAGCGTGGGATATGTGGAAATGAGTGTCTAATCTTTAAAATTAACGTGAGTATTTTAATTTTACTTTATTTTATTAATTATTTAGAAATTTAATTAATTATTATTATTATTATTTAATATGCATTTTTATTTAATTAATAAATTTAGAGGTTATAGAAAACGTGGGGTACGTGAGATCAAATTGTGGGAAATAAATTTTAGTTGAAACTAGTAACAAATCCGTGCTATCGCACGAGTCTCGTCTGGATTCACATTACATTTATAGATTATTAAATTATTAAGTATGTTACCATGTTTTCAGTTGAGTATATGTCTCATGTAAACCATGTTGGCATTTAACTCCATATTTGTAGCAAGCGTCGGTCCTATCAACAAATCACGTTTGCATGAATAAATAGGAAAAATTATATACTTCTTGAAATACATGGAACATATACATACTATATATTTTAATTCAAAATAGATTTTTAATTTGAATTGTAAAGTATAAGATATAAAGTTTACCAACTATCAAAGTGCTTGAAAGACTTCCTTGTACACAACATTAGTAGTAGTAGAACACGGTACATTCTCCTTGTCATGAATTAGGATTTTTAGCTCACTTTTGCTCTTAACTCTTGAAATTGCAACATATAATTGACCATGGCGGATCTGCATACAAAGCGGAAGGATTGGAGTCCATATAAGGTGGCTGCGGATCTGTGCGTAAAGCAGAAGGAATTAGTACAGTACCATCGAGAACTTAGAATATACATTGTGAATACTTTCTTAACTCAAATAAATGCAGTGAGCCTGGCGGCGTCGCCGTGGATCTGCACGCAAAGCGCAAGGATTGGAGTTCGTGTAAGATGGTTGCGGATCTGTGCGTAAAGCAGAATGAATTAGTACAGTACCATCGAGAACTTACGATACATTGTGAATACCTTCTTAACTCAAACAAATGCGGTGAGCATGGCGGCGGCGGCGCGGATCTGCAGGCAAAGCAGAATGATTGGAGTCCATATAAGGTGGCTGCGGATCTGTGTGTAAAGCAGAAGGAATTAGTACAGTACCATCGAGAACCTACGATATACATTGTGAATACCTTCTTAACTCAAACAATTGCAATGAGCGTGGCGGCGTCGCCGCGGATCTGCACGCAAAGCGGAGGATTGGAGTACGTGTAAGATGGCGGCGGGTCTGTGCACAACTCAGATGGAATAAGAGCAGTGGTTTTGTTTTCATATGTCCTTAGGCGTTTTTGTAATTTTATTTTAAGGAGAGCGGGCTCGTTCAATGGTTTTGATTTTAGATATACAACTATTAAAAAATCCGTGGTATCATATGGGTCCTGTCCGAATTTCATATAATATAGAACTAACTTTGAATTGTAATAGATCATTCGTATATATTATTCAAATTTAAAATATTAAAATGATTTAACCAAAGTTCAATCAATTAGAGAAAAAAAATTAGTGTATCAAATTAATTTGCTTTTCATCGATAACATTAATGATAACAATATCGTATTTGAACTTTAGATATGAAGCAACCTGCTTTCCATTGATGTTTTCAACTCATTAGTCTGCATGATAATTTGTGCAAAAATCAGACACCAAATATGCAAATAATTTATAAACAAAAACATTTGTGTTGTCATGTACTTACCCATTAACAAAGCAATTGAAAAACTTCATTGTATACAATATTTGTAGTGATAGAAGATGATACATTCTCATTATCATGTATTAAGATTTTAAGACAACTTTTGCTTGTAACTCTTGAAATGGCTACACACAATTTTCCATTACTAACAATTGTCCATTACTAAAAACAGGAGTAGGCAAATACAATCCAACGATATCAAGTGATTGGCCTTGAGATTTATTAATTGTCATTGCGTTAGAGACAATAATTGGGAATTTTCTCCTAATCAACTTAAATGGTCACGGTGACTCAAAATGTGACATAGACATTCGAGGGATGTAAAAGATGTTATCTATGTTCTTTACATGCATGACTAATAAATATAGACTAATAATATGCACTTGTTTTTTAAGCATTAATATGTATTTATAATAAATCATACAGACTATTCACTAACTTCAATTATATAAGATTTAAAAGATGAATATTAAAATTAACAATCTATAGTCAGTATCTCATAGATGCGTTCTCATCTACCCGTCAATTAAGATAATTTAACAAACCCAGTGGAATCCAAATGAATTAGTTCTAAAAATTTATTAAATCTATTTTAGATATCAACCCATTTTTTTAAACCTAAAATATATGAGAACTCCCGTCAAATTTATACTTTTATATTATATATGTTCACATCTACGTGAGTTAACGAACTTCAGTTGAATCCAAATGAATTAATTTTAAAAATTTATTAAACATATTTTATATATTAATCCATTTTTTCAAATTAAAAATGTATGACATCTCCCGTCAAATTTCAGTTTTAAAACTTTTATATTATATCATATTTACATATTTTTTTACAACCTATAATGTATAACAGTTTTCCGTTAAATTACAATTATTTTTAAAAAGAACATAAAAAATAAATAAAATTTATAGATAAAACTATTGTATATTATTTTCTATATTTATTTAATGAATGAAATTTATTTTAGATGAATTTATTTTCTAATTTGTATTTAAAAATATAACTTAATTGTCATTTAAAACAGTACATTCAATTCTTTAACTTCAATTATCTGGTATGTCATAGATACATTTATTCTATCCGTGAATTTATTTCATGTACTCAGTTGGTTAATATTAATATAATTACAATATATAATCATTTATCAAATTTGAATTTCTCATTTATAAAAATAATTTTAAATTATTCTCGTTTATAAAAATGAACGCGTGTGTCTATTTATAAAAATATATGAAACTTATACTCTTTTATAAATATAATTGTATCAATACTTGAATTTTTCCGGTTTATAAAAATATTTATAATTTATTCATGTTTATAAAAATTATTATAATTTATTTTTAATTTGTAAAATTAATTATATTAATATGTAGACTTTTTCTCGTTTATAAGTGTCTTTAACTCGTGTGACAATTTATAAAAACATTTTAACTTATTCATGTTAAAAACAATTACATCAATATTTGAATTTTGTTCGTTTATAAAAATATTTGTAAGTTATTTAAGTTTATAAAAATAATTGTAAAAATAAATATTTACCATATCATCTTAAATTTATTTATTCAACAATGATAAATATGTGTCTCTTAGTTAATTACATTTATAAATAAATATCGTGTATTAGTGATATATATTAAATTTATTATCTTAATGTCTAACTAATTAAAATGAATTTATTATTGTCAATCAAAAATTATAATATTAAATAATAATATAATATTATTATTATATACGGGAAAAAGAATAAATTAAATCTAAGAATATCGGAAAATTTATTATAATATTAAATAATAATTTAACATTTATTATTACAATGAATCATATATAACATTTCAAAATTATGTATTTATTTCTTATGTTTTATTATATTCGATTTGTAATAAATATTTTTCAGCTTATTGCGAATTTTCAATAATTAAATATTAATGATATTATATAAAATTAATTTCATGAAATAAATTTATTTAATAAAGTGTTATATAAATATTTAATACATTATATTATACCATTAATTTATATAAAATGATATTAACTTATTCCTGTTTATAAAATTATTGTAATTTTTTCCGATTTATAAGCATGTTGAATTCGTGTGTCAATTATTAAAATATATGTAATTTATTATTATTGATATAAATAATTTTATAAATAGTTTAATTTATTACATTTATAAAATTATTTGTAATTTATTCACCTTTATAAAATTAATTATAAATTATTTAATTTATTAAAATGATTGTATCAATAATTTTTTATTTTATTATAAATTTTTATGATTATCATTTATCATTAAATTTTCATGATTACCATTTAATATTTTTTTATCATGATTACAATTATAAAGTTAATTTGAAAAGATTATGATATATTTTAGTTATTTCATAAACTTAAAAAAATTATCAAATCTCAATTGATTTTGTTTTGTTTTATTAACCTTTTTATAGAAATTGAAATAATTTATTTTAGGTCAAATAAGGATCTAAATAATTACAAAATAATATTTATTCTTACATTTATAGAATGATAAATTAAATATTTAAGATAAACATTAGAGTTCTTATTTACTTTATCTTTTATATATTTATAATATACTTTTTTTGTTAATTTTATTAACAATATATTTATAGTTAACAATACATCCTTTAAACTACGTTATTTTTTCAAGAATATAAATGTAACCTTTCAAAAAATATACACAAAAATATTTAGAAGTAGGTAGAAAATTTTATTGGTTAAATTATAATTCCATTCAAAATTTATTGATCATAAATTTTTGAAATCAAATCATGCATAAAAATAAAATGTATTAATGTGACCATTCAAAATATTTTCTATATATAATAAAAATAAATAATATTAATACCTCCATTCAAAAGATATATTTGTAAAGTTTTGATTTAATTTTTTTCATATCTTTATATATTCTAATGTATATAATATTCCTACAATATGAAACAGTATCAAACCTATAATATTAAAAGAGAATTCAAATTTTATTGATCATAATATTTTATGGAATCAAATCATATATAAAAATTAAATATATTTATGTCACCATTCAAAATAATTTCCATATAAGTATAATAATAATAAATGATAATAATATCTCCATTCAAAAGATATATTGGTAAAGTATCGAATTAAATGGTACTCCAATATTTGATTAAAAAATTGTAATATTTGTTTTTAATATTGTATAAAAATATATTAATTAGTCGTACTTTAAAAAAATAAATCGTAAATATTTTATTAAAAATTGTAATATTTGTTTCTAAAATTATAGCAATTAAAAATAAAAAAAATATCAATACAAAATAAAAAATTTATTCAAATTTCACGACAAATGAGAATTATAATTTCGATTCAAAATAAATTAGAATTTTGAAGGCACATCAACACCAACTTGAAGGTTATTATCTTCTCTTTAGGAGAAGAGAAGGAGAAGAGAAATTCGGCAATGCTACATTCAAAAGAACTCAGAATTTGGTGTAAAATAAATTCCATTAAAACATAGGCTAACATAATTTGCAGTAGAAAAATATATTATGCCAAAACCAATGTTGATATGACAAACAAAATATGAAAGCAATAATAATATACATATACATAATTTGAATCAAATCTTGTTAAAAACATTCTTCTATAGAACCAGAAAATGATCGCATATCAACGTTGGTTTTATCATCTTATACATCTTAGAAATTATTGCCTTGCTTATGGTTCTTCTGAAATTGGTAGTGAACTTCAGCAACACCCGCTACTCTTGAACCCTTAAAAACATATTACTTTAGAACTTCGGGTGAATAAGAGTCTCATCCCTTTGACTATCCTCATGTTCATCAAAATCCCGTTCCTCTTCCAAAAACAGTTCCTCCAAACATTGCAATGAGACATTTGCATTTGCTATCTGTCAGAAAATACAATTAGTATATAATCAGTACCTGCCAATGAAAGCCATTGATATTCCTTGTGGAAGCATAAAATTCAATGGTTTCAATTTCCTAATCTTCAATTACGCCTGTAGATGGAAATCAAATGCTCGGGAAATCAAATCATCTGCACCATATTGAACATATATTTACTATTATAAGGTTAACTATCAAATAACTTGAATGAAAATATAAGTTAACACTTGGCTTTGATGATGAATCACATGTGAAAATTGACTCGATTAAGTAGATTTAAAATAGTGGTCTCTGGTTCTGTTGTGGCAGTCTCCAATTTTTCTTTAGCAATATTTTTGTTTGTGAAATTAGAGAAGCAAATGGTCACTCAGCCATGACCATGGGGAATATTGGCACTTAAAATGCTAAGACAACTCTGCAAACAATAATATTATAAAGCATTAAAACTAAAAACAAACTGTTTATTTCTTGGGCATGATAAAAAGCCACGCCATAAACTTCAGGCCAATTTGAATTCATGGGAGAAGGCCGGTTACAACCCTGTCCATCATTGCACACAGTGAGTTTAGGAAGATCATTGGTGCAACAGATGTCCTGTTGACCCCCATAAGCGACCCCCATAAGCCGAACCACTAATCTTCTCTCTATCTTCAACCTCGAAAACAAATGCTTGAATCGACCATGAGGTAAAGTTTGATAATTCCTTGTTAAGACAGATTGTGACTATATTAAACCTGTTTTCACATGACAAAATCAAATCGCAATCAGCATAATTTCATTTTACGTATCAATGTATAAAAATTAAACTGTGAAACAATCCGTTATTCAATTTGTTGATTGGTCCCCTACTGATTCAAGTGTGAAATCAATTATCAGCCTCCATATCCATACATATTCCAAAAGAAGAACCGATTAAATCAAGAAAATAAATACAAAAATCTCAATTAGATACAAATAAATATAATAGTAAGCAAAATAAACAACAAAATTGATGAGAATATACTGCCTTCTTTTATCAAACATGTGATGGGAGAAATTGAAATTTAAATAGATTAATAATAAATTGAAAGAGGAAGCAAAAGAAATAAGCTTCTATCTATTTGGAGAATCAATCGTAAATATATATATATATATATATATATATATATATATATATATATATATATATATATATATATATATATATATATATATATATATATATATATATATATATATATATATATATATATATATATATATATATATATATATATATATATATATATATATATATGTGTGAGCTTTGTATTCACCAAGACTAAACAAATAAAAAAAGCCAAAACTCAACCTCATATTTTAATTTAAAAAATTTAAAAAATTGAGAAATAAAATCTGAATAAAAAAAACATACCTAACAGCAAAAAATAAACAATATCATGGTTGTGTTGTTCGTCACATGCAAGCTCAAAAATCCCCTTCTGCAACTCTCAAACCTAAAGATAAAGATATCCCATTTTAGGTGTCAAGTTAAGCTTTTTTTTTTTTGGAAAAGGAGAAATAGTAAGACAACCCTGAAAACGAAAAGAATACAACATAAAATATGATATTCCAAACTACATTTCAGTTTCAACTTTCAATCACATGTTTCAATCACTCACCTTCGTCACTTACATATGTATGAATCAAATTAACGTTAAAAATTGCATTTGAAGGAAATTCTTTTATAGATCTATAACGGGTGTTGTTGGTTATTGATGTTGTTGAGATTCAGAGATCTTGGTTACGACCACCATTCTTACGCTTGAACGTCTGAAACAAATAAATTAACAGGTTAGGATGAGAATATTAGATGGTTGAGATTACAACGAAACGAAATTGGTAGCAACAAAGAGAGAAGAATGAAAAGAGATGGAGCGGCGCAGGAAGAAGATGAAATTAGGTAAGAAGATGAAATTAGGTTTTCTAATTTCTGTTTTAATAGAGTTGAGTGAATGAGTTATTTGTTGCATCTTGGGAAAAACGATTTCTTTGGTTGTATAGATTTACCGTTTCAAGAACTCAACATTTATGATGGTTGTTCATCTTGTGCTGCCAATTTAAATCTTGCAACAAAAAACGTGATTAGGGTTTAGTGGAATAATTAGAATTTCAAAACCCAGTGTACGTAGCAGCTATAATATGAGTGTTTTAATTTAAATTTCAAATTGAATGACCTTTGGTTTGGATGAGGGTTTTGGGAAGTGGTATGTAGCACATAATTAGGTGTGATTATAACGTGTAAATATAAACAAAATGACATAATTGTTGTTAGTTAGAAATAATTAAAAAAAGTAAAAAGTGGCAGAAAAAACCATAGTGTGACACATCAGCCATATTTATTGTCAAATCAATATGGTGCAAGTATTTCAGAAAGTTACAAATATACCCTTAAATTAAGACTAAATTGAAATTTACTAATTAGGGTATTATGGTAAGTTAATGGTACTTTACTTTTAATAGATTGATAATAGATAATAAAAGAAATTAGTGGTTACGATATGAGTTTCAAGTAATAAGTGAAACAATTGTATGTGAGATGAGTGGAGATAGTGTTAAGAGTTTTAGTTAATTATACTAATTAGTTAATATGTAAAATGAATGTATGAAAAAAGAGTTAGTGGAGATAATTTATTAATGTTGGTGTATAAGGTTAATAAATGAAGGAAAGGTAAGAGAGAATATATTTATTAAAATGACGGTTAGAAAGTTTACAAAAGGAATTGATTGAAAGGTTGCTATTACTCGTTTATTTATACAAAAACTAAACTGTCACGTAAGCCCTAATAAAATATAAACTCAATGACTAAGTTAAAAGGTATAAATTAGGAAATATTAAACTTAACTGCTACGCTAACAAACTCAGAACCCAGAACCCAGAAGCTAAACATACTTCTGGGCGTAACCTCAGAAGCTTCTGCATCTGACTAATAACAACTTTTGATTACATCAAACTACTGCTTCTAACTAAGCAGTCTCAGAAGTGTTGGCTGAAGATTTTGATGATATTATTAGAAGCAAAGTAAATTGGACGTTTCGATTGAAATGAAACAAAACGTCATGTTTCGAAATAACAGAAGCAGTGTTTCGAATGGGCATATCAAAGCTTGGAGCTTCGAGTGACAAGTTATGAGAATATATCCAAAGAAGTCTCGAAATGATAACAAGGCTGTATCTAAGGAATGCGTTCGAAGCGAAGAAGTGCCAAAACATTTGAAATTCAAATGCAAGCGGGATGTTCGAAATTTGAAATATATGCGCTGGAACATTCGAAGACGCGTGGAAGCAAGAGAGAGGCATTGCTCTGCATGTTCTGAACGTGGCAGAATCTTATAGCAAGACCGTTATGGTCGAAGTAGTATAAATAGAAGTCTTAACATTAGGATTTCGTGTGTCATATCTATTGTACAAAAAACTCAGTAAACATTCAAATTACCACATGGCTAGGGAAACGAATGCAAGAGCAATGTACGTATGATAACACCACATGTTTATGATTTAATGAAAACTCTTTATCATTTCCAGTACTTTCCTTTATTTTTATATCAATACCATTTACTAGTTTTTGCATCTAAAGTCTTTTTATTCGAAATCCTTTCACTGATGCCTTACATTTAAATGCTTTCTTTCCATTTCAAATACTTTACATTTCAGAAACTGTTATACATTTCATGCCTCTATCTTCAAGTTTTTATCCTTCGAACACCTTTTTCACTTAAAGCCATTTTACATTTTTCTTGCATTAAACGCTTTCTTCATATTTCGAACCTTTTACATTAACTGTTTTTTACGTTTCGAAGTCATTTACTTGTCTTTTATGCAGTTTTATATGTCTTTACAATTGACCTTTATTCATGCAATTTAGTTTCGCGCACATTTATTTTGATTACACCTTTAGATCCTTAATAGAGAAATCGAAACGAGTTAAACACCTACACAACATTCTAAATACCAACCATGAATACCAGTTCGATCATGAGAGTTACCCTAATGACCAACACGTCCTAGGATCAATCTAGTCGATCCTGCGAGTTACCAGAGAGATTGAATAACAGTCAGTAAGTTTATTCGATAGTTTGGAGGACTAGCGGTTGTTTACCAGAAATCTCTGTAAACAAATTGGCACACCCGGTGGGACAAATCGTTGGACATTACGGAATTTAGAACAGAAATAAAGATTGTTGAGACGTAACCATTATAAAAAGAACCTCTGAGTGATAAGTTTGTTGTTTTATGAACCTAAGAAGTGGTAAAATAACCAACAGCAACTAACCCTTATCCAGAAGAAAACGTTTGAACAAGATGTCTAATTCTGACAATCAACAAGGGGAGCAAAATGCCCCACATACAACAGGCATTAATGTGTCCGCTTCGATGGGAACGTCTAACGTGATCCCTTCGAATTCACAATCTGTTGCATCTTCTACCAGTAATATAGCCACTAATGGAGTAAGTGGCATATCAACTAATAGTTCGATCTTAGGAAATACTGGAACCATTGGTTATCCCGGGGGATTTGTTCCACCATCAGGGACACAAACCCATTTCGCCACCCCACTAACTAGACCACCCGGTTTCGATGGTAATAGAACCAGAAATTCCTCTTATGGAATGCCAACATCTTTTATGGCAGGTGTACACAATTCCACATCGAATTCATCACCACAATTAGGGTCTGGGTCTGGGGCGAATCAGTTTATGACAAATAACCAAGGATCAGTGGGTTATAGCGCAATGCCTATTTTAACCACAGAAAACCAGTTGGCTTTTAGGCAATTGATGGATGACAGTAACCATAATATGATAGGGGTATTAGTACAAACTATGTAGGAAATATTTGCTCCAATAGTACAAAATGTGACTGTGACAAACAGAGAAAACGCAGATAACATGAGTCGAATAGTAGATTTCTTTGCTCCCCCAGAGAGGCGTAGGCAGAATCAGGCGGGAGTTCGAGCAAACATACCTATTATGGAACAAGTTGCTAACGACCCAACCTATAGACCACCTAGAGAAGAAGTTAACTCGGGGGCAAGGGCACAAAGGCTAGAAGCCCCAATGATCCCAGGCCCACAAAGAGAAATTATGGAACCAGGGGCAAGGGTCGAAAGGCTGGAAGTCCCAGAGTTTCGAGAAGAACAACCTAGGGGGGTTGTCATGGTGGGTCGAAATCAAGATGCTGATGCTGTCGTTCATAGAATTCGAAACGATAACATCTTGGCAGAAAACAATTTAACCACCATGATAGAGAGAGTCATGGCCCAGAATGGCCTCAACATAGGAATTAGAAGGCCAAATTATGCTTCTCCTATATTAGATTACATAATGCATACTGATTTACCAAGGGGATATAAAGTCCCTAAGTTTACAAAGTTCGTTGGGGATACCAATGAGTCAACAGTCGAACATATAGCCAGATATCTAACCGAAGCGGGAGATATAGCCAATAATGAAGACCTCAGGATCAAATATTTCCCAAGTTCCCTGACTAAAAACGCCTTCACATGGTTCACCACTTTGCCTCCTGGGTCCATTGACACTTGGGCTCTTTTGGAGAGATTATTCCATGAGCAGTTTTACATGGGACAGTCAAAAATAAGCTTGAAGGAATTAGCCAGTGTCAAGAGAAAGTTCACTGAACCCATAGATGATTATCTGAATAGATTCAGGCTTTTGAAATCCAGATGTTACACAGTGGTGCCTGAACATGAGTTAGTCGAAATGGCCGCTGGTGGCTTGGATTACTCTATTCAAAAGAAACTAGACACGCAATATTTGAGGGACATGGCTCAGTTAGCCGACAGGGTTCGACAGGTCGAAAGGCTAAAGGCCGAAAAGGCCAGAGTCTTTAAAAATAACAAGAAGGAAAGGATCTCCTATGTTGGAACTGAGGAAGCAGAAGATTATCCTGAATTCGAATTCGAAGAGGTCGAAATCGACCTCGCTGAATTAAAATAGGCACCACCTTACTCCTGCAAATTATTAGTTCCCACAAAAGGGAAAGAGATTGTTGAAAATGAGAAAAGTGACAAGTTCCCAAAGAAGGTTTATACCTTCGATGTCACTAAATGTGACGAGATTTTTGATTTACTTGTCAAAGATGGCCAACTCATTGTGCCATCAAATGTCAAAATACCTCCTTTAGATCAAAGAAAGAAAAGAGGATTTTGCAAATATCATAGTTTCCTAGGCCACAAAACCTCACAGTGTTTTCTTTTCAGGGACCTAATTCAGAATGCAATTAAAGATGGCAGATTGAAGTTTGCTGATAAAGCAAAAATGAAAGTGGACGAAGATCCCTTGGACGTCGCAGACACCAACTACTCCGAGCCTGCATGCATTGGAGAGATTAACATGGTGGAAGCTGACCAAAGTGATGCCCCAATAGGAGAGAAAGGTACTGAAAACAAAAGCTGGGTGATAGTCGAAGTCGATAAGGAGGTCACTGAAGGCGTCCAGAAGCTACCAGAGACTTCGATTGAAGCAGCACCTTTAGCTGTTGCAAAAGAAATCCAGGCTACTGAAGGCCAGGAAAATCAAAACCAAGAATTGACACAGGTCACTGAAGGCCTGAGGCTGGAATTGGAGAAAGTCCAAATCACGAAGCCAACTTCCCCTCAGAAAGAAATATGGGACACTTTAGGGGAACCCAGTGGAAAATTTGACTATTTGGTCAAATATTCTGCCCCAGAGAGTTCAAAAGTCCACATTGAAGATATAAAACCCACAGGATGGGGAGATGATGAAGCTAAGGGGGAGGATGTTGAGGTAAACATGGTGGATATGGAGAGACCTCGCTCTGAGATGGAGGAGGTAGAAAGATACTTAGAAAAAGAGAAGTATAAAATGGAGGAGAATCACGATGGAGATGTTAGTCTCAAGGATTACCTCATGACGTGCCACAAGGGAGATACAGGAATGATACTATGCCCTAGGTGCAGCATATTCTGCAATCAGAGAATCGCTGCGAACTTCGAGAGGGTACAGAGGGCTTGAACTGGAAACAATTGGCGCCAGGATAACCAGCTATTCAGGTGTTATCCTAAGGCTGGAGAAAGTTTGATGGAATTTGTGTTTCGCTGCTACAAAGGGGCAACCAAGTGCTTGATATGCCCAAGGTGTTCTGTTGTGTATGATCAAAGCATGGCCAGAGCCTTCGAAACGATTCCCTTTGCCCCTTGCTGGAACCATCAAGAAACTGTTCAGATGGGCCCACGTTTCGATAGCAAATACAAACAACGAAGGCCAGATAGTCCTCATCCCAAGGCTGCTCGAAGAGTGACGTTCAAACTCCCTGCTGAAGTGCCAACCGACAGATGGCTGCAAGTCAGAAACGACAAAGGCAAAGACAGATGGAGAAACACCGAACGAAATGCACGCCACGCTATGACATACAGGAGGCAATTCAACATAGCAAAAGGGAGGAGGTAAGATTAGAGAACTACAAAGGAAGGAACCCCATGTCGAGATCCCAGTGGCGAAGGCAACAGAGGATTCGAAAGGCTGAGAGGGAAGATGTGGAAAATAAAGGGGTAACTTCAACAAAGAACCAAGGTGAATCTAGCACCAACAAACCCACACCAAAAAATCAAACTGAAGACAAACCCCCAGTTAATAGGAGGCTTTTCTCTGAAGTACAACTAGATGAACCAAAGGAATACACTCCAGGCCCAGAAGAAGACGAAGATATGATAACGGATAACTTCGAATCAGAGGGGGAGTCTTCGTTCAACCTGAACTGCAACGTGGTATCTGTGCTTCCCTGTGAATTCGGACAGGAAACTAAAATTGATGAATATGAGGAAGAAGATACCATAGACTTGATGAAGCATAGGCCTGTGTGCTACTATGTGATGGACAATGGGGCTGTCGAGGAGCAAAATGCGTTCTTCGAACGTCCAGAACCAGCTATGAAGAACCATCTTAAGCCACTATTTATTCGGGCAAAAGTTGGGGCCCATGGCGTGAATAAGGTTCTAGTGGATGGGGGTGCTGCAGTCAATTTGATACCCCACTTCATGCTGAAAAGATTAGAAATACGCGAAGGAGACATCAAGCCCCACAATATGGTTCTATCCAATTATGAAGGGAAAGTGGGAAAAACACTGTGAGTGGTCCAGTTGGACTTGACAATAGGCTCAAGTTGTAGGCCCACCATGTTTATGGTGATCGAAGCCAAGGCCAACTATAACTTGTTGCTGGGAAGGGAGTGGATCCATGGCGTAGGGGCAGTTCCTTCGTCAATGAATCAGCGATTAGTTCTATGGAGAGAAGATGGGACCGTGGAAAACATTGAAGCAGACCAGAGTTACTTCATGTCAACAGTCAATTTAGTTGACAAGAGGGATTATGACAAACATCTGGCAAAGATTGCTCCGTGTGTTCCAAATGATGAAATCAACGAAACCAGAAACGCCCACTACTACATGACCCTTCGCCATGATGGCATATACTGGGATAGAAGAATAATCAGTGAAGAAGAGGGAGCCGAAAGTACTATACAAAGACGGCCAGCAGGCTGGGACTTCGACAACCTTATCCATGACTGAGTCCACCTTCTTTGAAAGGATTTCGGCCTATATGGATGAGAACGAATCAAAGGCGGCCTTAGAGGCTGAAATAAATAAATTAGCTGTGAAGATGAACGAAATAAGTGGGGATGGCTCGAAATGCTCACCCTTTAAAGAACTTGAGATAGATCAAAGGCTGGACGCCATCTATGACAAAGAGCCCTTAGGCTTCGAAAGGGATCCCATAGACTCAGGTGCCAAAATGTTGGCGCAGGATCCACTCGAAGAAGTCAACTTAGGGGATGAAAACACGAAAAGAATAACCTACATAAGTGCAAAACTTAGCCCAGGCCTCAAGCAGGAAGTGAGCGAGGTCCTCAAGAAAAATAAAGATTGCTTCACATGGGATTATGACGAAATGCCTGGTTTAAAGAGGGAGTTAGTCGAACACAGACTGCCAATCAAAGATGGTAAGAAGCCCATCAAACAAACTCCCAAAAGATTCGCACCAGCGGTTCTCACTAAGATTAAAGCTGAGATCGAAAGGTTGCTGCGTTGCAAATTCATCAGAACCACAAGGTACGTCGAATGGTTAGCAAATATAGTACCTGTTATTAAGAAAAATGGTTCTTTAAGAATTTGCATAGATTTTAGGGATTTAAACACTACAACCCCTAAGGATGAGTACTCCATGCCTGTGGCAGAAATGCTAGTAGACTCTGCTGCAGGGTTCGAATACTTGAGTATGTTAGATGGATACTCTGGGTATAATCATATTTTTATTGCTGAAGAAGATGTTGCCAAGACAGCATTCCGTTGCCCAGGAGCCTTAGGCACCTACGAATGGGTGGTGATGCCTTTTGGTTTAAAGAACGCCGGGGCAACTTATCAAAGGGCGATGAATTCGATTTTTCATGATTTCATTGAAACCTTTATGCAGGTGTATATTGATGATATAGTCATCAAATCTATATCTGCAGAAACACATTTGCATCATCTGAGCCAATCATTCGAACGAATGAGAAAACATGGCTTAAAGATGAACCCCCTTAAATGTGCATTTTTTGTGCAGGCTGGAGATTTCCTTGGTTTTGTGGTTCACAAGAAAGGGATTGAGATCAACCAGAACAAAACCAAAGCCATAATGGAGACGAAAGCACCTACGTCAAAAAGGGAGCTGCAATCTCTGCTAGGGAAGATTAACTTCCTCAGAAGGTTCATTTCGAATCTGAGTGGAAGAACCCAAGCTTTCTCTCCGTTGCTTCGTCTAAAGCAAGGCCAAGCCTTCGAATGGAACGAAGCCCATCAGGAGGCATTTGACAGGATAAAAAGATACCTCTCTCAGCCTCCTATCTCTACCTTCATGGGGGAAGCCCATGAGATTGTACATATTTGCCTCTGAAGTTAGTATAGGTAGTATGTTAGCACAAGAAGATAGCAATGGTATCGAAAGAGCCATATACTATTTAAGTAGAGTATTGAATGATGCAGAGACCAGATATAGCAATTTAGAAAAGCTATGTCTCTGTTTGTATTTCTCTTGTATGAAACTCAAGTATTATATAAAGCCTGTTGATGTTTATGTTTCATCTCATTTCGATGTCATTAAACACATGCTTTCAAAACCAATAATGCATAGCAGAGTTGGTAAATGGGCTTTAGCCTTAACAGAATATTCTTTGACTTTCATGCCTTTAAAAGCTGTGAAAGACCAAGTGATTTCTGATTTTATTGTGGACCATTCATTGGTTGAGCAGACTGTCATGAGTTACGTCGAAATGAAACCATGGAAATTGTACTTTGATGGTTCAACCCACAGGAATGGAAGTGGTGTTGGAGTCCTTCTAATTTCTCCTGAAGGAATTCCAACAAAATTCAAGTATAAATTAGATGGTCCTCGTTGCTCGAACAACGAAGCTGAGTATGAAGCGCTCATTGTTGGACTTGAAGCTTTGTTGGAATTGGGGGCAACTAGAGTCGAAATTAAAGGAGACTCAGAATTGGTGGTCAAGCAAATAACAAAGGAGTATAAATGCATAAAGGAAAACTTGATGATATACTTCGTCATAGTCAACAGGCTACTTAGGAAATTTGAATACATGGATATTCAACACATACCAAGAATAGAGAACCAAGAAGCAAATGACTTAGCACAATTGGCTTCGGGTTATAAAGTTTCTACCAGGAACTTTGAGGATTTAGTTGAATTAAGGGGTAGAGTTATGGCTACTAGATTCACACCATCAGATCTAGAAAGTATGAAATTGGGATATGCTGAGAAACAGGGATTTGAAATATTAGCCATAAACACTTTATCAAATGCAGATTGGCGAAGTCCATTGGTGAGTTATTTAACAAACCCAACTTTGAATGTTGATAGGAAGACAAAATACAGAGCATTATCATATCTCCTCATTGGGAACTAATTGTTCAAAAAGACCCAAGAGGGCGTATTATTGAAATGCCTAGGAGAAAGTGAGGCATACTTAGCATTGTCAGAAGTCCACAATGGGGCATGTGGGGCACATCAAGCAGGTCATAAAATGAAATGGCTGTTATTTCGATATGGCATGTATTGGCCTAGCATGCTCAAAGATTGTATAGACTTTGCTAAAGGATGTGAGGAATGTCAGAAACATGCTGGGATTCAACATGCCCCTGCAAGTGAGTTGCATTCAATCATCAAACCATGGCCATTTAGAGGATGGGCATTGGATTTAATAGGAGAAATAAATCCTGCTTCGTCTAAAGGACATAAATATATCTTGGTAGGAATAGATTATTTTACCAAGTGGATCGAAGCTATACCATTAATAGTTGCTGATCAAGAGGCTATTATTGAGTTTATACAGAAACACATTATCTATAGGTTCGGATTGCCAGAGAGCATAACCACAGACCAAGGCTCTGTGTTTACGGGTAGAAAGATGCAAGAATTTGCCCAAGAAATGGGGTTTAGATTACTAACATCAACGCCATATTATGCTCAAGCAAATGGTCAAGTCGAAGCAGCCAATAAAGTGATAATAGGGTTAATCAAGAAACATATTGGTAAAAAGCCAAGGAACTGGCACAAAACTTTGGACCAAATACTATGGGCCTGTAGGACATCTCCTAAGGAAGCTACCAACACTACGCCTTCCCAACTCACATTTGGTCATGATGCAGTGCTGCCAGTAGAAATAGATCTACAATCAGTTCGAATCCAAAGACAAAACGAAATCCCAGCTGCATTATATTGGGAGATGATGATGAATGAATTAGTTGAGTTGGACGAAGTTATATTACATGCATTGGAAATCTTGATGAGACAAAAAGAAAGAGTGGCCAGGACATATAACAAAAGGGTGAAGAGAAAAGCATTCATTATTAATGACTTAGTCTGGAAAGTCATATTGCCCATGGACAAGAAAAATAAAACATTAGGTAAATGGTCACCTCATTGGGAAGGGCCTTTTCGAATACTAAAGGTATTCTCAAATAATGCATATGAAATCGAAGAACTGACGGATGATAAACGTATCCTAAAGGTTAATGGGAAATATTTAAAGAAATATAAGTCAGGCCTGCAGGAGATTCGAATAGTAACAACGTAACCAAAATATTATAGAAATGCCAAAATGGCAATATGGGATGCCAAAATGGCGTTGTTCGAATATTACATATAAAAAACCAAATTGTAATCAAATGAACACTGAAATTTAGAAATAATAATTATTCTTCAATCTGTTGAAGGTACTTCGAAAAGATTCAAGTCTCTGTTGAGCAAAACGTCTGGCTCCCTCAAAGGTTGCCACTTCTCCCTTGAGTTGTTCTGTAGTTTCCATTTCTGCAAGCCCCTGGTTGAGAAGCTCTTCGAATTGGTTACCAGCAGTATTGGTTTCGTAGGCTATTTGTTGTTCTTTAGCCTCTTTAACCTTCTGTTGAAGTTCCTGAATTTGCCTTTCCCAGAGAAGGATGGACTCAGCTCGAGCCTCATAATCAGTTTTTGCTTGCTTTGGATGCATAGCTTGATCCTCAGCTTCTTGATAGAGTTTCGAAGTGTTGTACCCCAAAATTTTCCCTCCCGTATTCTTCAAGATTTGCAAAGAGCATGCTTCAAAGTCTCCCAAGGGTTGCACAGTCCAATGGCCTCCTAACAGTCAAAAATTAGGGTTTTGGTTCTGGCAAAGAAGTTGAAGTTTCCAAGGGTCCAAACAAGTCCCACATGCCTATAAACATTGTCAAGCATCCATATGCCAAGTTTCAAGACTTACAGCACAAAATTGCACAGTCAAAAACCCTAATTGCCCTACAGTCAACTGCAGGGGCAAAATGGTCATTTGACAGTCAAAAGTCCAAATTTTTGGTCAACATCTTATTTTGAAGCCACAAACATCATTTGATCAATTCTTGATCATGATTCTCAAAGCATGGCTCAAAAAGTCTCAAGATGCAAAAGTTTCTATTTTTGGACAGTTGAAAAAGTCAACTGTAACTTGACCAAGGCATAACTTCCACATGGTTTATCAGAAAAATTCCATCCAAAGCTCATTTTTAAGAGAATGACATTTCCTACAACTAATCTTCACACTTCAAGTCCAAGAAATGCTCTCACAAAAAGTTATCAATCTCAACATCATAGGTCATTTTCAAAAGTCAACAAAAAGGCACTTTAAGTCAAAGACCATAACTTGATATTGGTAAATCAAAATGACATGGGACCAATAGCATTGGTTAGAGGACTTCAAGACCTTTCCAAAATGTCCAAGAACATGATCAAAGCTTAAAAATTGAGCAAGATATGCCTTGTGGAAGTTGGGAAATTTTTGGGAATTTTGAAAAGTCAACTTTGCTTCAAATGCCTCAAAATTGCTAATGGGCCTCATTTTCTTCCAAGAATCATCACCCAAAAGCTATGCACGACCCATTGACATCCAAGGGAGTTATTTCATCATTTTTTATTAATTATTTGAATTATTATTATTATTAATTCACTTAATTAAAATTAAATATGAAAAAATACTAAATGCCACCTTTCAAATCTTTTTATGCAGCATTTCCACTCCTTATTCACTCAAGATTTCATGCACATCAAAAAAGGAAAGATTCTATGCAAATAGGCATGTTCTTCATGACAAAAAGATTGGAAAAGATTCATGAAAATCACAAATTCAAAAAACATTGATTGAATGGATTTTGGACTTGTTTTGTTAACCTAAATCGTTCACATACATAAGCAAAACACACCCCTAATCAAAAGAACAAGAAAGCTACGCTGAAACCTCAAAACAAACTTTGCATTTTTTCAAAAAAAGGTTGAAACTGAAAACCCAATTGCAAGGTGTTTCAAGGTCTAAAAAGCATTCCATTACACTCCTGCCACATCCAGGAAACCATTCCAATCAAAATCAACCCTCCACGCGCAAAGAATTGGTATATTGAAGTCTCACTTTCCCTAAAATTATTCATGATCGTGTTTCACATTCCACGCATGATTTATGATTTTTAATGACTGATTTGTACTAATATGCATGCTCTGAAGCTAAAGGTGCCATTGAATTGAGTTAATATCATCTGTAGCGAAATATGCCATTGAAATTTTCTAGGGTTGCAGAAGCTGTGAATTGGGGTTTCCTTCATCTGGAAAAATTAAGCCACGGAACTTATACCATTGAAACCAGGACCTTCATACGAACACAATCATCACATCGCGCCTCTTTTATGATTGCCCAATTTCTATTCGCTATTATTTGTGGTTTCAGGTTGTGGGGGTTTAAAACCCCCGCTATCCATTCCATATTTTTCAGGCAAAAGCGAAGAAGGGAGAAGAAGACGCTGGCGTGTTGAATGATGATTGGCCAGTTTGAATAACTGGCGCCCTTTTTTTATTGTCCCACTAACCCTTGCTTTCTCTCTCTTATTATTCATTGTCCACTAAACATACAACCAAACGCGCTAGTTCAATTGGTGGCAGACGTGTACAACAGGTACTGGGACCTGGGTTCGATTCCCAGGTCCCCCATATTTCTCAATATATTTTGTTTTAACATGCTTCCATGCAGTACATGCCCCAGGGCCTACCATGCAGCTTCATATCTTTGCTTGCCACGCGCCCAACAACTCCAATCCAACGGCCAGGATGTGTAGATCACCATACGCATCAGTCAACCACCAATACACAATCACTGAAAAGTCAAAAAGGCCTCAATCTAATGGGCCAAACTGCTTCAAATATACCTCCAAATGGGGCAGAAACCCCCCATGTTTGTATTTTTTTTTCCTTTCATTCTTTCTCTATTATTTATTTTAATTATTTCTTTTCTTTTGTTTTAATTAATTCCACAAACTAATTTTATAACATAAAAAACCAGAAAATCATAAAACAAAAAAATATGTTTTTATTTATATTAATTTCTATTAATTTTGTAAATAAATTTAATAATCAATTTAGTTTTAGTTTAGGGTTTAAATTTTAATTTGTTTTCTAAATAACTAAAAAAGGTAGAAATTAGGTTTTAGATTTTTATTCTTTTTCTCAATAAAATAATTTCATCTTATTCTTATTATTAATAATTAATTATTTTTTGTAAATAAACTTGTCATTAAATAATTAGGTTAAATTAGGTCAAACTTAAATATTTTTTTAATAAATTAAAAACAATTTAGAACTAGGGTTTTATTTAACTTTTAATTCCAATTAAATTCTTTTTTTTCATAAATACCAAAAAATATAAAAAAATAACTTCTTTTCCTTATTGAATAATTTAATTAATTTGTAATTCCAATTTAATTTCTTTAAAGGGTCCAACGCCCTCGCACTCGATTTTAAATTCTTTTCGCGCTTTTATTTTTATTTCTTTTATGAATGTAATGTATTTGCCCCAAAGCCTTGTAATAGATAATTAGGACATTTACCTTCCGCATTTTATTTATTCAAATCGGGTCTTGGTTTAATTTGGCGATGTAGACCCGCGCCTTGTAATAGCGTAGGACCTTTATTTTCCGCATTTTAATTCCTGCACCTTTTAACTGTTAATAATCACATGAAAGAATGTATGCTCTAATAAAATCAAAACGTAGAACACTCAATGCATGATCAAGACAAATAATAACTGAAAATGACACACAATTCACACACCACTCTTAGGGTACGCCTCATTGTTGCCTTGCCCCTCGAAACGTGGTCGTCGAGTAGAGGACGTTTTAGTAAGTCCTCATGTCCATGAACATGGCATGGGGGTAGCTTCTAAGGTGTCTTCCTATTGCTCTGGTGACCACACTGTCCCTAATCCTCGAATTGACCCGAACACCTCCAACGGCGGTGCTACCTACCTCTCAATGGTGGGATGGCATTACCTTAAGGACATTTACACAGACTAATTTCTTAGGGTAGGTAGATGACTCGTAGATACTTGCTCTAATTCAAAACAAATCAAAAACTTCTTTTCACACCGACACTTTGCAAAAAGCTTTCAAAAACAACTTTTCAAACACTCTTGAGGACTGATACAAGAGTCGATCTGAAACTTTCAAAGAAAATTTTTCAAACCCACTCACCTTGAAAAGCAAACAAACCTTTTGAAAACACAAATGAGCGAGTATCTAAGAGCCCATGGATAACCATGGATAGAAAGGGTGCTAACACCTTCCCTTTCTATAAATCTACCTCCCGAACCGAGAACTAATCTCAATAAGGAATTTTTCTGTGCTTTTGTCCTTTCTATTTGGAGAAAATAAAAGACGGTGGCGACTCTTGCTTCCGCGACATTTCGCGAACCAGCGTTAAACAGTCAGTTCCAGATCCACCGATCGCCAAAACTGGCGACTCTGCTGGGGAAACTTATAAAGTGAGGTGTACCTTAGGATAGTTCATAACCGTGTTTTCAATTGTTTTGACTTATTTGCTTTAAATTGTGGGTTGCATCGGAGCTACATAGATCCTAACCCGGATCTGGGGATACCCTGTTTAGGTAGCATAAGCTGTGAGGGACCTGTCCGGCGTAGACCGACATGGGTGAAGCAGTGGCTATGTTGGTGTGGCGCCTTGGTCTGTACCGATATCCCTTGTGTTGCAACAAGGAGAATATGGGTCTTCTGAGGAGTCATTAAGCACCAACAGACCTTAGAACCTTAAATGTCACAACTTGGCTAATAGAACAGTAGCAGTATGCTACGCCCATTGAGGCTAAACTCTTGTGATGGTTCTGGCCGCAAGAAAAGATTGCGATGCTGGAGTTATGACCGATTGAGGGTAGTCAGTGATATTGGGATCCTCTAGAACCCGGTTACTTCTGATAGGACTGGTCTTAACCAATAAACTGAAAGAGGGTAATACCTAGACCCCATGCTGGCCTAAACTCTAAGGGTTTCTCTTGTGTGACTTGTGTGCCTTCCAACTTGACTACCTGCATGCTGGTTATCTGACACTTGAGTTCCTTGCAGGTTTTGTTTATAGTCCTTAATTGGGACTCATAACAGGGTTTACTAAGTTTCTTGCAGGTTTTGTTTATAGTCCTTAATCGGGACTCATAACAGAGTTTACTGAGTTTCTTGCAGGTTTTGTTTACAGTCCTTAATTGGGACTCATAACAGGGTTTACCTACGTTACCCCACGCAGAGCATAACATCATACCATTGCATACATCCCGCATAAGGACTAATCCGTTTCAAGGATCTCAAGGGCTTGTGATGCAGGTCATGATGAACCAACTGTCCAGCAAGGGGCAACGGGGATTTATTTTCCTCTAGCCAAGGTTGTCAGGGGCTATGACCCACTGGATATGGTAAGCCTTTGACCCTTGAAGAAGGACTCTCAACAATATGAAGTACCTTCAATCAAGTTACCAGTTTCCAACTCTAACAATTTCCTTGTTTACCCCGCGAGGTCCTTAAAAACATTGCATGCATACATGCACATCATTGCATAACAGGTACCCTTGTTACAGGTCACTTACCTTTCTCGCTGTTTATTTCAGCAATGGCTTCCCAACAAGATGACCAGGGACCTCATGCTCAAGAGACTCAGTTCAGGGAGATCTTCTTAAGCCTATCCAAGGGGCAGGAAGAGCTGAGAACACTCCTCACGGGGACTTTGGTCAGGAATAGTGCTGAGGACGACAAGGACGAACGGCTGAAATGTCTACAAGCTGAGGTAGACACATTGAAAGCCCAGATGCTGGGGCAAAGGGCTCTCATCCAAAGTTTAGCTCGGGAACAAGGAGAGCTGAGGGCCATGATCAGTCAGCTTCATCAAGACATGAAGCAACCAGCCCAAGTCAGGGATCAAGTCATTAATCAACTTCTAAGAAGTCAAAGGTCTAGGCCTCTCCAAGCTGCTACTACTTCACAGGTCCAACAACGACCTCGCCAAGAACAACGGACTGATCAGAGCAAGCCAGACAAGCTTAAAAGGCAATTCACCAAGCTCAACGTGTCACCGTCTCAAGCTTTACAACAATTGTTGAGGTTGAATCTGGTGACGTTAAGGGACCCTCCTAAGAATCCCAACACAGCCTCCCCAAAGTACAATTCTGAGGAAAGATGTGCATACCACTCTGACAGTCCAGGACACGACACCGACGACTGCTGGGCTCTGAAGAATAAGATCCAAGACCTGATTAATGAAAGAGCTGTGGATTTCACCCAGATGGGCCAGGCTGAATGCTCCTGTCATCCCTACAAGATGCACCAGTTGAAGTAGCAAGCCCTGAGACTAGAAGACTTTTGTTCATTAGAATTTCTCAAGTTGTAATTTTCTTTTGTTCTAACATTTATTCATGATTAAACGTTGTTATTTCATTAATGCATCGCATATGTCTGTTTTGAAGTAATTATTTCGTATTCACTATTTAAAATTGCTTTCATTTTTTGTGATGTTCAATGCTCGATCAATAATTCTGAGCCTCTTGAGGGAGGATGACGAAAACGATACCGCAATCTACAGTATGCTTTTGAACAGACCCCGCTTATGAGGTACAGGCATTGTTTCAATCCCTAAACACTGGAGTTATAAGGAAGATAATCCCTCGTCAACCCCTTTGAGCCAAAGAAGTAGGAGTTTTTCTTTTCGAAATTTGAAACCCTTAATCGTAACCTGGGGCAGGGTAGTTCTCTCAGTTGATCTAAGTGCATAACAAATGGCAACAAAGAGGTCCTTACAAAAAAAGGAAGACAGTGATGATTCTGAATAATCATAAGGATGGGCGGTCATTATATCTCAAAAATAAAAACCCAATAAGTCAAAACCTATGAAGGAGACTTACAAAACTGGGGCATCCCGCTGACTGTAATCACAAAAGAAACAGTTCAGGCAAAATTTAGGGATAGCGAAATCAAAAAAAAAGAGGCCATACAAACCCTCAACAAAAACAAAGAATGACTGCCTATTCAGAATAAATCATCAATATCTGAACCGTCATTGGAACGTCAGGACAAAGACTCAAACAAGGTCTAACGCACGATCAACTGAGTTTAGGTTTGAAGAATATCATGAAGAGCGGGTGGGTACAAATAATTTGAGCCTTTATCCTTTGTTTCTTAAACCGTGAACCAGGCCACGCTACAACCCTTAAAAGTCCTAGCTGAAGCATGGGTTAGTTCGAAAGCATACTGTTACCAAAGGTATCCTGACTCCTTAAGGCTTGCTATAAAATATCGAGTTGACATCACATTTTACAAAATTTGCTGGTTTTACTGAAAAATGCATTTTTCAAAAACTTCAAGACAGACATAAGCTTTGCATTTTTAACATAACTTTGTTTGCATATGACTTTTTGTTTGAACAACATAGAAATTCGCACGACGAATGCCTAATGAACAAAAGCACCTCCAATCAAGGGGCATGGCCTGATCATTGTCCATCATCTGGGGCAGTCCAGTCAAGATTCAAGGAATCTCTCAAGATGCCAAACAGCCAGGGGAAACCTCCTCCTGAGCCACTTGGGGCATTGGACATGAATTCCCAGCAACAAATCTTACATGACCAAACATCTTCTGGTAGCATGACAAAACACTTCTAACAGGGGCAACTCCCTACATTCTGAGAGCGCGGACATAGTCGGAAAAAAATACTACGCACAACCAAAGACACGCTAGGTTGACACACCTAGGCAAAAATAAGGGCTTCCCGGCGAACCAAAAGGGTTCGGGCAAAATGAGGGATGAAATGAAAAATCTGTACACCCGGCAAGTCGAAAACCTGAAAAGGCGGCTTGGGCAAAAAAGGGTATCCCGGTGGACTGAAAACCCGAAAGGGCGGTCCAGGCAAAAGTTAGGGATCAAAAGCGTACGACTTTGTCACGGCATCTCGACACTTGCCTACTAGAAGAAGGTTTGTCCATCAACAACTATCAGCACCTCACAGGTCTTCCTCTCCCACCTCAAAAACAGGGGCAATAATGAGCGGTCCAAACGATCTAATTGCTCTGTCCGCCAAGCTATCAAGGTGATTTCAGCTGAAGAACATAACCAAAATCTCTAAATTCCCCAGAGAGTGACCCAGCAAGTCAATATACTCTCCCCAAGCAGAGTTATACTATCAGCCTTAAGGAAGTTGGGTATCCTCCAACAGATCTCAACATTCCCCAGCACATCATACAGACATTCTTAACAAACATCCCTGGCAGTCTTGATCTAAGATTGTTCCCCGGGGGTATACCAGACATTCAGCGGAGCCACTTCCCCAACATATCAAATTAAGATTTCCAGGAGAGTCCAGTCTGAAGATTTCCCCAGGAAAGTTTGAACCTATCTCCCCAGCAGGAAGCTTATCCCCAGTAGATTCTGGAAGCTTCCCCCTACAGAGCACGAACGCGTCTCCCGGCTTTATTCAAAGGTTATTTCCCTACCAGGATATAACTGGGTTATCCTCAGCCAAAAGCCACGAAAAGATCGTCCTCGGTGAAGTCTTCTTATCCCCAGCGGAGTCTATTAACACTTCCAACATAACAATGGTATCCCCAGCGAAGTTACCATCAACATCCTAGCAAAGTACCTCTCTCCCCATAGAGTACTGTTCCCCAGCAGGATCGCTAGAATAATTTTCTCCCCGCAGAGTAATATATTCGTCAAGTTTATTCCCCAACGGAGGCATCTTCTCCTACCGGTTCATTCTTATAATCTTCATCCCCAGCAGAAACGAAGAACTCTCTCCAACCATCATCCCAGGATGGGACTTCCTGGCACCCGTCAAGGATTTATTTTCCTAAGACGAAAGCGTACATTCGTAAACATCGCATTTCCATACATTATAGCATGCATAAACGCATCATATCCTACAATCTCAGTTATGTTGAGAACATCATTGCTTGATCCATATCATGCATTGCATATGACTGACCTTTACCTTTCAGGAAAGATCCAGTTAAGTTCTCAGCTATATCCAAGACCTTGTCTGGTTCAGTTAAATCGACTCCTAAAGATTTTTTCTGATTCTTATCCAGTCAAAGGCCTTCTCTGGTCCAGTTAAATCGATTCCTAAAGATTTTTCTGATGAAGACTCGGTTGAATATTCCAAGACCTTGTCTGGTTCAATTAAATCGACTCCTAAAGATTTTTCTGATTCTTATCCAGTCAAAGGCCTTCTCTGGTCCAGTTAAATCGATTCCTAAAGATTTTTCTGATGAAGACTCAGTTGAAGATTCCAAGACCTTGTCTGGTTCAGTTAAATCGACTCCTAAAGATTTTTCTGATTCTTATCCAGTCAAAGGCCTTCTCTGGTCCAGTTAAATCGATTCCTAAAGATTTTTCTGATGAAGACTCAGTTGAAGATTCCAAGACCTTGTCTGGTTCAGTTAAATCGACTCCTAAAGATTTTTCTGATTCTTATCCAGTCAAAGGCCTTCTCTGGTCCAGTTAAATCGATTCCTAAAGATTTTCCTAATGAAGACTCAGTAGAAATCGCCCAAGGTTCTCTCATCGTCCCGTTGAGGTAGAAATCGCCCAAAGGTTCTCTCATCGTCCCGTTGAGGTAGTAATCGCCCAAGGTTCTCTCATCGTCCCGTTGAGGTAGTAATCGCCCAAGTTATCTCATCGTCCTGTTGAGGTAGTAATCGCCCAAGGTTCTCTCATCGTCCCGTTGAGGTAGTAATCGCCTAAGGTTCTCTCATCGTCCCGTTGAGGTATTAATCGCCCAAGGTTCTCTCATCGTCCCGTTGAGGTAGTAATTGCCCAAGGTTCTCTCATCGTCCCGTTGAGGTAGTAATCGCCCAAGGTTCTCTCATCGTCCCGTTGAGGTAGTAATCGCCCAAGGTTCTCTCATCGTCCCGTTGAGGTAGTAATTGCCCAAGGTTCTCTCATCGTCTCGTTGAGGTAGTAATCGCCCCAGATTCTCTCATCGTTACTGTTGAGGTAGTAATCGCCCCAGGTTCTCTCATCGTTACTATTGAGGTAGTAATCGTCCCAAGGTTCTCTCACCGTTACTGTTGAGGTAGTAATCGCCCCAGGTTCTCTCATCGTTACTGTTGAGGTAGTAATCGCCCCAGATTCTCTCATCGTTACTGTTGAGGTAGTAATCGCCCCAGGTTCTATCATCGTTACTGTTGAGGTAGTAATCACCCCAGATTCTCTCATTGTTACTGTTGAGGTAGTAATCGCCCCAGATTCTCTCATCATTACTGTTGAGATAGTAATCGCCCCAGATTCTCTCATCGTTACTGTTGAGGTAGTAATCGCCCCAGATTCTCTCATCGTTACTGTTGAGGTAGTAATCGCCCCAGATTCTCTCATCGTTACTGTTGAGGTAGTAATCGCCCCAGATTCTCTCATCGTTACTGTTGAGGTAGTAATCGCCCCAGATTCTCTCATCGTTACTGTTGAGGTAGTAATCGCCCCAGATTCTCTCATCGTTACTGTTGAGGTAGTAATCACCCCAGGTTTTCTCAGCGTGACTGTTGAGGTAATAATCGTCCAAGGTTCTCTCACCATCCCGTTGAGAGCACGTCTGAAGAGTTTAAAGATTCAATTCCTGTAACCAGTCAGGGTGCGTCTACATAGAAAGTTTGAAGTCAAACTCCTGTAACAGGCCAGGTAATTATCTTTCTTTTTTCAGGTACGCAAGTTCTCGCTAAGGAAACTCTTACGCGATCGACACCCAGATGGCATCTATAAGCCCATCCACCTATTCATCACCTCTCAACATGGCATCTATAAGCCCATCTTCCTATCCATCAATCTCCAAATGGCATCTGTAAGCCCATTCCCCACATCACACTGCTAACATGTGAGCACAAATTTCTGGGCACTCTAGTGTTCAATCATCTTCCACCTTCGGATTACGAAAGGCACGTCAGCCAATCTACATCCTCAGGTTTAAGAAGATTGAACAGGGGCAACTGTTGTACCCCAAAATTTGCCCTCCCATATTCTTCAAGATTTGCAAAGAGCATGCTTCAAAGTCTCCCAAGGGTTGCACAGTCCAATGGCCTCCTAACAGTAAAAAATTAGGGTTTTGGTTTTGGCAAAGAAGTTGAAGTTTCCAAGGGTCCAAACAAGTCCCACATGCCTATAAACATTGTCAAGCATCCATATGCCAAGTTTCAAGACTTACAGCACAAAATTGCACAGTCAAAAACCCTAATTGCCCTACAGTCAACTGCATGGTCAAAATGGTCATTTGACAGTCAAAAGTCCAAATTTTTGGTCAACATCTTATTTTGAAGCCACAAACATCATTTGATCAATTCTTGATCATGATTCTCAAAGCATGGCTCAAAAAGTCTCAAGATGCAAAAGTTTCTATTTTTGGACAGTTGAAAAAGTCAACTGTAACTTGACCAAGGCATAACTTCCACATGGTTTATCAGAAAAATTCCATCCAAATCTCATTTTGAAGAGAATGACATTTCCTACAACTCATCTTCACACTTCAAGTCCAAGAAATGCTCTCACAAAAAGTTATCAATCTCAACATTATAGGTCATTTTCAAAAATCAACAAAAAGGCACTTTAAGTCAAAGACCATAACTTGATATTGGTAAATCAAAATGACATGGGACCAAAGGCATTGGTTAGAGGACTTCAAGACATTTCCAAAATGTCCATGAACATGATCAAAGCTTAAAAATTGAGCAAGATATGCCTTGTGGAAGTTGGGAAATTTTTGGGAATTTTGAAAAGTCAACTTTGCTTCAAATGCCTCAAAATTGCTAATGGGCCTCATTTTCTTCCAAGAATCATCACCCAAAAGCTATGCACGACCCATTGACATCCAAGGGAGTTATTTCATCATTTTTTATTAATTATTTGAATTTTTATTATTATTAATTCACTTAATTAAAATTAAATATGAAAAAAATACTAAATGCCACCTTTCAAATCTTTTTATGCAGCATTTCCACTCCTTATTCACTCAAGATTTCGTGCACATCAAAAAAGGAAAGATTCTATACAAATAGGCATGTTCTTCATGACAAAAAGATTGGAAAAGATTCATGAAAATCACAAATTCAAAAAACATTGATTGAATGGATTTTGGACTTGTTTTGTTAACCTAAATCGTTCACATACATAAGCAAAACACAACCCTAATCAAAAGAACAAGAAAGCTGCGCTGAAACCTCAAAACAAACTTTGCATTTTTTCAAAAAAAGGTTGAAACTGAAAACCTAATTGCAAGGTGTTTTAAGGTCTAAAAAGTATTCCATTACACTCCTGCCACATCCAGGAAACCATTCCAATCAAAATCAACCCTCCACGCGCAAAGAATTGGTATATTGAAGTCTCACTTTCCCTAAAATTATTCATGATCGTGTTTCACATTCCACGCATGATTTATGATTTTTAATGACTGATTTGTACTAATATGCATGCTCTGAAGCTAATGGTGCCATTGAATTGAGTTAATATCATCTGTAGCGAAATATGCCATTGAAATTTTCTAGGGTTGCAGAAGCTGTGAATTGGGGTTTCCTTCATCTGGAAAAATTAAGCCACGAAACTTATACCATTGAAACCAGGACCTTTATACGAACACAATCATCACATCGCGCCTCTTTTATGATTGCCCAATTTCTATTCGCTATTATTTGTGGTTTCAGGTTGTGGGGGTTTAAAACCCCCGCTATCCATTCCATATTTTTCAGGCAAAAGCGAAGAAGGGAGGAGAAGATGCTGGCGTGTTGAATGATGATTGGCCAGTTTGAATAATTGGCGTCCTTTTTTTATTGTCCCACTAACCCTTGCTTTCTCTCTCTTATTATTCATTGTCCACTAAACATACAACCAAACACGCTAGTTCAATTGGTGGCAGACGTGTACAACAGGTACTGGGACCTGGGTTCGATTCCCAGGTCCCCCATATTTCTCAATATATTTTGTTTTAACATGCTTCCATGCAGTACATGCCCCAGGGCCTACCATGCAACTTCATATCTTTGCTTGCCACGCGCCCAACAACTCCAATCCAACGGCCAGGATGTGTAGATCACCATACGCATCAGTCAACCACCAATACACAATCACTGAAAAGTCAAAAAGGCCTCAATCTAATGGGCCAAACTGCTTCAAATATACCTCCAAATGGGGCAGAAACCCCCCATGTTTGTATTTTTTTTCCTTTCATTCTTTCTCTATTATTTATTTTAATTATTTCTTTTCTTTTGTTTTAATTAATTCCACAAACTAATTTTATAACATAAAAAACCAGAAAATCATAAAACAAAAAAAATATGTTTTTATTAATATTAATTTCTATTAATTTTGTAAATAAATTTAATAATCAATTTAGTTTTAGTTTAGGGTTTAAATTTTAATTTGTTTTCTAAATAACTAAAAAAGGAATTAGGTTTTAGATTTTTATTCTTTTTCTCAATAAAATAATTTCATCTTATTCTTATTATTAATAATTAATTATTTTTTGTAAATAAACTTGTCATTAAATAATTAGGTTAAATTAGGTCAAACTTAAATATTTTTTTAATAAATTAAAAACAATTTAGAACTAGGGTTTTATTTAACTTTTAATTCCAATTAAATTCTTTTTTTTTCATAAATACCAAAAAATATAAAAAAATAACTTCTTTTCCTTATTGAATAATTTAATTAATTTGTAATTCCAATTTAATTTCTTTAAAGGGTCCAACGCCCTCGCACTCGATTTTAAATTCTTTTCGCGCATTTATTTTTATTTCTTTTATGAATGTAATGTATTTGCCCCAAAGCCTTGTAATAGATAATTAAGACATTTACCTTCCGCATTTTATTTATTCAAATCGGGTCTTGGTTTAATTTGGCGATGTAGACCCGCGCCTTGTAATAGCGTAGGACCTTTATTTTCCGCATTTTAATTCCCGCACCTTTTAACTGTTAATAATCACATGAAAGAATGTATGCTCTAATAAAATCAAAACGTAGAACACTCAATGCATGATCAAGACAAATAATAACTAAAAATGACACACAATTCACACACCACTCTTAGGGTACGCCTCATTGTTGCCTTGCCCCTCGAAACGTGGTCGTCGAGTAGAGGACGTTTTAGTAAGTCCTCTTGTCCATGAACATGGCACGGGGGTAGCTTCTAAGGTGTCTTCCTATTGCTCTGGTGACCACACTGTCCCTAATCCTCGAATTGACCCGAACACCTCCAACGGCGGTGCTACCTACCTCTCAATGGTGGGATGGCATTACCTTAAGGACATTTACACAGACTAATTCCTTAGGGTAGGTAGATGACTCGTAGATACTTGCTCTAATTCAAAACAAATCAAAAACTTCTTTTCACACCGACACTTTGCAAAAAGCTTTCAAAAACAACTTTTCAAACACTCTTGAGGACTGATACAAGAGTCGATCTGAAACTTTCAAAGAAACTTTTTCAAACCCACTCACCTTGAAAAGCAAACAAACCTTTTGAAAACACAAATGAGCAAGTATCTAAGAGCCCATGGATAACCATGGATAGAAAGGGTGCTAACACCTTCCCTTTCTATAAATCTACCTCCCGAACCGAGAACTAATCTCAATAAGGAATTTTTCTGTGCTTTTGTCCTTTCCATTTGGAGAAAATAAAAGACGGTGGCGACTCTTGCTTCCGCGACATTTCGCGAACCAGCGTTAAACAGTCAGTTCCAGATCCACCGATCACACGAAGCTTGTTCATAAGCAACATCCATTACAGTGCGTTTTTCTTGAACCTTTCTGGCAGCAGATTCATCTTGGAGAAGGTACCCAGTCACGTTGTCCAGCAAAGATTGAAGATCGAACAAGATAGTACTAACTGGCAAGGAGCAGGTAGCAAGGTTGACTTTTGTAAGCAACTCCTTCATAGTGTAGCAAGCAGTGCTATCCTGTTTGAGCACTTCGAATATATCCACATTAAGAATTGTTCTCCTGATCCTGTTAAGAAGTACAATTCTTTCATCTGTGGGCAGAGGATGGCTAGTCGAACTTATGCCAGCCCTAGCAAGTGGAATGTCCCTTTGAGCTAGCTTCGCCTTCATGTACCCAATATGGTCATTTCGTCTCAGGAGTGCAAGCTCCTCGTCAGTCATTCGAGACAAAGACGGTTGAGGGAGTCCACACGCAGGGGAGTCACGTCCATTTCGACTTCCATGGGTTTGTTGGTTGTGTCACCATCCCCTTCATTCGTTTCGTGCTCATTATCTTCTTCATCGTCATCCAAATCCACCACTTCGATGTCTTCTTTTTCACTGCTATTTGCATTGGACTCTGTCCCAGCAGTCGAACCATCGTTGGCATCCTCCTCCTCAGACTCCTCTTCTGCAGATTCTTCGTTTCTTTGACCAAAATCAACTTTCTCTCCTTCAGCGTGAGTGTCCTTTGGGTCCTCTTGAAGGGTTTCGAGAGGGGACTTTTGGAGAGAAGTTCTTTGTGAAGCCTCTGCAGATTCATGAAGCGTTGCTTCATTTGTCTTTTTTAGAGGAGGAGAAGTACTCTGATCATCTTGCTGCTCAGAAGCCCCAGCCAGAACCTCCATATTGGAGGAACCTTTGTTCTGTACAAGGTTGCTGGAGTCTCCTTGAGGAGAGGAGTTGATCGGAGCAGCAGCTTTTGATGGTGAGGTCGAAGTGGTAAAAGCTGGATTTAAGATATCCTGCAAGGAGCAAAAGAATATTAAAAGCATGCACCAAGGTAATGAATAATTATTTTGTCAAAGGTTTAAAGTTTAATTTACCTGTGGACTCTCGGAAGAGAGGTTGCTAGCTATGCGTTCCAACATTACGTTGGAGGTCGAAGATGGAATTTTGGATTTAGGTGAGGGAGCAGCATCCCTGGAATCGAGTCCAGAGACACTAGTTGGTACGGTACTTTTTGAAATATCCTTCTTCTGCTTCTTCTTCGAAGCAGCTGGTAAGTTTCCTCCAGCCTTGGGGTCTTCCCCAGTGGTGTTTGATTTTCGCTTCTTTGGAGTGGTAGGCGGAAGTTTGTTGGTCTGAAAAGAGTTAAACAAAGAGTTAGATGCAAATCATGAAGCATTAGTGTATTCGAAACATCAAGGCTAAGTGATTACCTGTGGAGTTGGAACACTGGTTATTATTGGTGTTGTTGTTGTTGTTGCAGCAATGGTTGTTGTTTCGGATGGAGTTACATTGTCAGTGGTTTCGATAGAGGCTTGAGAGGCGCTCCCTTCTTTTGACTTTGAAGCAGCAGTCTTTATCCTGATGGTTGAAAATCGAAACAATTAAGGCAAAAGTTAAAGATATGGAAAATGAAAAACGTTTGGGATTTTCCCAAGCATTCGCACCTGTGCCTTGATCAGATTTAATCGACATGGCAGAAAGGTCATAGCGAAGATGTCCTGGGAAATCGTGGAGCCAGTGTCGAGCCCATGTCACAGTCTCAGATGGCTTTGGTTTCTTTTGAAGATGTTTGAACATTTCTTTGCAAGTGAACCACCAAGGGTATGGAGGAAACCAAGCCAGAGCCAGTTCTGAGGTAGGTAATCTAGGAAATTTAGGTGGATGCATTTACCTATACCTATCCTCAGGTGACAACCCTGAAGGAAGTTTTAACTTAGAAACTTTTTGTTTGAATTTTTCCTTCAAGGTCTCAGCCGCTTGATGCACAGTGGATTCCAAGTGTGTGGGATCATAAGTAGTTTCGAAATAATTTTGAAAAGCTTTAATCTCTTTGGCATGAGTGAACATACCTTTCTTGCATGGTACCTGCACATCGAATGCATCAGTTAGTTTCTGCTGAATAGTAAGAGTATCAAACATATAAGTCTGATAAAACTTTGTCCACCATTCCAGAAACCCCATTGTTGTAAGGTGTGTAGGTTCGAAAGTTATTAGTTCAAACTGGGCGAAGCCTTGGTATTGTTCCTGCTGTAATTTGGCTTCTCGTGCCTTGAAGGTTCGCCCAGAAGTAATGGCACTTTCTGTTTGAAATAGGGGTTCAGGAATTAGTTGGCACAAGCCAAACTGTCTCGAAACAAAGTTGGGCTGATAAGCGAAAAGGAAAATCTGATTCTTGGCAGGAGTTATTCTTGAAGAGATTAGTCTGGGTAGCAAAAAGGCTCTCCATACATCTTGAATCTCTTTGCTCTTGACAGCTTCTGAGAGAGCCATGGTGAACCATGAAGGTCCATGAGCCCTTGAAGCAAAAGGCGCCATGGTCTCTTCGAACTTATGCCTCTTGGAGAATATCATGATATATTTTGAGAATAGGACTTTGAAGTCATCCTTATCATGATTCGGGGTTAGTCTTCGCAGCCTAGTGCCTTCGATTATTCTGTCCGTTATTTCAGGGTCTTGTTCAGCAATGGTGTTGGCAGTTGACAATGAAGGTTCGAACATGGCATTTAGCCATAACTGAAGTAACCAGAAAGGGCCAGCTAGCAGGATATTCTTGGGGGTGTGAGATTTTAGACTCGAAACAGCTGACCTCAGGCTTTCATAGAGATCAACTAATAACAGTTCGCTTAAGCATACCCTCCGATTCTCATGCAAATCTCTAGCTAGAGGAATAAACCTACTGGCTACCTGTAGGGATCTGTTGCAAAAGACATACCTTGACAGCCATAAGGTAAGGAAAGCAATGTGTTCTACATCCGACACACTGTCTCCTTCAGTGTGATAGTGGCTGATAAACTTTGAAAAGCTTGCTAGTTTGACTTCGAAGTCGATAATACTCGAATGCTCTTCGTTGTCAGGGATATATGTTTCTCCTATTGGTGATAGCCCAGTAATGGCCGCTATGTCAAAAAAGGTAGGGGTAATCATTCCACCAGGGAGATGGAAAGTATTATAAGTACTGTCCCAGAAATATAGGGACGCGAATAACAATGGGTGGCTATAAGTAAAACCTGGCTCCGACAGCTTAACAAGTTATAGATACCTAATTATTCCCATTGCTGGGATTTCTTAGCTTCTACCTTATTGAACCAGTTATGATAAGCAGTGTCGGAGGTGGGGCAAGATCGAAACGGTTTGAAGTTACTCTTTACATAGTCTAATACAAAAGGGTCCTTAGGAGGAACAATTGTATTTTCCACGGTGTTTGAACCAGAAGATTCTATTGCCTTAGGGGCGTCCATTTTATTAAATAGGGGTTTGAAATTATAGCAAACTGGGAAAAAATTTCTGGTGTCTTTTAAAATTTCAAAAACTGTAAGAGGGCCCATTAAAGCTAACCTCTTGCCAGCAGCGGTGGTAGGAATAAGTACCTGGGATGCATAAAGCATTTCTTTCTCTTTTGAGATCATCTGGGGAACAAGAACAGATTAACCTTGGTAAGTGACAACCTTGCTTTCCATTGTAGTTCCTGCGGTCTTTCCTTTCTTTTTGGAAACCTTTTTTAGTTGGGATGAAGTAGAAGAAGACATTGTTGGAAGAATGTTGAAAGCTTAGGGTTTCGGTGAGAAAAGAAGGAGAAAAGATTCAGAGTGTGGGAAGAAAAGAAAAGACTAAGTTGATGGGTTTTTTATAATATGGAAGTTTAAGCATCCACTGAGTAAGGTTGTGATACGTGGTAATTATGGGTTGGTTTGATGAAGAGGTGGCGTAAAGTTAACATTGGTAATAGGCGTGATTAAAGATAATCATTGTTTTGTAACTGCACCATACTGTGGAATGGTTCAAGGCGGTTAAGGAATCTAAAAAGCGGTATGATTGACGTGACTGGAGTCATATGCAATAAATGTTACGATGATTCGAAGGTCGCATCAAAATCTTGTGTATATGTTTAAAATAAGTATTTCTCAAAGGAATCGAAATACATATTTTAAAGGGGAATTTTGTTGGCTGAAGATTTTGATGATATTATTAGAAGCAAAGTAAATTGGACATTTCGATTGAAATGAAACAAAACGTCATGTTTCGAAATAACAGAAGCAGTGTTTCGAATGGGCATATCAAAGCTTAGAGCTTCGAGTGACAAGTTATGAGAATATATCCAAAGAAGTCTCGAAATGATAACAAGGCTGTATCTAAGGAATGCGTTCGAAGCGAAGAAGTGCCAAAACATTTGAAATTCAAATGCAAGCGGGATGTTCGAAATTTGAAATATATGCGCTGGAACATTCGAAGACGCGTGGAAGCAAGAGAGAGGCATTGCTCTGCATGTTCTGGACGTGGCAGAATCTTATAGCAAGACCGTTATGGTCGAAGTAGTATAAATAGAAGTCTTAGCATTAGGATTTCGTGTGTCATATCTATTGTACAAAAAACTCAGTAAACATTCAAATTACCACATGGCTAGGGAAACGAATGCAAGAGCAATGTACGTATGATAACACCACATGTTTATGATTTAATGAAAACTCTTTATCATTTCCAGTACTTTCCTTTATTTTTATATCAATACCATTTACAAGTTTTTGCATCTAAAGTCTTTTTATTCGAAATCCTTTCACTGATGCCTTACATTTAAATGCTTTATTTCCATTTCAAATACTTTACATTTCAGAAACTGTTAGACATTTCATGCCTCTATCTTCAAGTTTTTATCCTTCGAACACCTTTTTCACTTAAAGCCATTTTACAGTTTTCTTGCATTAAACGCTTTCTTCATATTTCGAACCTTTTACATTAACTGTTTTTTACGTTTCGAAGTCATTTACTTGTCTTTTATGCAGTTTTATATGTCTTTACAATTGACCTTTATTCATGCAATTTAGTTTCGCGCACATTTATTTTGATTACACCTTTAGATCCTTAATAGAGAAATCGAAACGAGTTAAACACCTACACAACATTCTAAATACCAACCATGAATACCAGTTCAATCATGAGAGTTACCCTAATGACCAACACGTCCTAGGATCAATCTAGTCGATCCTGCGAGTTACCAGAGAAATTGAATAACAGTCAGTAAGTTTATTTGATAGTTTGGAGGACTAGCGGTTGTTTACCAGAAATCACTGTAAACAAGAAGCTTACAGCTTCTGGCTAACAACTTCTAGCTAACAACCCCAGAAGCTCTACTGCTTGTGAATAACAACATCTTCTGAATATGAATTACTTCCAACATCATCCCTTAATTCATATTCAACTAATCGAAACTCTTCAAAACCAATTCCATCCCTCAAATGAATAAAGTGTTCAGTCTTGACATCCTTCGTCAGAACATCTTCAAGTTGCTTCTGGTTGCTACAGTGTGGAACTTCTAATACTTCATTTAGAAGTGTAGATTTCTCCTTGAGAACCCATCTGACACTGATGTTTTTATTCTCCTTCTGAAGCTCAGTCAACTCCCAAGTCTTTTTTCTTTCAATAACATCAAGTTCTTATTTCATTGCCTTCAGTCACGCTTTCTTCTTGAGAGCTTCATAGATTGATATCGCAACCACCAGTTGCTTCTTGGAGCACTAAAAATAAGACTTTTCAGATACAAACAAAAGTATCTAGGAGTATTTCTTATTTCAACTCTGTCTCCATACCAATCAGAGTTTGAATAGCATATCAGCTCTGCATATGATTTAACACTAGAAGGGAATAACACTCCATACCCCAGAGTCTGATCGGTCACCAATTCTACTCGGTTTCCATCAGTTATTTGGTAAAAACCCATCAAATCGGTAACACTTTGGTTTGTATTTTTATCATTTTGTTTAAGATATTTCATATTTCGCAACTTTATCTTGGCATGTTCTTAATTTGAATTTTATGTTAATTAGATGTTTTTGATGTCTTGGTTTGGTAGTTGTTGGTGATTTCAGGTGCAAGTGAAAATCTCTAAAGAATTAGTGCAAAGATGAAAGAAATCTGGAAGTATAAGAGTCCTGACACGACATCGGCCGTGTCAGGAGAAGAGGAAAAAGTTGAAGATGGGAACATGAGACAGACGCTGACCTGGATGCCCGTGTCACACGACACGGGTCATGTCAAACAAACTGCACCATAGATGTGAGAAAGCAAAGTCACAGAAGCTGACATGAGCACCCGTGTTGTAACACCCAAATTCTACCCGATAATTATATAAGATCAGAGTTACAAAATTTCGAAAAACAAACCAGGATGCTACAATCTCAACTTAAAACAACGACATTCATTTCAGATACATAACACATTAAACTTGGATGAACCAACAACAACATAAATTAATCTTTTAAAACCAACAACTTTCATAACTATGCAACGGAATCATAATATTCAACTAAAAAGGGAATAACATCTTTATCCAATTGAAACATCTCCAAATAACAAGTACTTAATGAAAATCAACTTAAAATTAAACAACTTAAGTAAAAATAACAATAAAGCAACAAACGTTCATCCCCCGAGTGTTACGTATCAGAGCAATGACACTGACTCAAGCTACTGAAGGTAAATCGCCTTCACTCTGGATTACCTGCACGTTACCAACATATGGGTAACATTCAAACAGAAGGGGTGAGATATCGAACATTATATTAGAATGTATGATTAATAATGTATTAGAAACAATTCATACAAATCACCACTTCATATCTTTCTAACAATATTTAACATAAGTAATTCATCCACACAATAACTCAGGATGCAACATGAAACGCGACTTGTTTTTATGCACATACATGTGGTACCAATGGAGCAGAACTCCCAACTTAGAAATCTGCCAATAAATAGAGGCATCAACAAGGAATAAGCCTTCAACTTTATATTTTCTAATCCAGGCCAACTTAACGAGCATCAACTCCAACATGATATGCTATGTATGCATTAACAACATGAACGTAATAACAACAACAACAATTCTACTTAATTCAACGTTGACCATAAGCCTAAAACTTAATATCTTCCCTTAATTAGAAGCATCTCAACAATTTGCAATTTCTCAACTCAGAACAACTTACACTACAGTGGTATCGACCAAAACAGCATGCACGGGCAATAGGGATAAGGAGACTACGTGCCTGTCGACATGCACAACAACCAAGATAGAATAATAACTAATTCATGCTCCTTGACACAGCCTGCAACTTCATGCAGCTCGACAATAATAATGTGTTCTTCAGCATACCTTGTAGCCTAATACCGCTCGACATCGAACACATATATTCTCTGACACACCTCACAACCTAAATGTCGCTCGGCACCTAACACCATCAGCATCCTCCTCGACCACTAATTCTGGCCAACAACATGGGACAATACAACATCATAATGATCACATCGATACAACCCATAATTTCCGGCCAACCGTTCGGAATACCACAGCAACGGGAAACTATATTCCCTATCAACAGATTCATTAATTGTACAAGACAGTCACCCAGAAACCTTCCTTAAATGACCACAACAACAATTTACTAATTCCCTGCCAACCGCTCGGAAGATATAGCAACCTAATGACCACTTTGACAGATAATAATCTACACTAACCTATTCATCGATTATACCGAGAAATTACACAGATAACTTAAAACACCCATAACACGACTAACGGACAACTTTAATAACAAGCTCACTAATCATGCATGACAGTCATACGGTAACTCCATAAATGACCACAACATAAAGAAACGGGAAACTTCCATAACAGATCACGAAAATAAATGTACAACAGTAACAAACGACCAATTCCCACATAATACAAATCATGAATCCCATTATAAGGTCAGAACCCCACCCTTACCTGGATTGAAGGTCAATCTACCAAATTTTCCAGCCGACAGCCTTGTCTTGCTCTGCTCGACAATTGTGCAACTTTGCTCGACAACTGTGCAACCTTGATCCTCTTTTGTGCAGGTTCACACGGTCATGCACGAGAATTCTTATTCTACCAAATAACCAAATCCTTGTGTTAGCTTAACCTCATAACATCAATTTTATTGGGCCTAACCTACACATTCCCACTTTACTACTTCCAACCAATAACATAATCTTAACACAATTATTCCATTAATTCCAACATTATTATTATTATTAATTAACTAACTAATTAATTAATAATAATATAACAACTTATACCAACAATTCTCAACATCTCATAATTTTTCAATAAATAATACAAAATTAATTTAATTAAATAATTAATTAAATTTACGGGCGTTACAACTTTCCCTCACTTAGAATATTTTCGTCCTCGAAAATTTACCTTGTTCAAACAATTCAGGATAGGAGTCCTGCATCTTGCTTTCAAACTTCCACGTCATGCTTTCTCCGGCAACTCATAACCAGACTACTTTCACCAAAGCAATCTCCTTACCTCTTAGAGTCTTCATTTCACGACTCGCAATTCGTACAGGCATCGTCTCCATAGTGAGATTATCTCGTACTTGCACATCATCCATATGAATCACATGAGATAGATCTGAAATATACTTCCAGAGTTGTGACACATGAAATACATCATGCAAATTCGAAAGATTAGGCGGTAAGGCTACTCTATAAGCAACATTCCCAACTCTGTCTGAAATCTGATAAGGACCAATAAAATGAGGAGTGAGCTTCTTAGACTTTAATGCTCGCCCAACACCAGTCACATGTGTTACTCTCAAAAACACATGGTCACCTGATTGAAAATCTAAATCTTTCCTTCGCTTGTCATGATAACTTTTCTGTCTACTTTGGTAAGTTTTCATCTTTTCTCGAATTAACTTCACTTTCTCAGTAGTCTCTCGAACAATTTCAGGTCCAAGTACTACACTTTCTCCATATTCATGCCAACATAAAGGAGTTCTACATCTCCGATACAACGCTTCAAAAGGTTCCATCCTAATATTAGAATGGTAATTGTTATTATAAGTGAACTCTATTAACGGAAGGTAAGTATCCCACGAACCTCCCTACTCAAGAACATGTGCTCTTAATAAATCTTCTAACGATTGAATAGTCCTTTCAGTTTGACCATCCGTCTGAGGATGATACGCCAAACTCAACCTCAACTTAGAACCCAATACCTCTTGCAAAATCTCCCAAAAATATTAATTAAACCCTAGATCTCTATCTGACACAATACACAAAGGAAAACCATGCAGTTTTACAATTACACCAGTGTAAATCTCCGCCAATTTTGATACTGGAAAACTGATGTTAATAGGAATAAAATGAGCCAACTTTATAAGCCTATTAACAATCACCCAAATCTAATCATGTCCTCTTGAAGTATTAGGTAATCCCGTCACAAAGTCCATCGAAATGTTATCCCATTTCCATTCTGGAATTTCTAACGGTTGCATCAACCCTGCAGGCTTCTGATGTTCAACTTTCGACTTCTGGAAAGTTAAACATGCATACACAAACTGAGCCACATCACTCTTCATTATAGGCCACAAAAACAAATTCTTCAAATCTTGATACATTTTTGTAGCTCCCGGATGAATGCTCAAGTTGCTTTTATGACTTTCCTCAAGAATCACTTTATTCATCTCCGCATCATCAAGAATACAAATTCGATTACAGAACCTCAACACACCTTGCGCATCTAACTTGAAATCACTATTCTCAGATTGATCGATTCCAACCGTTGAATCTACCGGTTTTACATCCAACTTCTGAGCGTCTTTGATATTATCCAGAAAATCATTATTAATCTTCAACATTCCCAACATAACACTCCACGGTGTCACTTCGCAAACTAAGCTCATATCTCTGAACTGTTCAATTAATTCCAACTCTTTAACCATCATTACCGACATATGTAAAGTCTTTCAACTTAACGCATCAGCCACCACATTTGCTTTTCTTGGATGATAATTCAAACTGAAATCGTAATCCTTTAACAACTCTAACCATCTTTGTTGTCTCATATTCAATTATTTCTGATCAAATAGATACTTTAAACTCTTATGGTCACTAAATACTTCAAATCTAGAACCATAAAGATAATGCCTCCAAATCTTCAACACAAAAACAACTGCAGCAGGCTCTAAATCATGCGTAGGATAGTTCTTTTCATGAGTCCTCAACTGCCTTGACGCATAAGCAACTACCTTTTCATTCTGCATAAGTACACCTCCTAAACCTATCTTAGAAGAATCACAATACACAATAAAAGGTTCTCCTAAATTAGGTAATGTCAAAATCGGAGCCGACGTCAATCTTTTCTTTAATTCTGTAAAACTTTCTTCACATTGAACATCCCATACAAAAGCTCTACCTTTACAAGTCAACTTAGTTAACGGAAGTGCAAACTTAGAAAAACCTTCGATGAACCTTCTATAATAACCAGCTAATCCCAAAAAGCTTCTAATCTCAGTAGTCAACTTTGGAGTTTCCCATTGCAACATAACATCTACTTTAGATGGATCTACAGTAATGTCACAACCCGAGATAACATGACCAAAAAAACTAATTTTCTTTAACTAAAACTCACACTTAGACAGTTTTGCCTACAACTTCTTCTCTTTCAAAACTTGCAATATTATTCTTAAGTGGCTTGCATGCTCTTCTTCCGATTTAGAGTAAATCAAAATGTCATCAATGAAAACCACTACAAACCGATCCAAATAAGTATGAAAGATACGGTTCATGTACTCCATGAATACTTCCGGCGCATTAGTAACACCGAAAGGCATCACCGAATACTCATAATGTCCATAACGCATTCTGAAAGCAGTCTTCTGGATATCTTCACTCTTCACTTTAATCTGATGATAACCCGACCTCAAATCAATCTTACTAAACACTCGAGCACCCACCGATTGATCCATCATTAGAAGCGGATACTTATTCTTAATCGTCACTTTATTCAATTGCCTATAATCAACACAAAGCCTCATACTTCCATCTTTCTTCTTTACTAGCAACACTGGAGCTCCCCACAGTGATACACTTGGTCTTACAAATTTATTTTCAAGTAACTCTTTCAATTACTTCTTTAATTCTGACAATTCAGATGCAGACATCTTGTATGGTACCATAGAACCAGGTCCGATACCAGGTACAAGATCAATAGCGAATTTGACTTCTCTCTCTGGCGGTACATCAAGAATTTCATCAGGGAAAACTTCAGGAAATTCACGCACCACTTGTAATTCCTCAATTATAGCTTGATTCTCGATAGATAGCAACGCCATCAACGAGAACATATGAGCCTCTTCTTGCATCAACTGTCGTAACTGTCTAGTAGACAACAGACCATCTTCCTCTTCTTCAGGAGTAGAAAACCTCACTGAGTTGTTATAACAGTTAATATGAACATAGTTATGCTCTAACCAGTTCATACCTAAGATCACATCCAACCCACTTAAAGGCAAACAAACTAAATCAACGGCAAAGTATCTATCAAAGATCGACAACGGGCACTTTAAACACACAAGAGTAGTAGTCACCGATCCCTTGGCTGGAGTATGGACGATCATCTCTCCATTCAAAGAAGACAACATAAGACCCAATCTTTCAAAACAATCAGTAGAAATAAAGCAATAAGTAGCATCGATGTTAATAATAGTAATTAAAGGAGTACTATTAATGAAACATGTACCTCTGATGAGTCTGTCCTCATTAGCCGTCTGATTCTTAGCCAAAGCGAACACTTCTCCACTGGTTTTCACCTTCTTTAGATTCTGACATTGACTACCAATGTTTCCTTCTCACCACAATTGAAGCAAATCATCTCTTTATGCTTGCACTCAGATATAGCATGTCCATTCTTACCACAACGAAAACACCTCTTCACCTCAGTAGTACACACATTGCTCTTATGACCAGGTTTACCACATTTGAAACAAACCACACTAGTAGGAGCATCTCCCCCACTAGTTCTCTATCCCTAAGCAACTTTCTGTTTACCTTTACCAGCTGGGGCATCATAAGTGTAACGCCCGTTAACTTAATTAATTATTTAATTAAATTATTTTTGGATTATTTGTTGAAAAGTTGTGAGATTTTGAGAATTATTGGTATAAGTTGTTAGATTATTATTAATTAATTAATTAGTTGATTAATAATAATTATAATGTTGGAATTAATGGAATAATTATGTTGGACTTATGTTATTGGCTGGAAGTAGTAAAGTGGGGGTGTGTAGGTTAGGCCTAATAGGATTAATGGTATAAGGTTAAGCTGATACAAGGATTTGATTTAATTGGTGATTAAGGGTTTGAGCATGACCAAAAGAGTTGCGCGGAGAGAGAAGCAAGTTACCCGGTGTCGAGCGGAGCAAAACAAGGTTGTCGGCTGGAATTTTGGTAGAGCGACCTTAAATCCAGGTAAGGGTGGGGTTCTGAACTTATAATGGGATTTATGATGTGTATTATATGGGAATTGGTCGTTTGTATGACTGTGTGCGTTGATGTTTCTGGATTTGTTATCGAAGTTGCTTGTTTCGCTATCTTGTGGTCGTTAGGGGGTCACCATAGGACTGTATCGCATGATTAGTGAACTTTTTATTTGAAGTTGGTCGCTAGCCTTGTGGAAGTTTTGAGCTATTTGTATGATTGCCTAGTATAATTGATGGATAGGTTAGGGTAGTTTATCACTCATTTTTATGGTCATTATGAAGTTGTGGTATTCTGAGCGGTTGGTAGGAAATTAGGGATTATTGTTGTGGTCGTGTTAGGAAGGTTTCTGCGTGACTGTCTTATACAATGAATGAATTTGTTGATAGGAAATATAGTTTCCCATTGTTGTGGTATTCTGAGCAGTTGTTCGGAAGTTATAAATTGTATTGATGTGGTCGTTATGACATCGTGTTGTACTGTGATGTTGGCCGAATTAGTGGTCGAGGAGGATACTGAAGTGCTAGGTGCCGAGCGGAATTTAGGCTGCAAAGTGTGTTGGTAAATATATGTGTTGGATGTCGAGCGACATTAGGCTATGAGGCGTGCCAAGGAGCACGGTACTGTTATTGAGCGAAGTGAAGCTATAGGTTGTGTCGAGGAGTATCGAGTTAGTTGTTATTCTCTCTTTTGCCCGTACATGTTGGTTTGGTCGATACCAATGTTGTATAAGTTGTTCTGAGTTGAGAAATTTGCAGGTTGATGAATTATGTTGAGATGCCCCTAATGTTGGAAGATATCATGTTGTAGGCTTATGGCCAAAGTTGAATTATATTGATGTTGAATTGTTGTTAATGTTGTAGGCTTATGGCCAACGTTAATTTATGTTAAGTTGTTGTTTATTGTTGTTGTTGCTACATTCATGTTATGTCGCATATATCACATATCAAGTTGAAGTTGATGCTCATTAAGTTGGCCTAGATTGGAAAAATATTAAGTTGAAGGCTTATGCCTTATTAATGCCTCTATTTGTTGGCAGATTTTTAAGTTGGGAGTTCTGCTCCATTGGTACCATATGCATTTGCATAAAGATAAGTTGCATTCTGTGTTACATTCTGAGTCGTTGTGTGGTTGATTTAATTATGCTTATGTTGTTAAAATTTGAGAAGTGGTGAATATGTATGAACTGATTCTAATGTTTTATCATATGTTCTATTATAATGTCTGATATCTCACCCCTTCTGTTTGAATGTTACCCTTATGTTGGTAACGTGCAGGTAATCCAGAGTGAAGGCGATTTACCTTCAGTAGTTCGAGTCAGTGTCATTGCTCTGATACATAACACTCGTGGGGATGGCCGCTTTCTATTTTATTGTCATTATTCAATTGTTGCACTTTAAGTTGTTGTTTGTTAAATAATTGTTATTTGAAGTTGTTTCACTTGGATAAAGATGTTATATTCTTTAAGTTGAATATTTGATTCCGCTGCGTGGTTATGAAAGTTATTGGTTTCAGAAGATTAATTTATGTTGTTGTTGGTTCATCCAAGTTTAATGTGTTATCTATCTGTAATGAATGTCGTTGTTTTAAGTTGTAATTGTAGCATCCTGATTCGATTGTCGTAATTTTGTAACTCTGATTTTATATATATTGTCGGATAGAATTGGGGTGTTACAAAGTTGGTATCAGAGTAAGTCGGTCCTTCTGACCAAGTTGTCGAGTCGTAGTTGTGTCTAATAATCAAGTATTGTTAATTTGAGTTCTAATTGTTTTTTATGTTATAGTGATAAGTTGATATCGCTGGAAGGAATTATGCTTCACTCGTTGTTGCTTTAGAAGCAATGGCGTATGCTATAGAGAATCAGTCGAACACTGACGGGCATGCTGGATCTCGTAGCTTGGCGACCTTCCAGAGGGAGAGTTCACCTACCTTCAAGGGTAAGTATGATCCTGACAGAGTGTTGGATTGATTGAAAGAGATTGAGAGAGTCTTTCGTGTGATGGACTGCACTCCAGCGTAGAAGGTTCGGTATGGTACTCATATGCTAGCAGTCGAAGCTGATGATTGGTGGCTAGAGACGTGTCAGAGGTTGGAAGCTGCAGGTGAAAATGTCACTTGGGTTGTGTTTCGTAGGGAATTTATGAGGATGTATTTCCATGAAGATGTTCGTGGTAAGAAGGAAATTGAGTTCCTTAAACTGAAGCAAGGGAGTATGTCAGTTGTTGAGTTTGCTGTAAAGTTTGCGGAGTTGGCTAAGTTTTATCTACACTATAGTGAGGCAAATGTTGAGTTTTCAAAGTGCATTAAGTTTGAGAATAGGTTGCTCCTAGAGATCAAAAAGGCAGTTGGATACCAGAAGATTCGTGTCTTTGCTGATTTGATTGATAGTTACAGGATTTATAAAGAGGATAATAATGCTCACTATAAGATTATTAGTGAGAAGTGGGGTAAGCACCAATAGAACCATGGTAAGCCTTACGATGCCCCAACTGGTAAAGGTAAACAGAAACTTGCTCAGGGTCAGAGAACTAGTGGGGGAAATGCTTCTGCTGGTGTGGTTTGTTTCAAATGTGGAAAACCTGGGCATAAGAGCAATGCTTGTACTGCTGAGGTAAAGAGATGTTTCTGTTGTGGTAAGATTGGACATTTTGTATCTGAGTGCAAGCATAAAGAGATGATTTGCTTCAATTGTGGTGAATAAGGACACATTGGTAGTCAGTGTCAGAAGCCGAAGAAGGCACAAACCAGTGGAAAGGTGTTCGCTTTGGCTGAGAATCAAATGGCTAATGAGGACATACTCATCAGAGGTACATGTTTCATTAATAGTACTCCTTTAATTACTATTATTGATACAGGTGCTACTCATTGCTTTATTGTTGTTGATTGTGTTGAAATATTGGGTCTTATGTTGTCTTTTATGAATGGAGAGATGGTCGTCAATACTCTACCCAATGGATCAGTGACTACTTCTCTTGTGTGTTTAAAGTGTCCTTTGTCGATATTCGACAGAGACTTTGTTGTTGATTTGGTTTGTTTGCCTCTAAGTGGGTTGGATGTGATCTTAGGTATGAACTGGTTAGAGAATAACTATGTTCATATTAACTGTTATAATAAGTCAGTGAGGTTTTCTACTCCCGAGGAAGAGGAAGTTGGTCTGTTGTCTACTAGACAATTACGGAAGTTGATGCAATAAGATGCCCGGATGTTCTCGTTGATGGCGTTGCTATTTGTTGAGAATCAAGTTGTAATTGAGGAATTGCAGGTGGTGTGTGAATTTCCGGAAGTTTTCCCTGACGAAATTCCTGAGGTACCGCTAGAGAGAGAATTTGAATTTTCTATTAATCTTGTACCTGGTACCGGACCTGTTTCTATGGCACCATACAGGATGTTTGCATCTGAATTGTCATAATTAAAGAAGCAAATTACTTGAGAAGAAATTTGTAAGACCAAGTGTATCACCGTGGGGAGCTCCAGTGTTGCTAGTAAAGAAGAAAGATAGAAGTATGAGACTTTGTGTTGATTATAGATAATTGAATAAAGTAACAATTAAGAATAAGTATCCACTTCCATGAATAGATGACTTGGTGGACCAATTGGTGGGTGCTCGTGTGTTTAGTAAGATTGATTTGAGGTCAGGTTATCATCAGATTAAGGTGAAGGATGAAGATATCCAGAAGATGGCTTTCAGAACACGTTATGGACATTATGAGTATTCGGTGATGCCTTTTTGTGTTACTAATGCGTCGGGATTATTCATGGAATACATGGACCGTATCTTTTATACTTATTTGGATCAATTTGTACTGGTGTTCATTGATGACATTTTGATTTACTCTAAATCGGAAGAAGAGCATGCAAAACACTTAAGAATGGTATTGCAAGTTTTGAAAGAGAAGAAGCTGTATGCAAAGCTACCCAAGTGTGAATTTTGGTTAAAGGATATTAGTTTTCTTAGTCATGTTATCTCAAGTAGTGGAATTGTTGTAGATCCATCTAAGGTGGATGTTGTGTTACAATGGGAAACTCCAAAGTCGGCTACCGAGATTAGAAGCTTTTTGGGATTAGTTGGTTATTATAGAAGGTTTATCGAAGGTTTTTATAATTTGGAACTTCCATTGACTAAGTTGACTTCTAAAGGTACAACTTTTGTGTGGGATGTTCAGTGTGAAGAAAGTTTTGCAGAATTGAAGAAAAGATTGACGTCAGCTCCGATTTTGACATTACCTAATCCAGGAGAGCCTTTTGTGGTATATTGTGATTCTTCTAAGATGGGTTTAGGAGGTGTGCTTATGAAGAATGATAAGGTAGTTTCTTATGCGTCAAGGTAGTTGAGGATTCATGAGAAGAACTACCCTACACATGATTTAGAGCTTGTTGCAGTTGTGTTTGTGTTGAAAATTTGGAGGCATTATCTTTATGGTTCTAGATTTGAAGTATTTAACGACCATGAGAGTTTAAAGTATTTATTTGATCATAAAGAATTGAATATGAGACAACGAAGATGGTTGGAGTTGTTAAAGGATTACGATTTCGGTTTGAGTTATCATCCAGGAAAAGCGAATGTGGTGGCTGATGCGTTAAGTCGAAAGACTTTACATATGTCAGCAATGATGGTTAAAGAGTTGGAATTAATTGAACAATTCATGGATATGAGCTTAATATATGAAGTAACACCACAGAGTGTTATGTTGGGGATGTTAAAGATTAATAATGATTTTCTAGATAATATCAAAGAGGCTTAGAAGTTGGATGTAAAACTGGTAGATTCAATGGTTGGGATCAATCAGTCTGAGAATATTGATTTTAAGTTAGATGCATAAGGTGTATTAAGATTTTCTAATCGGATTTGTATTCCTGATGATGCGGAGATGAAGAAAGTGATTCTCAAGGAAAGTCATAGAAGCAAGTTAAGCATTCATCCGGGAGCTACAAAGATGTATCGGGATTTGAAGAATTTTTTTGGTGGCCGAGAATGAAAAGTGACGTGGCTCGGTTTGTGTATGCATGTTTAATTGGTCAGAAGTTGAAAGTTGAACATCAGAAGCCTGCAGGGTTGATGCAACCGTTAGAAGTTCTAGAATGGAAATGGGATAACATTTCGATGGACTTTGTAATGGGATTACCTAATACTTCAAGAGGACATGATTCGATTTGGGTGATTGTTGATAGGCTTACGAAGTCGGCTCATTTTATTCCTATTAACATCAATTTTCAAGTATCAAAGTTGGCAGAGATTTATACTAGTGTAATTGTAAAGATGCATGGTGTTCCTTTGTGTATTGTTTCGGATAGAGATCTGAGGTTTACTTCATATTTTTGGAAGAGTTTGCAAGAGGCGTTGGGTTCTAAGTTGAGGCTGATTTAGGCGTATCATCCTCAGACGGATAATCAAACTGAAAGGACTATTTAGTCGTTATAAGATTTGTTGAGAGCATGTGTTCTTGAACATGGAGGTTTGTGGGATACTTATCTTTCGTTAATAGAGTTCAATTATAATAGCAGTTACCATTATAGTATTGGAATGGCACCTTTTGAAGCATTGTATGGTCGGGGATGTAGAACTCCTTTATGTTGGCATGAATCTGGAAAAAGTGTAGTGCTTGGACCTAAACTTGTTCGTGAGACTACTGAGAAGGTGGAGTTTATTCGAGAAAAGATTAAAGCTTCCCAAAGTAGACAGAAGAGTTATCATGACAAGCGAATGAAAGATTTTAGAATTTCAAGCAGGTGACCATGTGTTTTTTAGAGTTACACCTGTGATTGGTGTTGGGAGAGCATTGAAGCCTAAGAAGCTCACTTTTCATTTTATTGGTTTGTATCAGATTTCAGACAGAGTTGAAAATGTTGCTTATAGAGTGGCTTTACCGCCTAATCTTTCGAATTTGCATGGTGTGTTTCATGTGTCACAACTCCGGAAGTATATTTCAGATCCATCTCATGTGATTCATATGGATGATGTGCAAGTACGGGATAATCTTACTGTGGAGACGATGCCTGTAGGAATCGCGGATTGTGAAATGAAGACTTTAAAAGGTAAAGAGATTGCTTTGGTGAAAGTAGTTTGGCTAGGAGCTGCCGAAGAAAGTATGACTTGGGAGTTGGAAATCAAGATACGAGACTCCTATCCTGAGTTGTTCGAATGAGGTAAATTTTCGAGGATGAAAATATTCTAAGTGGGAGAGAGTTGTAACGCCCGTTAATTTAATTAATTATTTAATTAAATTATTTTTGGATTATTTGTTGAAAAGTTGTGAGATGTTGAGAATTGTTGGTATAAGTTGTTAGATTGTTATTAATTAATTAATTAGTTGATTAATAATTATTATAATGTTGGAATTAATGGAATAATTGTGTTGGACTTATGTTATTGGTTGGAAGTAGTAAAATGGGGATGTGTAGGTTAGGCTGAATAGGATTAATGGTATAAGGTTAAGCTGACACAAGGATTTGATTTAGTTGGTGATTAAGGGTTTGAGCGTGACCAGAAGAGCTGCACGGAGAGAGGAGCAAATTACTCGGTGTCGAGCAGAGCAAAACAAGGTTGTCAGCTGGAATTTTGGTAGAGCAACCTTTAATCCAGATAAGGGTGCGGTTTTGACCTTATAATGAGATTTATGATGTGTATTATATGGGAATTGGTCGTTTGTATGACTGTGTGCATTGATGTTTCTGGATTTGTTATCGAAGTTTCCCATTTCTTTATGTTGTGGTCATTATGGGGTCACCGTAGGACTGTATCGCATGATTAGTGAACTTGTTATTTGAAGTTGGCCGCTAGCCGTGTTGTGGACATTTTGAGTTGTCTATATGATTACTCGCTATAATCGATGGATATATTATGGTAGTTTATCACTCGTTGTTATGATTGTTATGAAACTGTGGTATTACAAGCGGTATGTAGGAAATTAGGGATTGTTATTGTGGTCGTGTTAAGAAGGTTTATGTGTGTCTGTCTTATACAATGAATGAATCTGTTGATAGGAAATATAGTTGCCAGTTATTGTGGTATCCCGAGCAGTTGGTCGGAAGTTATGAATTATATTGATGTGGTTGTTATGACGTCGTGTTGTTGGCCGAATTAGTGGTCGAGGAGGATACTAAAGTGCTAGGTGTCGAGCGGCATTTAGGATGCAAAGTGTGTCGGTAAATATATGTGTTGGATGTCGAGCGACATTAGGCTGTGAGGCGTGCCGAGGAGAATGGTACTGTTGTCGAGCAGAACGAAGCTACATGTTGTTTCGAGGAGTATCGAGTTAGTTGTTATTCTGTCTTTTGACCATACATGTTGGTTTGGTCGATACTAGTGTTGTATAAGTTGTTCTGAGTTGAGAAATTTGCAGGTTGATGAATTATGTTGAGATGCCCCTAATGTTGGCAGATATTATGTTGTAGGCTTATGACAAAAGTTGAATTGTGTTGATGTTGAATTGTTGTTAATGTTGTAGGCTTATGGCCAATGTTGATTTATGTTAAGTTATTGTTTGTTGTTGTTGTTGCTACATTCATGTTGTGTCGCATACATCACATATCAAGTTGGAGCTGATGCTCGTTAAATTGGCCTGGATTAGCAAAATATTCAGTTGAAGGCCTATGCCTTATTGATGCCTCTTTTTATTGGCAAATTTTTAAGTTGAGAGTTTTGCTCCACTGGTACCACATGCATTTGCATAAAGACAAGTTGCATTGTGTATTACATTCTGAGTCGTTGTGTTGTTGATTTGATTATGCTTATGTTGTTAAAATTTGAGAAGTGGTGAATATGTATGAACTGATTCTAATGGTTTATCATACGTTATATTATAATGTCTGGTATCTCACCCCTTTTGTTTGAATGTTACCCCTATGTTGGTAACGTGCGGGTAATCCAGAGTGAAGACAGTTTACCTTCAGTAGTTCGAGTCGGTGTCATTGCTCTGATACGTAACACTCGGGGGGATGAATGCTTACTATTTTATTGTTATTATTCAGTTGTTGCACTTTAATTTGTTGTTCTCTAAATAATTGTTATTTGAAGTTGTTTCAGTTGGATAAAGATGTTATATTCTTTAAGTTGAATATTTGATTTTGCTGCGTGGTTATGAAAGTTATTGGTTTCAGAAGATTAATTTATGTTGTTGTTGGTACATCCAAGTTCAATGTGTTATGTATCTATAATGAATACCGTTGTTTTAAGTTATAATTGTAGAATCCTGATTCGGTTGTCAGAATTTTGTAACTCTGATTTTATATATATTGTCGGGTAGAATTGGGGTGTTACAGTAAGGCTTACCACGGTTCTGTTGGTGCTTACCTCTTTTCTCACTGATAATCTTGTAGTGAGCATTATTATCTTCCTCAAAGATCCTGCAAATATCAATCAAATAAGCAAAGACACAAATCTTTTGGTATCCAACTGCTTTCTTGATCTCTGGGCGCAACCCGTTCTCAAACTTGATGCACTTTGAAAACTCAGTATTTGTCTCGCTATAGCGCGGGTAAATCTTAGCCAACTCAGAAAACTTTGCAGCATATTCAACAACCGACATACTCCCTTGCTTCAGCTCAAGAAACTCAATTTCCTTCTTACCACGAACATCTTCAGGGAAATACTTCTTCAGAAATTCCCTATGAAAGACAGCCCAAGTGACATTTTCACATGCAGCTTCCAACTTCTGACAAGCCTTTAGTCACAAGTCATCAGCCTCGACTGCTAGCATGTGAGTACCATATCGAACCTTTTGCGCTGAAGTGCAGTCCATCACATGGAAGATTCTCTCAATATATTTCAACCAATCCAACACTCTGTCAGGATCATATTTACCCTTGAAGGTAGGCAGATTCTCCCTCTAGAAGGTCGCCAAACTACGAGATTCAACATTCCTGTCAATGTTCGGCTGATTCTCCATAGCATGCACCATTGCTTCTAAAGTAGCAGCAAGTGCAACATCATTCCTTCTAGCCATCACAACTTAACACTACAACCTAAACAACAGTTAGAACTTAAGTTAACAATACTCGATTATTAGACAAAACTACGACTCGACAACTTGGTCGGACGAACCAACTTGCTCTGATACCAACTTGTAACACCCCAATTCTACTCGACAATTATATAAGATCAGAGTTACAAAATTTCGACAACCAAATTAGGATGCTACAATCTCAACTTAAAACAATGACATTCATTTCAGATACATAATACATTAAACTTGGATGCACCAATAACAACATAAATTAATCTTTTAAAACCAACAACTTTCATAACTACGCAGCAGAATCGTAATATTCAACTAAAAAGGGCATAACATCTTTATCCAACTGAAACACCTCCAAATAACAAGTACTTAATGAAAATCAACAACTGAAGTAATAACAACAATAAATCAACAAGCGTTCATCCCTCTGAGTGTTACGTATCTGAGCAATGACACTGAATCAAACTATTGAAGGTAAACCACCTCCACTCTGGATTACCTGCACATTACCAACATATGGGTAACATTCAAACAGAAGGGGTGAGATATCGAACATTATAATAGAATGTATGATAAATAATGTATTAGAAACAATTCATACAAATCACCACTTCACATCTTCTTAACAATATTTAACATAAGTAATTCATCCACATAATAACTCAGGATGCAATATAAAATGTGACTTGTTTTTATGCACATGCATGTGGTACCAATGGAGCAGAACTCTTAGCTTATAAATCTTCCAATAAATAGAGACATCAACAAGTCATAAGCCTCCAACCTTATATTTGCCAATCCAGGCCAACTTAACGAGCATCAGCTCCAGCATAATATGATATGTATGCATTAACAACATGAACGTAATAACAACAACAACAATAATTCAACTTAATTCAACATTGGCCATAAACCTACAACTTAATATCTGCCCATAATTAGAGGCATCTCAACATAAATCAATAATCTGTAATTTCTCAACTCAGAGCAACTTACACCGTAATGGTATCGACCAAAACAACATGCATGGGCAATAGGGATAAGGAGACTACGTACCCCTCGACATGCACAACAACCAAGACAGAATAACAACTAATTTGTGCTCCTCAACACAGCCTACAACTTCGTGCAGCTCGACAACAATATTGTGCTCTTCAGCATGCCTTGCAGCCTAATACCACTCGAAATCCAACACATATATTCCCCGACACACTTCACAACTTAAATTCTACTCGGCATCTAACACCATCAACATCCTCCTCGACTACTAACTCCGGCCAACAACATGGGAAAATACAACGTCATAACGACCACATTGATACAACCCATAATTTTCGGCAAACCGCTCGGAATACCACAACAACGGGCAACTATATTCCCTATCAATAGATTCATTAATTGTACAAGACAGTCATACATAAACCTTCCTAAAACGACCACAACAATAATTTACTAATTCCCTGCCAACCGCTTAGAAGATACAACAACCTAATGACCACATTGACAGGTAATAATCTACACTAACCTATTCATCGATTATACCGAGCAATTACACAAACAACTCAAAACACCCACAACATGACTAATGACCAACTTCTATAACAGGCTCACTAATCATGCAAGATAGTCATACGGTAACTCCCTAAACAATCACATCATGAAGAAACGGATAACTTCCATAATTGATCACGAACATCAACGTACAATAGTCACAAACGACCAATTCCTACATAATACACATAATAAATCCCATTATAAGGTCAGAACCCCACCCTTACCTGGATTGAAGATCGATCTACAAAAATTTTCAGCCGACAGTCTTGCCTTGCTCTGCTCGACAACCATGCAACCTTGCTCCTCTTCTGCGCAGCTTCACACGGTCACGCACAAGACTTCTTATTCTACCAAATAACCAAATCCTTGTGTTAGCTTAACCTCATAACATCAATTTTATTGGGCCTAACCTACACATTCCCACTTTACTACTTCCAACCAATAACATAAGCCCAACACAATTATTCCATTAATTCCAACATTATTATTATTATTAATCAACTAATTAATTAATTAATAATAGTCTAACAACTTATATCAACATCTCACAACTTTTCAACAAATAATCCAAAAATAATTTAATTAAATAATTAATTAAATTAACGGGCCTTACACGTGTCACATGACACAGACCGTGTCAAATTATCTACATGGACACGTGACTTGAAGCAAGGGACAAAAGCTGACACGGGTGCCCATGTTTGGTGACACGGCCCATGTCGGCCAATGTGCTAGGAATTCTGATTTTTGGAGTTTTAAGTGTCTTGGATCATTAATGGTACTTTGGAAATTTTTGCATTGCTGAGTGATGACCTAATACTATTAAAAACTGTTTGTGAGAAGAGGAAGGGGACGCTTTGGCAACGAAGAATAGTTTACACGACTGAAGATTAGGGAGATAGGTTCTCGGAGAGCGGAAGATTCTCATGAGCGGAAGCATAGGGGTGTGTCCCTGATTTGACTCTGTAAATGATTTTGATTCCTGAATTTCTTAAATACAATAGTCTTCTCTATTAAATTTAGTTGTGCAATGTTTTTATGCTTTCCTGATCGGACAAATTAGGATTGATTTACGGTTAACAATCAGCTGAACTGTTGTTGTTAAGGTTTTTCTACAATTAGGCTATGGTAGATATCACCTAGGACTAGGGATACCCTATAGTTACCAGATAACTCTTGATAACACAAAGGCTTGACTCCATCAAAAATCTCTAAGGACTTATGATTTAGGATGAAGGTTCAAAAGTTTTCCCACTAAGGACTTAGGGAAAGATAACCTAAAGGGTTGGTAATTGAAGGATATGAACTTGTTGAACAGATCAGGATTCAAGGTAGTTATAGGGAAATTATAGACGTTACTCTAGCATGCTCCTCATATATGTGAAAAAGTCATTTTATATTTATGCTATTTGTTAAGTATATCAAAATCAAAACCCAAATTAAGTTTTTATTTAATTGAACGTGAATTTAACTCGATAATTATACGTAATCCTTGAGCTCGACATTTGGAAAATTTTCCCTATCATTACTACATCGGGGAAAATAGTACACTTGCTATTTTTCCCATCAGAGTCCCTTCATTATCTTGCAGCTTGTCAAACTCTACAAATCTCCTTGATATATTTATGACTCTATGTGGCCTCTGAACTTGTTCAGAATCTCCTTCTAATTCTAGAACAATATCTCCTTCCGGACTTTCTTTAGGAGTCCGACTACCACTAGAAGCTCCACTTTTGTTAGCTTCTGGACCTTGTCCAGAACCACTACCTTCAAAAATACCACCTTCAAAAGTTGGATCGCCTTCAAAAGTTCCACCTTTAGAATCATGTCCTTCGTCAGAGGCTGGATTTCCTTCATAAGCTCCTCCTTCAGAAGGTTCATCCTTAGAGTCATGATTTCCACCAGAAACATGATCATCTTTAGAAGTTTGTCCTCCAGAACCTATGTCTTTAGAGTTTTCCCTTCTAGAAGCATGATCACCACCAAATTCAAAATCTGGATCAGAATCAGATTGACCATCTGACTTGCCTTTAGAGTCTCCAGAAGATTCTTCACCTTCTGACTCTAGCTCTTTTTCAGAACTTTCAAGTTCTGACTCATCTTCAGAAGCAGAATTTTCTTCAGATTCTGACTCATCTTCTGATTATTTTTCAAACTCAGAATCACCTTAGGATTTTGACTTGTCTTCAGCTTCGGAGTCATCTTCTAACTCTGACTCATCTTCAGAATCTTCAGTGTCATCTTCTGATTCTGACTCATATTCAAACACTCCTCCAGAGTTAGAATATTCAGAATCATCTTTTTCCCCTTCAGAATTAGAAAATGACAATCTCACAGGTTCCTCATCAGATTCATAAACCATTAATAGCACAGGTTCATCATCTGAATCTCATCTCGCTATTTTTGCTTCTTCTTTGTTTGACCAATAATCTATAGCAAAGTGGCCAAACCTATTACAACTGTAATATTGAACCATTCTCTTGTCATACTTATCTTTTCCCTTATGCTATTTCTTCTCATCATATAGAAGACTTATGACTTCTGAGACCTACCATGTTTTTTCTGCTTCTGGTCCTTCTTGATAAAAGAAGCTTTCAAAGCCTGCTCAACTTCCCTCTCAGAAGTTCTTTCAATCAGACGCAACTCTTGCGCCTCTAGACTGCTTTGCAGCTCTTCTATTCTTATGGTGTCCAGATCTTTAGAATGTTCAATTGCTATAACAATGTAATCAAATTAAGGAATAAGAACCTCAATACCTTCTCTATGATTACTTGTTCAGAAAGAGTTTCTCCATAAGCTTTCATCTCATTAGTGATCAGAATCACTCTAGAGATGTACTCAGATGTCTTCTCATTGTCCTTCATGTTGAGATTATCATATTACTTTCTGAGAGACTGAAGCTTCACCTTCTTCACTGATACGTCACTACCGTAACACCTACTCAGTGTGTCCAATGCAGCCTTTGCCGTTGTTAAATCATCGATTTTCTCAAACATGTTCACATCCACACAATGATGAATGTAGAACAACGCCTTTTGATCTTTCTTCTTTTTGTCTCTCTGCGTGTTTCACTACTCTTCTGTTGCATTTTCTACAACTGGAACATAAACTTCGGTAACAAGCTCAAGAACATCTTGAGCACCGAACATCACACGCATTTGAATCATCCAACGATTCCAGTTCTTGCCATCGAACACTAGAAGCTTGATACTCAGATTTCCGTTTCTGTTCATCTTCAACCTTGTACAGAACACTCAGATCTCACAAGCACAATGTTTCCCAATCCTACATAATCAAAAAAATGTGATTTTGTTTAAGATTCAACATGAATTCAAGAACCAAAAACAATCATACAACACCTCACTATTTCACTCGTGTTTCCCGTGAATCCAACCGGAGCTCTAAATACCAATTGTTAGTACACAAGGTTAATAAATGAAGGAAAGGTAAGAGAGAATATTTTTACTGCAATGATGGCTAGAAAGCTTACAAAAGAAATTGATTGGAAGGTTGCTACTACTAATTTATTTATACAAAAACTAAACGGCCATGCAGGGTCTAATAAAATGTAAACTTAATGACTAAGTTAAAAGGTACAAACTAGGAAATACTAAACTTAACAGTTATGCTAACAAACTCAGAACCCATAACCCCAGAAGCTAAGCATACTTCTGAGCGTAACCTCAGAAGCTTCTGCTTCTGACTAATAATAACTTCTGATTACATCAAACTACTGGTTCTAACTAAGCAGTCTCAGAAGCTTACAACTTCTGACTAACAACCTCAGAAGCTTTATTTCTTTTGAATAACAACATCTTCTGAATTTGAATTACTTCCAACAATTACAAATTATTTTTTATTTTTTATTTAATTATTATTATAAATTTTTGGCAAAAATTTTTGATAAGAGAAGTTGTGAGTTTTATTTTTTATTTAATTATTATTATAAAATTTTAGTAAGAAATTTTGATAAGAGAAATTACGGGATTATAAATGAGTTAGTGGAGATAATTTATTATAAATTAATTATAATTTTTTATTTAATTATTATTATAATTTTTTGGCGGGAAATTTTGATAAGAGAAGTTGTAGGATTATAATTTAGTATGATACAATTTTTTAGTTCTCCTAAATTCGAAGATTTTGATTTTTAAACAAAAAAAAATTCTTCTAAACTTTTTGTCACTTAAATTCTTATACTCTTTTGACTCAATCATTTCATTTTTTTCAAAATTTACCCCTCTCTTCTCTTTCATGTTAGATTAATTATGTAGTTAATCAATATGGATTGATAAAATTATTTATTAATTAATTATATTATGTTCAATTGTAAATAAAACATTAATTATTGATAAATTATTTGATAGGGTTTTGTGCCCGAACAGACAGTAATAGATCATTCAGTTAAGTCTAATGAGAGGTCCATGCCCTTAACTGTTTAGTTATTTAAGCGTTGCCCCATTAAATAATTAACTTATTCTAGAAAACCTAGACGGTAATGAGGGTAATAACTCTTTCATATTCACTCCCTGATGATACTCACTCGAATCCTACAAGATACACTGTTCTTATTATTTATTGAATAATCAATGTATCTAGTTTATAAACAGACCAAATATATTAATTATTCAATGAATCTAAAAAGTAATTTGTCTCTTATAAAAAGGAACAGAGGTAGTAATAATTTATTATTCATGATTATATTTTTCGAAAAAATTAATACTTTATTGATTAAAAAAACTCAGTAAATACAAGCGACCCCAGTCGAATCCAGCAATTCTTCGCAGTCAATCAATGGACTAAAAGGGACATAAACAAAACAATGAATACTATCACCCCTCTATCATTAAAATAGCTATATAATTTCTAATTTTCTTATCATTCCACTCTCTATATACCAGTGTATCTATAATCTTCTTTACTATTTTTTTAGTATCAACATTCTCACCAAAACTTTTGTATTTCTAATCTTTCACAGTTCGTAAATTATTTCAGATACCGCCATTTTAATGACAGCTGCCTTAGCTCCTTTTCCTTTAGTTTGATGCAGGAGCCATGCAGTTTCATTGTGCCAATCTCCAGGAGTATGGTAAATTTGTGCTCACCTTAGTACCTCCATCCAGACATTCTTTAAGGATTCACATTCAAAGAATAAATGCCTTACCGATTCTTCCTTTGACCAGAAACAACAATTCATGTTATGGATCATGCCAAACTTAAATAATCTGTCTTTAGTGTCCAACCTTTCGTGACAAGCAATCCAAAGGATAAAGTTGGCGCGGGATCTCGCATTATTTCCGTACAACAGTGATTTCCAAACTACCTTTTGCCCATAGTCTTGCAAGTTCTTGTAGTTGTTTCCCATATTGAATTTCGTTTCCTCCATGATTTCTTCCAAGTTCCCCCTCTATGCGAGTTCATCTCTCTGACTAATAATGGCCTTCATAATCCAGGAGTCATTAGGTTTACTCTAATTGCCAGTAGATTATTGTTTTTACCATAGTATGCTTGTATCCATCTAACCCATAGAGAGTCTTCTTTGCCACTCAAGTTCCAAAGTAGTTTAATTAAGTTGGTTTTATTCCACAATTCAATGTCAATAACATTCAATCCTCTATGACTTATGGGCCTACAAATTTGTTTCCAAGCTACGGGTGCCTTTCGGCTACCCTTAAAACCACCTGTCCAAAGAAAGATATGACATATATTTTCAATTTTATACAGTACATCTTTGGGGAAGGGGAACCAACTCAGCCAATAGTTAGTTAAAGCAAACGTAACACTTTTGATAAGCTGCAATCTTTCTGCATATGTTAGCAGTCGAGCTGTCCAATACTTTATTTTGCAAACGATCTTGTCTATCAAAGGAGAGTAGTGGTTGATAGAAAGCTTCTCACCTGTCACGGGAATACCTAAATACTTAAAAGGCAGTTGTCCCTCTTGAAACCCCGATACTATAAGGATGTCACTTTTCGTCTCATTATCCACACCAACACAATATATACGACATTTTTGTGGATTCACAGCCAGACCTATTGCTTTTGAAAATTTTCCATAAGCTGTCATCATCAAATCAACTGAAATCTTATCGCCTCTAGAGAATATGAGGAGATCGTCCGTGAAACATAAATTAATAATTTATTGATTTCATAATTATGAACAATTTTTTTAAAATTTTGGCAATTTTATTTAATGAGATTAATTTGTATATAAATATGCATTTGGGTTTAGAGTTGAAATTAGAATATTTCTCAAATTTGATGGTGACACTCTTTATTAAATTTTTCTCAAATTTAATTTATCATTATTTTAATATTAAAAGTTGGCATGTACTGAATGTTGAAATGATGATAATAAATTATATATTGTCTCAATATTTATGTGTTAATAATTTTTTTAGCAATTTCTAAGAAAAAATTAAATTAAATTATTCTTTATTGTATTATATCATTTTTGTTGTTACTGTAAAGTATTTGAGATGACATTCTGAATTCTAAAAGTCACTAAATTTTAATGGTTCTTTAGACAAGTCACAAGAATGAATGTCACACTTTCACATTGAAGTTAGTCGTAATATTTATTATTATTTTAAATATTTTGTGACATATTATATAATTCTATATATAAAAATAAATATGTTCTTAATTTTTATACTCCTTAGAAAATAATAAGATGTGCATTATATAAAGTTATTATTCTTTCAATATACTCTGAAAATTAAAACTCTCTATAATTTTATATATTAAAGTAGTTAAGTCACTTAATAAATTTTGGAGCCAAAATTAAGAACATCTTTATAATTTTTTATTATTATATTTATTATTTTAGTTATTAATTACTGTTTATTTTATTAATTAATTTTTTTAATTAATAAATTATTATCTGTTTTTTTCCACTAACTTCTATATTTTTTCTAATTTTGTTATTAGGCTGATCTCAATTTTTTAATTGTGATAAAAATGTATTATAATGACCACATATGTGTAATAATTTGTTTTTATCTATTTAGTAAAAATTATTTATTGTATAATAATAATAATTTTATATATAAAAATTGTTTCAAAATAGTATAAATTGTACCTTTAATTAATTAAATAAAAACAAATAAATACGAGTAATAATAATTAAATTTAATTAATTTAATTAAAATAATAATAATAATAATAATCTATTATTCTATTTATTATTTTAATAATTAATTATTATTTATTCTACTAACTAATTTTTTAATTAACAAAATATTATCTCTTTTTTCTACTAACTTCAATATTTTTTCTAATTTTATTATTAGGAATATCATCAATTTAATGACTCTTTTAATTTAATTTTTTGAGGTCTATATCTAGTTAGCATCTTTCCTCTTTTTCATTTTTAATCAAAATTGTTTTCTTAAGTTGTATCTAGATTGTTTTTTTTTATCAAAATATCATCAATTTTATAGTTCTTTTAATTCAATTTTTTGGAGTCTATATCTTGATAGTTTCTTTTTCGTTCTTTATTTTTAATTAAAATTATTTTTTTAAAATTGTATCTAGATTATTTTGGATCAAAATATTATCAATTTAGTGACTCTTTTAATTTAATTTTTTGGAGTCTATATCTAGATAGTTTCTTTCCCTTCTTTATTTTTAATCAAAATTGTTTTTTTAAGTTGTATCTAGATTGTTTTGAATCAAAGTATCATCAATTCAATGGCTCTTTTAATTCAATTTTTTGGAGTTTATATCTAAATAGTTTCTTTCCTCTTCTTCAGTTTTAATCCATTTTTTAAAGGTTATATCTAGATTGTTTTAGATCAAAACATCATCAATTTAATGGCTCTTTTAATAAAATTAGGTATTAAAAGTCATTAGGTCAATACATAAGACAATCGGATAATAAGTTATATCTTTACTCCTTTCTTGATTGCAAAACTTAATCATCTTAAAAATTACATCCACAAATCTAAAATATACAACATTGTTATTCATAAGCTTTTGAATTCCCTTTTAATTCTTTTATTTATTAGCTATTTTCTTTTTTTTTTGGTCTATATGTAGATAGCTTCTTTTCTTTTTATTCTATTTTATTCCTTATTTTCTATATTTATAGTTATATTTTTGTTTTCTATTTTTTGTAATTATTTTTTATTATTTAATTTTATTATTAGTTCTTAATTATTGGTATATTTATTTTGTAGGTAATGGTTTTACAGAAACACAAAACTCATTTTTAATAAAGATATTCTTATTATTTTATACAAATTTAAAGCTTTTGTGAAAGCAATGAAAGCTTCTTTCACTATTTTCTTTTTTGGGGTCTATATATAGACCTTTTCTTTCTTCATTTTTAATTAAAATTATTTTTTTTGGAATCTATATTTAAATTGTTTCTTTTTCTCTTCGTCATTTTTTAATATTGTTTCTTTTTTAAATACTTTTTTGAATTTAAATAATTTTAATGACTAAAAGAAAAGTAAATAAAATTGATAATTATTATTTTTACAAATTCTTGATTTACTATAATATATTACCTACAATATCTACATTTATCTTTAAAATTGTTTGTTGTTAATTAGTATATGAATTTTTTTCTATATTAATAATTACAAATACATATATGTACATTTATTTTTAAAATTGTTGGTTGTTAATTAGTATACATATTTTTTTTCTATATCAATAATAACAAAAACATTATTTTAAATATATTTTATTCTATAAATTATATTATTTTTGCTTTGTGATTTTTTTTAGTTTTGTTGGAAATATATATTATTATTATTTAAGACATACAAATTATTAAATTAATGTTAATTCTTATTACTATAATTTAAATTATTAATTATTATAATAACCATTAATAATAATTTATTAAAAGTGTCTGTATATCGTGCGAGTGGACTCTAGTTTGTTATAAATTAATTTCTTGCTATATACTTGATTAAATAAATAAAATTTTTAATTTTATGAGTATATTAAAAATTTTATTATTTTGAAAGTTTTATTTTAAAAACTTAAGTAATCACTATTAATTTGTATAATTGTAATCTCACTAATTGTAGATACAATTATACTTATTTTCCTATTTTGAATTAAAAAAATATGAACATTTTTAATTTGTATGGTTGTAACTCAGCTATGGTGGATATATTTCTATAAATTTTGTTTAATAAAATATTTAAATAATTTTAATTATAATAAATATTATATTGATAATTGTTATACCCTATCAGTATATTATTATTAATATAATTTGTTTTTTAATGTATTTATGTAAATTATTGTTCGAATAATTTATCAGTATTAGAATTTTTGTGACATAATATTTACACATTGTTGTTACATTTCTTATTTTTTTAGTATTAATACTATTATAATAAATAAGAAATTATTTTTTAAAGACATATAAAATTTTATGAAATCCAATAATTTATTTTAAATCTTATTTTTTTATTAAAATAGATTTCAATTCTCTGTCTATTATGTAAGCGATGAACATACTCTATCGATGTGATATTGTCTGACATGGTCATTGTGTGATAGAGAAAATAATTGAATATTTATTTAAATATTTTTCAAAACTCTTAATTTTATTTCAATTATTATTCTCCAATCAAGTGGGAGAATTTAACATGTCAATTATATTAGAAATGAGAAACAAATATTTTTTATTTAATATAATATTAAAGAATTATTTTATTGAGAATATTATAGTCTTATGTTAGTAATAAAAGTTTATGACTATTTGTGTCATATATTCAATAATAGTTAAAGTTAAGTCTCATATTTTTCCGCTGCGTATAACATAATATTTTTCTCAAATGTGTGTGATTATAATTGTAGCATTTGAGTTTTGAGTGAGTTATTAAGATATTGTATATAATCCTATATTTAAAATTATAGGTATTTGATCTCACTCAAACGATGTTAAATCTCTTTTATATGACCATCATACTCTTTCACGTGAAATCGTCTAAACAATGATATATTTTATTTATGTGTAAAATATGTGGTTGAGTTTATAAAACTCTAATGATGATATATTATACAACCACTTCTGTGTATATATAGTTTTGCACTAAAAATAAAATTAATATCTCATTGTATAATCAAAGTATTTAATACTAGTGGCTCTGATAAATCTTTATCATATTATATAAGTGGAATACATGTGTACACAATCATATAATCTGAATTTTTTTTATTATTATTCTTATATTTTCATATATTTTGCGTGCACTATAAATATGAAATATTCTAAGAAGACTTCAAAATATTAAATAACTCTAAGAAGTCTTATTCTATTATACTGAGATATATATTATTCTCCTAATCTCAGAAAGCATCATAATTTGATGTTTAGGTCGATATTAAAAAGACACAATAATTCTTTAACATGCAATAATATTGTGTTATTCTATCTTCAATAGTTCAGTTTTATCAGATCATAATATGAAAGTACAAGTAAATATCAATACTCCTATCGAGTATGATATTATATTACGAAGGTACTTATAATTAAATGTAATTACTCTTATGTCTATATGTAATTACTATTCGTAGATCTAAGTGGATATTCTATGACCTTTAATTTGAAAATTCATCAGTAAAATCACTCGGCATAGACTTGTATATATATGAGTAAGTCTTGTGATATTTTTGGATTACTGGAAGTTTATTAATAACGTTTTCATATATTTGGGTCATTCTTTAATAATAACATATTTCTCTTAAATTAAATATATTACTCTAAATCCATCATTCTTTATATAAACGGTAAGTCTTTAACATGTACGATATTGTTTTTCCTATTATATATAATTTATGCAACGTTGAAGCTTACTTTTCTTTTGATTGATTAGTGTTTTGACCATAATTAGTAATTTAATATTAAATTTTTAATAATTGATTATTGTCATTCAAAGTGAGAGATTGTTATATTAATTATTTAGTTAATCATTATGGATTGATAAAATCAATTATTAATTAATTAATTATATTATGATCAATTATAAATAAAACACTAATTATTAATGAATTATTTTATTGAGTTTTGTGCCTGTATGAACTATGATGGATTTGACCATTTAGTTAACTCTAATGAGAAGTCTTTGTCTTTAGTGATTTTGTTGTTTAAGTTTTACCCCCAATCAATGATTAACATATTTTATGGTCAATTATTAATTAATTAATTATATTATGATTAATTATAAATAAAACACTAATTATTATGAATTACTTGATTGAGTTATGAACTACGATGGATTGAACCATTTAGTTAATTCCAATGAAAAGTCTTTGTCTCTAGTGGTTTTGTTATTTAAATTTTACCCCAATAAACAATTAACATATTTTAGAAACTCTAGACAACAATAAGAATAGTAATTTTTTCATATCCACTTCTCAATAATAGTCACTCAAATTCTATAAAATATGCCGTTTTTATTATTATTAATTATTCTTTAATATAATAATATATTATTAATTATATCTATATGATTAAATTAAATCCATCATTCCAAACTACTAAACAAAACTTTAAAAAACTTAATATTTCACTCTTTTAATTTTAGTCATAATAAATTACAATTTTAACTTGTTATTGAAGTCAACTCGATCCCATTTCAATATTGTCTTAATTTAATTAGTATAGTATTGGATTGTTCTTTAGACACGTGCTAATTAAGAAAACATTTAATTAAAAAATTAAAAACTCTGATCCACTTGCCTCTAGAATCCAAAAGACAAACAAAATCAAAACCTTAAAATTAGGGATTGCTTACTCCTTGACGATATACATTGTGTACTTATAAGTTGTATAACCATTGCAAAAGAAGACAAGAAAAAGAGAGTAAATTATGGAAGAAGAGGAAAAGTCAATGGATTAGAACCTACGAAAGAACAAGTTGCATTTGAAGTTGAAGATAGTAAAATAGATAGGAACAGGGCCTCCACTAGAAGATAATGAAATAGAGAGAAATTTTATTTTTATTTTTTAATTAATTAAAATTTTATATTTATTTTTATATTTGTATCTATTTAAGAATTTTCCTACCTACCTATATAATATGAATAATTTAGAAATTCGATGTCTCTGATGAAGAAGTGAAATCGAGGGCGGCTGCCGAAAGTCACAGTGCCACCAACACCTATAATTCATCCATCTTTGGAAATTCAATCAGAGTCGTTAAGCGTGACGCGAGCCGAAAACACTGATGATAGTTTTAAACGTGATGATGGTAAGGTTGATGACAAATCAGAGGAAACCCTAAAACCTGATTTGGAAGATATCATTGAGGATAAATCAACGAAGTTTTGAGTGGATATTCTCAGTGAAAATTGGAATCCAACGAAGGAGAAGGTTTTGAAATTTGTTGCTCCTACATTGATTAATGGTAAGGTGGAAATTGATCTAGATGAATTAGATGTGGATTTGGAGATTCAATTTTGGAGCAATCCACTAATCATGTATGTGCTGAGGAAGATCTAAGCATGGATGATGTCAAGAATTTCATGATGAAGACATGAAATTATGTTCAACTTCCAGATCCGTACTATCATGACGAGGGATACTTCATCTCAGATTCAAAATCAGTGATGAAAATGGATGTTGTGTTGATGAAGGGTCCCTACACTTTCATAGGAATGCCAATGTTACTGATGGAATGGAGGCCATGTTTCAACCTTAAAAGGGATATGCAAAGAACAATTCCAATCTGGATCAAGCTATCGATGCTACCACTCCATCTATGGGGGGAATCGAACTTGAACCAAATAGGAAGCGCTTTTGGAACTCCTTTGGTGACTGATGAATGTACTGCCAACAAACTTGGAGTATCCTATGCAAGAATCCTTGTAGAGGTTGATATTACTCAAAAGTTATTAGAGGAAATTAGCATCAAGGATAGGGATGGAAACACCATGATTCAGAAGGCTGAATATGAATGGAGGCCAAAGTACTGTGAAAAATGCCAAGTTGTAGGGCATAATTGTGAAGTTAAGTTCAAAAAGAAGCAATGGCATCCAAAAGACAAAATTATTGTTCCGAAGGTGACCCATGAGTCTGTAGCAGAAGAGAACATTGAGTTGATTACTACTCTTAAAGTGGATCAACACACTAATGAAGAGTAGAATGAATAAGATATCTTGTCAAAGCCTAATAAAGCAAGTAGAGACAGAGGGAAGAACATCATCCAATCAGGTAATTCTTCAGGTGTTCACTGCAATAATGGTTTTATAGTGCTAGGTGGTTGGAATGAGCCATTGGTAGCCTTTGATAGAGGGCCATGATAGTTTCTTGGAATATAAAAGGGCTAAATAATGTTGGAAAGATCAAGGAGATTAGCTTCTGTATCATTGATCTTAAGTCATCTATTACCATTTTAATAGAAACTAGAGTAAAGGAAAGGAAAGCTAATAAGAGTAGAGATAAACTCAGGTTAAAGGGTTGCTATATAGATAATTACAATGATCACGGGAATGGTATAATTTGGATAAATTGGGATGACACTAAGGTGAACTTGAAACCTATAAGTACTTCTAGCCAATATATCCACTGTGGAGTTTATGACTTATCTGATAGATTCCTATATTGGCTAACAGCTGTTTATGCCCATAATCAGCTTGATAAAAGGAGGATATACTAGATATATTTGGAGAAGATTTATCGTAGTCAAACTGGTCCTTAGTGGGTATTAGGGGACTTTAATAATGTTGTTAAAGCCCAAGATAGAATTGGAGGGAAGATGGTGATTGATAATGAGTTTATTGACCTATAGAATATGATGGAACATACTGATCGGGCTAAGATGGATAACTTGGGTGACTATTTCACATGGTCCAACAAGCATAGTATAGGGACCATTTATTCTAGAATTGACAGGGCCCTCCACAATACTGCTCGGTTCCTGCAGTGCCTCCAAATGTTTCAGATCACTCTATGCTCTGTATTAGTGGGCCTATTGATAGGATAAAGAAGATAAATCACTTTAAGTTCAACAATTATTTGTTGGAAGTTAATGGGTTTAAAGAGATGGTCCTGGAGAATTGGAGTAAACCTGCTAGAGGCAATCACATGTAGATCTTATGGTATAAACTTAAAAGACTTAAAATGGCCATCAAGAATTTTAGTAAAAATAATGGGAATCTGAAGCTGAATTTGCTGAAATCCAGAACTGATCTTCATGAGGCTCAATATGCTTTAGTTCATAATAGAATGGATAGTAGTATCATTGATAACATCAAGAAGCTGACAGAAGAGGTTATCAATTTGTAAGAGCTTGAGGAATCCAGATTAATATAGAGAACTAAACTTGTCTGGATTAGGAAGAGTGACAATAATAACAAATTCTTCTATGCTTATCTTAAAGCCAGAAATAATGCCAACAGTATGAAATTTCTGCAGAAGGACAATGGTGATATCTTGTCTGATCAGAGGGCTATTTCTCAAGAGGTCAAGGACTTCTATGGTTGTCTCATGGGTACAACTACAAATAGTTTAAAACTCATAGATGTTGAGGCTATGAGGAAGGGGCTGCAAATTAATTTGATCCAGAGGGAAAGCCTTGTCAGGAAAGTTACAGTGCAAGAGACTACTACTGCTCTAAAGGGAATAGGTGATAACAAATCTCCAGGTGTTGGTGGGTTTAGTGAAAAGATATTCAAAAAATATTGGTGTATTATGAAATATGACATTATAGCGACCTGTTGTACCCCAAAATTTTCCCTCCCATTTTTCTTCAAGACATGCTCACAAAGGTCTCAAGTACTCAAAGTTACCTCAAGGGTTGACTAGTCAAACCTGCTCCAAAGCAATGGGTCCACAAATAGGGTTTCATCTTGCACAGGGAAGAATTATTTTCAAAGGTCTCAAATTGTTTTCATGGTTCATATTATGTCTTCAACAGTACTCATATCAAGTTTCAAGTCTTGCATCATAAGTTTGCTCAGTCAATGGCTCACATGATTGAAAGTCATATGTATTGGGTAAAAAGTCAACTATGGTCAAATTATAGTCAAACTTTAAGATTTTTGATCAACATCAACATTTTAAAGTAATATTCATCATTTGATAAAGGGTTGATCATGATTCCTCAAGGAAAGCCCTCAAATCATCAAGGGTCAAAAGTTGCCAAATTAGGGTTTCCTTAGGAGAAGTCAACTGAACTTTTACCAAGCATAACTTTCACATGCTTCATCAAATTTTCCCAACCAAAGAACATTTTTAAGGAAATTAAATTCTATACAAATTTGTATTTATGCTCAAGTACAAAAAGTGCTTCATTTGGATAATGTGAGCTAATACATTACAAGTCATTTCAAAAGTCAACAAAAAGACACTTTTTGTCAAGGCAACTTACATCAAGATAAAATCTTCAAATGTAAAAATGATCAAAAGAGAAATTGTAGAGGATATTGTAATATTTCCAAAAAGTCCAAGATCACCTTCAAAAGATGAAAATTGAGAGTGTTATGACCAGTGCAAGTTGGGAAGTTTTGAGGAAATACATAAAGTGCAAAGTGAGCAAACTTGAAATTTTGAACTAGTGGGCCTAACTTTTGATGTTCAAACATGTTCATAAGGTGTTAGAGGACCTCTAAATCCATTCACATATTTTTTATGATTTTTATTTCTTTTATTTGAATTTTTATTCATTTAAATGAAAATAAAATCAAATAAAATATGAAACAATGGTATAAGGGCTTAGGCTTTTTGTTTCAATCTTTTAGAGGCCCAATACAACTCATGACAGCCTAATACATCATGCCAAAATCGTGTAAGGCTCAAAATGGCAAGGAAAATCTCAAAATTGGAAGTTTTTAAATGTGCTTGGTTTTTGTTTGATCATGGCTTGATTACATGATTTCTTGCCATGTATATTGAGACATTTACCTTGTCTATATAAGTACAAGCAAGTTAGATACAAAGGGGACGAAAATATTGACTAGGGAACCTCTTGAAAAGATTACAAAAATTTAAAGCATTAGGGCAAGCTCGAAATCCCTGTTGCAGCTTTTCTCACTTAAAGCCATCGATCCAACCATCCTCCCGAGACTTCCAAGAGTTCATCCAGATCGTTTGCTAAGCCAAAAAGCGTACATAACAGGCTAACCAAGTTGCACCTGTATTGGTAGAATTTCTAAACTGAAACTTTTAATTCACATATTGTTAATCAATTTGATGCATGTGTACATCTTCAGAATCATGTTTGTGATTGTTTAGGACATTTACTTACGAATCCTAACGCAGGAACTAAGTTACGCCATGGCTAGGGTAAAGAATTCGTGAACTTTCATACTCAGTGATACATGCCGTGTTGGACGAAACTGAGCCCATCATTGAACTCACATGATCCAATATAGTTGATATATGTTTTTCTTTGTCCGTTTTGATGGATTTTGCAGGTTTTGAGAAAAAACACCCATCAGAGATGATGGTGTTTTCCACCCTCCACGGTGCTCTGACCTTCAAGAATGATGGCGTGGCATTTTGAGACATTCCAATTGGTTAACCCTTGATGCAGGGTCCCATTGGCGCTGACGTTTTTCTATTAATTCAAATATAAACGTTGTCTTATTATTTAATGATATGATTGTGTTTTAGTTAGCAGATATAATGGCCGCCCCAACGGTAGAGCAAGCGTAGCAATGACATTAGTATACCAGGGCACGGGTTCGACCCATGCCCCTGGTATATTTTGGTTTTTTTTGTGTTTTCTTGTTCACAGATTCAGTGCAAGCAGTTCATCACACTCACCATGCATCCTCATCTCAAAACCATTTGATCTCAACCATTCCAGATCCAGCGCTTCAGATAGCCATGGCCATGATGCACCTCCTGAAATCAATCACATGGGATCACACGTAGCAGCTGGGCCAGCGCGTTTGGGCCTAGCCAATTTCTTCCCTTGCACCCCCAGACTTACTTTCAGGCCCACCTGTCTTTTTATTTATTTTATTTCAATTTCTTTTTTTAAAACATAATTACTTTTTTTTCTAAATAATTAATTAAATCAATTTAATTAGAAAATCAAAAAAATATGTTTTAAATTAATTAACTTTTTAAATTAATTTTAGACCTAGGTTTTATTTTTAATAATTTATAATTTAACTTAGAATTAGGTTATTCATTTAACAAAAATACCAAAAATATCAAATTAATTATACTTTTAGGTTTTAATCAATAATTTATTTTATTCTTAATTAAAACTAATTTAATCATCAAAACCTCTTTCCCGTAAAAAAAACAATTTCTTTTCCCATTTCTATTTTTACCGCTTCGCGTGCTTCGTTTTTGCATTAGTCTTTTTCCCAATTTATGTAATAGCTAATGGGTTGTAATAAGTTTTAATTAGGGTTTACTATTTTCCCTCTATTTTTATAGTTTGTAACCCCCATCCCCGAAGCATTGTAATAACTTAGGTTTTATTTTCCCGCATTATATTTTCTGCACTTATAATTATGTCTGTATATATAACTGTATAGTAATTAGGCGTGTATGGAAAGACATAAAATCAAACGATAGCTAATCCTAATCTCAAAGATTAAAATAACTGAATCACAATACACCTTGCACACGTGCACCTCTAGGATGACCCCACTTGTTGCCTCAAATAAAAGCAGTCATGTCTCTCGAACGTGGGACGCTTTAGCAAAGACCCTCGGTTAAAAGATCGTAGTCCCTCGATGACCCTTCGATGCTTCCTTCGGTAAACGATCTTAGTACCTTATGATAAATTGCTAAAGCGCCCTACAAGTTTCCTTTATGATTGTACGATGACCCGCGTCTGTCCCTCATATATCCAATGATAGGGCTTCCTACTAACCAATGGCAGGATAGCACTCTCTAAAGGAGGAAGAAAAGAACAAAGACTTTTGAGTAGGTAGATAATTCTTAATCGCTTGCTCGCGAACATTTCAATTTTTTTTCACACAAACACTCTTTTCTGAAATATTTTCAAAAAACAAATACTTTGTATACGTTCTCAACGATACGAGAATCATTACAAAGTTTACCGCACTTAGGCATTTTTCAAAATATTTTTAAAACTTACACATTCACAAAGCATTTTCAAAAGTGAGCTAGCAATTAAGAGCCCGTAGATAACTACGGATGAAAAAGATGCTAACACCTTCCCTTTTCATAACCTACCCCCCTTACTCAGAAAATTCTCAAAAGGTCTTTCTTGTTCTTTTCACTCTTTCCTTTATTGGATAAAAGAAAAGTAGGTGGCGACTCTTGCTATCCGCAACATTTACGATAAAATGTAAAACCAAAAGTCAGTTCTCCCACTGTATTACATGGCCATAGAAGATTTATTCACTAATGGTAACATGCAAAAGGGATTCAATAATACTATTGTCACTCTTATCCCTAAATGTACAGTGCTAGAAGTACTAAGGACTACAGACCTATAGTTGGCTGCACTATTATTCTCAAGATTATTTTCAAGATTCTCACTGCTAGATTGGGTAGTATTCTGCATACCATCAGTAGTAAAAGCTAAGCTGCTTTCATATCTGTCCAGAACATCCACAATCATATTTTGTTTGCTTATGAGTTGTTGAAAGTGTTGTGAATTCAATGCCAATAACAAAGTATCGAATAAGGAAGAATAAAGAACAAAAGAAAAAAAGAACACAAGAATTGGTTATAACTGCTATTCTTTACTTTCTCTTTGGAAACAAGATTACAAGTTTACAAGAATAACAAATAACCCTCTCACCCTAAAATAGGATTTGCTGTGTTGCAATGATGAGAGACTAGTATGCTATTTATAATAAAACCTAACATACTAACTAATGGGCTTTTTCCACAAGGCCCATTATACAAGCTAACTTAAGAAACAAGCTAACTTAACAAATTAGGGTTTAAACACTAAAACCTAATTTAACAAGCATCTTCGACAAATACATGCTAGACCCTTTCTTCGACTACAGCATGTACTTCGATCATACTAGAGTTCGATCCAATATCCCACAAATCTCCACCTTGGACCTAACTCTACAGCATCAAGAGACACTAACTAGCTTTCTTCATGCAGCTTTATCAACTGCATATAGTGGAAAAACTTGCAACTTGGCAATGTTTTGGTGATCATATCAGCGGCATTGTGTTCTGTCGAGACCTTCAGCACTTGGACTTCTCCACGCTCGATTACCCCTCTGACGAAATGCAGCCTCACATCTATGTGCTTGGTTCGCTCATGATAGGCTGAGTTCTTCGACAGGTGTATTGCACTTTGACTATCACATTTAACAGTGATACCTTGACCTTGAAGTTTCAGTTCCTTTGCAAAACCTTCAAGCCACAATGCTTCTTTCACAGCTTCAGTTAGGGCAATATATTCTGCTTCAGTAGTTGATAAGGCAACAACCTTCTGAAGAGTTGCTTTCCAACTAATTGCTGTACCAAACATAGTGAAAACATATCCAGAAATAGATTTTCTGGAATCCATACAGCCTGCATAATCAGAGTCAACATAGCCTTCGACAGCTGCTTTACTATCTTCACCCAAGGCTCCACCATAAATTAAGACTCTGTTCAGAGACCCATTTATGTACCTTAGAATCCACTTTAACGCTTGCCAGTGAGCCTTTCCAGGATTCGCCATGTACCTGCTTACAAGACTTACTGCATATGCTATGTCGGGTCTAGTACAGACCATAGCATACATCAAAGAACCAACTATATTAGCATATGGGATGCTGTTCATATAGGTTCTTTCGACATCAGTACTGGGACATTGATCAATGCTCAGCTTGAATTGAGGGTTTGTTGGAGTCACAACAGGCTTTGAATTCGACATACCAAACTTGTCAAGAATCTTTCGTAGGTATGCCTCTTGAGATAAGCATAATTTCGACTGCTTTCTATCTCTTCGAATGTCAATTCCAAGAATCCTAGATGCAGCTCCCAGATCCTTCATGTCGAACTCCTTATTGAGTTCAGCCTTCACCCTCATTACATCTTCGACATTGTTGCTTGCTATCAGAATATCATCAACATAAAGCAACAAAATAACAAATGAATTTTCAGGTCGAAATCTGGAGTAAACACAGTGGTCGAACTGACTTCTAATGAAACCTATGTGTTCCATGAACTTGTCGAATCTCTTATTCCACTGTCGAGGAGATTGTTTAAGTCCATATAAAGATTTCTTCAGTTTGCACACATAATCTTCTTTCCCCTTTTCGACATACCCTTCAGGTTGCCTCATCAGGATCGTTTCATCTAAGTCACCATACAAGAACGCAGTCTTCACATCCATTTGTTCCAGTTCAAGGTCGAACTGAGCCACCATGGCAAGCAACATTCGAATGGATCTGTGCTTCACAACAGGGGAAAATACATCATTGAAGTCGACACCTTCTTTCTGAGTGAAACCCCTTGCGACTAATCTTGCCTTGTACCTCTTCGACATTACTCCTTCAATTCCTTCCTTAACTTTGAAAATCCACTTACAGCTGACTAACCTTGCCCCAACAGGTTTCTTGATTAGTTCCCAAGTGTGATTATCATGAAGAGATTTCATCTCATCATCCATGGCCTTTAGCCATTCAGTCTTCATTCGACTCCTTATAACTTCTTTATAATCTCTAGGTTCTTCGTCTAGAACTTCACTTGCAGAGATTAAGGCATAAGCTACAAGGTCTGCATATCCAAGTCTCTGAGGTGGTTTTATGACTCTTCTTTGCCTATCTCTCGACAATAGGTAGTCATCAACAGTTTCCTCAACATCATCAGAATCTTCTGTTTCTTCTTCGACTTCATCTGGGATACGCATTTCAGCATCAACATGCTCCACCTCAACAGGAATCTCTACCTGTTCCAGCTCTTCGTCAACATCATCAGTTTTCTTGAAAGCCATTTCAGTTTCATTGAAAACTACATCTCGACTGGTGATACACCTCCTGTGACCTGGCTCTAGGCACCATAGCTTATAAGCTTTCACTCCTTCAGGGTATCCCATAAACATGCATTTCAGAGCTCTAGGTTCGACCTTGTCTTGCCTAATGTGAGCATAGGCTACACAGCCAAATACTCTTAGTTTGTCGAGATCTGGTGGATGTCCCGACCAAACTTCTTCAGGTGTCTTCATATCTAACGCTGTCGAAGGACATCTGTTTATCAGATATGCTGCTGTCGAAACAGCCTCAGCCCAAAACACCTTCTTTAATCCCGCACTAGTCAGCATGCATCTAACTCTCTCCAAAATAGTTCGATTAAACCTTTCAGCCAAACCATTTTGTTGTGGAGTACCTGCGGTAGTTCTGTGCCTTGCAATACCAGAGGCAACACAGAAACTGTCGAACGCCTCATTGCAAAACTCAAGGCCATTGTCGGTTCTCAACCTCTTTACCTTTCTGCCAGTTTGATTTTCGACAAGAGTCTTCCAACTTTTGAAATTCTCAAAAGTTTCATCCTTAGTCTTCTGGATGAATACCCATAACTTTCTGGAATAGTCATCTACTATGGATAGAAAATACTTTGCTCCTGAATGTGATGGACACCTTGCAGGCCCCCAAAGATCAGCATGGATGTAATCAAGGGATCCATGTGTTCTTTGTTTGCCTTTGTTGAACTTCATTCTACAGGACTTTCCAAGTACACAGGGTTCACAAAACTTCAGCTTTTCGACTTTATCTCCACCAAGCAGATTTTGTTTCCCTAATTCAACCAGACCCCTTTCACTGACATGGCCCAATCTCATGTGCCAAATTTCTGTTTTCGACAAAGGTTTCGTGGATGCAACATTTGTCGAACCACTTACAACTTCAGCCTCAAGGGTATACAAGCCTTGTTTCTTCACGCCTCTCAAGACTTCCTTCGACCCTTTCATGACTCTTAGGATACTTTTCTCTCCTTGAAAAACATATCCTTTCTTGTCGAATTCACCAAGAGAAATCAAATTTCTCTTCAAATCAGGTACATATCTGACTTCAGTCAACAATCTTATTGACTCATCATGGAGCTTGAATCTCACAGATCCAACGCCTGCAATCTTGCAAGCTTTGTTGTTTCCCAGCAATACAGATCCACCATCTTGATCACATAATTCCTCGAACAAGTCTTTGTTTGGAGTCATGTGCCAAGTGCATCCAGAATCCATAATCCATTCCTTCGACGAGTTTTTGCTTGAAACCACAAGAACATCAGATGATTCGAAATCATCTTGGACAATAGCTGCATTGCCATTATCCTTACCTCCATGATCTTTCAGGCGTTCAGGGCACACCTTTCTTGTGTGACCTACTTTCTTACAGTGATAGCATCTAATACCAGATGCATCACCACTATAAGACTTCGACTGATTTTTACCTTTCCTCTTGTCGAATTTTCCTTTAACAGCCAAACCTTCACCAACCGTCGAAGGTTTATGCTCCTTACGTTCGTTCAAGTCCTTAGAGTACAAAGCTGATTGAACTTCTTCAAAGGTCAGGGACTCTCTTCCATACAAGAGGGTTTCTTTGAAGTGAGCATGTGATCTGGGCAAAGCGCACAACAATAACAGCGCTTGATCTTCATCATCAATCTTTACATCAATATTTTCAAGATCAAGAATCAGCTTGTTGAACATATCCAACTGCTCAGCCAACACTTTGTCTTCAATCATCTTGAATGAATACAAAGCTTGCTTCAGGTAGAGTCGATTTACCAGAGATTTGGTCATATACAAACTTTCAAGTTTCACCCATAACCCTGATGCCGTCGTCTCCTTTGATACCTGTCGAAGAACCTTATCACCAAGGCTCAACAAAATTGCGCTGTGTGCTTTCTCGATCATGGCCGTCCTCTCTTTCTGTTAGCGCAGCGTCCATCGCCGTCGCTCCCTTCAACGCTTCCAAACAACCCTGCTGAACCAGTAGGGCTTTCATCTTCAAGCGCCATAGACCGAAATCATTCACTCCGGTGAACTTTTCAATCTCATACTTTGTTGAAGGCATCTTCTCCACGCTCACCGCACCAATTTGTTGTGAATTCAATGCCAATAACAAAGTATCGAATAAGGAAGAATAAAGAACAAAAGAAAAAAAGAACACAAGAATTGGTTATAACTGCTATTCTTTACTTTCTCTTTGGAAACAAGATTACAAGTTTACAAGAATAACAAATAACCCTCTCACCCTAAAATAGGATTTGCTGTGTTGCAATGATGAGAGACTAGTATGCTATTTATAATAAAACCTAACATACTAACTAATGGGCTTTTTCCACAAGGCCCATTATACAAGCTAACTTAAGAAACAAGCTAACTTAACAAATTAGGGTTTAAACACTAAAACCTAATTTAACAAGCATCTTCGACAAATACATGCTAGACCCTTTCTTCGACTACAGCATGTACTTCGATCATACTAGAGTTCGATCCAATATCCCACAGAAAGGTTATGAAATGAAAAATGGAACCCCTAGATGCATGATTCAAGTAGATCTCCAAAAGACATATGACATGGTTAGTTGGAATGCTCTAGAGAAGACAATGCTTGAGATGGGATTACCTAGTAGATTTGTCTGTTGGGTCATGAATCTGGTGACTACTTTTTCTTACTCCTTCAACATCAATGGTGAGCACACTGATATTATGCAAGCTAAAAGAGGCACTAAATAGGGAATCCCATATCCCGTTTCTCTTTGTGTTTATGATGGAATATATGAACAAGTGCATGATGAAGATGCAGCAGAATCCTAATTACAACCATCATGCCAAATGTGAAGGTTTGGCTTTAACTAATCTCACATTTGGTAATGATATTCTCATATTCTGCAGAGGTGATCAAGTTTCAGTGGAGCTTCTCATGATAACTTTAAAGGATTTCTCTGATTCCACTTGCCTAGTGACTAATCCTAAGAAATGTAGGATTTACATTGGTGGTATGAATCTGGAAGTCAGAAATAACATTAAAAGTTCCACAGGATTTGCTGAAGGACAATTTCCAGTTAGATATTTGGGTTCCCTTTACTAGCAAAAAGCTTAGTATCCATCATTACCTCTCTTGTTGATAGAATTTTTAGTAGATTGAAACATTGGTCTACTAAACTTCTGAGTTATGCAAGGAGGATTCAAATGATTAAAAGTGTCATTAGTGCGATAACTCAATACTGGATGTACAATTTTCCTCTTCCAAAGTCTGTCATTAAACAAATTGATGCTCATTGTAGATCCTTCATCTGAAGTGGCAAGGCTGAGGTTTGTAGAAAAAGTCTTGTGGCTTGGACCAAAGTTCGGAGGACTCTCATTCAAGGTGGTTTGAGTGTGATAAACCTATCTGTTTGGAACAAAGTCTCCATCTTGAAATGCCTCTGGACATATGTACTAAAAGTGACAACTTATAGGTCAAGTGGATACATACTAACTACCTGAAAAGTAAACATGTTGCTGCTAGTGAGATTTTCCAAAACTGGACGTGGATCTTGAAAAGCATTTGGAAGCAGAAAATTCTTATTGATTTTATCCTGCCTCATTGGAACAACATGAGCAGCAGTGGTAAGTTTTCCATGAAATGCATTTACAAAGAGCTTGTTGATGACCATAGTAGGGTGAACTGGAACAAAATTATTAGTCATAGCTTTGCTAGGCCTAAAGCTCAAATTATTTTGTGGTTGTTACTTCAAGGAAGACTTTCTACAAAAGAAAGACTTAAGAGATTTAATCTGATCCATGACAATATTTGCGTTTTCTGTGGTTTGAATGAGGAAACTGCAGACCATTTATTCTTCTCCTGCAGTGTCCCTCATGATATTTGAAAGGCCATTTTGTTCTACTCTATAAGTTTTTTTTTCTACTCTATAATTTAAAATTTAATTTTTTTCGCTATTTTGTCTTATTTAGTATGATTTTGATTATGTATTTTTTTTTTTTTTAAATATGATTTAGTTTTTAATTTTTTGTGAGACCGACCTATATATTAAAATATAGTCACGTGACTTTGTAGTTCTTATATTACTATTCAAATTCAATAAACTATTGAGTTATTGACCACGTTAGTTCTGATTACATCACAAGAGAATATTCAAATTTTGAACTGGAATGACAATTGCCATGTGCAGTAGTGAATGCTACTGACTTATATTTTATAAGTAACTTAATAGAAAATTAGATTGGAAAGTAAAATATTTTACAATAAAATGATAGAGTTTTGGATGCGTACCTAAAAAAATAAAAATATTAAAATGTCCACTATTATCCAACTGTTTTTGTTAGGACAATTTTGAAATATAAATTATTTAAAATAAATAATTGTAAGGGTATAAAAGGTACTCCAATTCATTTAATTTCAAATATCATGGAGAAATCTCAAAAGATTTAACTACCGATCAGAGAATATATGAGACAAATTACTAATTATTTTCATAAACCAAAATCATTTTGAAGTGTTTAGAATCAAAGAAAAAAAGGTAAAAACTTTTCTTTGAAGACATTAGTTAGTTCTTAGTTTGAAATAAATTTAACTGAATGCATATATATAAAGACATTAATATGAATACTAAAAGTAAATGAGAAAGGAAGAAGAGTACATAGGAATTTTTGTTTGAAGAGTTCAATGGATAAATTTTTTTAAAGAGAATTTAACACTATTACGTGTTATGGGTTAGATTTAAAAGGTTTTTGATTAAGTCAGGAGAGATCTTTAACCGTCTCATCTAAATTCTCATGATCGAAGCTATTTCATTCTTGACTAATTCTAGTTTGATACACTTAGAGATAAGAAAGAAAGAATAGATGAATTGGATGAATTTGAATTGGATTGTGAATAGATGAATCTAGTACAATCCACTAAATATTTTTAAACAAATTCGATCTAATTTATTCACTAAAAATAAAATTCATTCAATTCATCCATTAATATCTTTTTAATTGATGAATATTCATTGTTCATAAAATTACTACAAATATTTTAATAATTGTTTTTAAAATTATTTATTTTATTTTTTGATAGCAATCAGACATCCTCTGCGCACAACTGCAGAGGCTAATCCCTTGAATCGGGGAAGACTTCGATAGGTGACAAAGCTCTCCCTCAAGAGATTTAACATTGTTGCACACCTAGAGTTGAATTCAACCCCAGATTTATTTTATTATTTAAATTTCTATAAACTGTTTTATTTTTTAAAGTGTTAAATACGCTTTTAATCCTAATAAATATGCCATAATTTAGTTTTAGTCCTTCAAAAAATTTCTTCGAATAATGCTCATTCTAATATTTTTTTGTCCATAATTTTGATTTCCGTCGTTAACTTCCTCTAATAGAAGTTGACATATAGGGGCAGATATCAAATTTTTTATACTTAGGAAGACAAACAATGGGCCACATTGGATTTTGAACAATGACATGTTGCAACATTTTTTATTAACATTGAAAAGGAACATAAAGTATAATTTTAACATTTAAAAGGTGAAACCCTAAATTATTCACAATCTTTTCACTCTCTTTATTTTACAACTTCTCCCATTCAACTCCATTGACATTGCTCGGACATTTTATCCCAACTCCATAAATATTGTTTGGAGGTTCATGTTTGTAGCTTGGTTCAAATATTTATATCACTAGTTGAAGTTTGTTTCACTTGAAGAAGAAAATCCCATCACTTTTTCTTGTGGTCTCTAGTTGAATGCATTGAAAACAGCTAGTGGTCTCATAAAGACATTAAAAATCCGTAATTTATGATCCTTCACATTGCAGTTCAGGTTGGTCCACATGTTTCCCTCAATTTGTTAAGTTATTTTTGAATATTATTTTAAATATTATTTGTTAAGTTATTTCCCTCAAATGATGGTGTGTTTTTGTTCTGTACTGAAATGAATATAGTAATCTTGTACCCAAATTTTATTTTATTTGTTGATTGTGGGTAGTACTTTGACTGTATTTTGAGGGTATACATTCAAGAGTTCAAGAGTGCTATATTGGAGCATAATGTCTTGAATGTTAGAGGTGTTATATTCGAAAAAAAACGATACAAAGAGGTGTAGGCTTGTTTGTAATCAAGGGAAGCATTGTAACTATAATATGTTGTTCAGTAGAGTTCTAACCTCCACAACATATAGGATTATGACATTGTTTCACACACACAAATATGGAATACAATTCTTTAATAAAAGTTCCAAAGTAGATTGGGTTGTAAAAAATCATTATTAATAGGACAAAGAACAATACCAAGATGAAGAAAAATTGTGTGGTGTCATATGTGAGGCTGAAGTATGCAACTGGAATCCCTAGTTCTAGGGATTTTAAAGTTAGGAAGCTTGCTAGACAAATTGTCAAGAAGAAGTTTGAAAGTGAAACTTTTTAAAAAGATCTCATGATGGTTGCAGCAAATGCAACCTACTATGAAGCATATGAAGAAAAGATGTTGCAAATGTAAGAGGTTAACTTAGAGGCTTATGAATGGTTAGAGGATATTCCCAAAACAAAATGATGTAAGCATGCCTTTCTTTTTTTACCATTTGTCCCTCTACATCAGCTTCCATTAGAGGTAGCTAATGAAAGGGATAAAAATTGTGTACAAAAATATTACGGGGGCCACGTTTCAAAGGGATTTTTTTAATAGACTAAAATTGAATTATGTGATATATAAACACGCACACGCACACACACACACACACACACACACACACACACACACACACACACACACACACACACACACACACACACACACACACACACACACACACACACACACACACACACACACACACACACACACACACACACACACACATATATATATATATATATATATATATATATATATATATATATATATATATTGCGTGAAAAATTGGAGATGAAACAATTGATTAACTCAACTCACAAAGCAAGAGTCGCCACCGCACTTTATTGTTTCCAAAGAAATAAGAAAAGAGCCAATAAAACTCACAGTTTTAAAACAAAACTAATAAAACAAAGATCTAGGTACATGGGTTGGTTATACCAAAGGTAATGTATTAACACCTTAAACATCTACGATATTCTATAGGAACCTCTTTGAAAATCTGTGTATATGGCTAAAAAGAGTTGTTTGCAAAAAGATTGTGGAGGATGACAAAAGAAATGGTTTTTTTAAGATTTTGATGTGACAAAACTTTAATGAAGAAATCAAAACCACGTAGTTCTTCTAAAAAAGAACAAAGTTGTTTGTTAGTTAATTTTAATTGAAGACACATTTTATCATATTAGAAGAATACTCAACCAAATATCCATAAACAAGAGAATGATGGGGACCTTTGCATCACAATAAAATAAGGGCCTCTAACTTGGATAGAAATAAACAAGTATACTACTAGCTCGTTCAAGTGGAAAATATTCAACATCATATCAATCAAGGTTATGGACATGGGAGGATCACGTCTCAACTATGGAGATGACTCATGTCTAAGCCTCATGAAAAGGTTTTTTTTAAAGTCAAAAGCCAAATGGCAAAAATGGCAAAAATGGTTTGAATGAGTTTTTTGTGTTTTTTAGTCTTGAAGAGAAGAGTTTAACTTTGATTAAATGAATTAAGATTTGATTAAGAAAAAGATTTTGAAAATGCACTTGACAAAGTCAAGGTTTTTATTGAAAGTGGTTTAAGTTTAAAAACAAGAAGATTTTGAAAAGGGGGGAGAATATTTGAAAATTGAAGAAGATGGGCAAGATACGAAGGGATTATCCTAAAGCATAAAGTAAAAGCTAAGGTAGAAAATATCTAACCAAACAAGAGAAAATATCTTGACACAAGTCAAATAATGCATCTAATTCCTTTGGATTAAAGCCACACAAACAAGTAACAATCATCAGATGAACCACTAATGCCTTGAATGCAAGCTCGACATCAGATGAATCATAAAGAGTACAAATGACTTTTCATGTATCAGATGAACTTGATGTCTTTTGTAACCTTGATAAAACAAAGGTATCACCAAACTAGCCATATTAAGAACCAAATGATGCCTTGTAGTTTCTTTCCTAAATTCAAATGTATGGAAAAGAAACCTTCACTTTTTCTTCGAGTAATGAGACAAAAGAAACTTCCCTCCATTTGAGTTTGAATTCCTTCTTTAAAAATATCTTGCAAATGATCTTGAATGAAATGACTTAAGGTAAATGAATTGGATGAAAGTCTTAAGTTTCAAGTAACTTGTAACTGAAGAATCTATATGAACTTGAACTTTAATCCAAATAATCCAATTTGCATGCTGTAATACAGTGGGAGAACTGACTTATTTTGCATTTTATCGCAAATGTTGCAGATAGCAAGAGTCGCCACTGACTTTTCTTTTATCCAATAAGGAAAGGGTGAAAAGAACAAGAAAGACCTTCGAGAATTTTCTGAGTTCGGGGGGTAGGTTATGAAAAGGGAAGGTTTTTAACACCCTTTTCATCCATAGTTATCTACAAGCTCTTAATCACTAGCTCACTTTTGAAAATGATTTATGAATGTGTGTTTGAAAATATTTTGAAAATGCCTAAGTGCGGTAACTTTGTAATGATTCTCGTATCAGTTGAGAACGCTTATAAAGTGTTTGTTTTGAAAATATTTCAGAGAAAAGTGTTTGTGTGAAAAGATGTTTTTTGTGTTGAGCAAGAGATTAACAGTATTCTACCCTTACTCAAAGATCTTTCATGTTATTTTCCTCCTTCTTTAGATAGTGATGCCCTATCATTAGTTAGGAGGAAGCCCCATCGTTGGATGTGAAGAGACATGCACGAGTCATCTTATAGTCATAAAGGTAACTTGTAGGAGCGCTTTAGCAATTTTACCGTAAGGGACTAGATCATTTACCGAAGGCAACATCGAAGGGTCGTCGGGGACTATGATCTTTTGTATCAGAGGGACTTTGCTAAAGCGTCCCCATGTTTGAGGGACATGACCGTGTTCCGAGGTAACGAATGAAGTTACCCTAGAGGTGAGTGTGTGAAAAATGTATTGAATTCAATTACTTTATCTTGTGATTAGGGGTTTTCTAGATTGTTTTTAGTCTTGCCATACAAATCCTAATTATTAGCAGTCATAAGGAAAGCATTAAATTGTAGAAATTAAAAGTGCAGAAAATAAACCTAAACTATTACAAGGCTTCGGGGAAGGGGTACAAAACCATAAAACTAGGGAGGAAGAAAGAAAATAAAACCCTAGTTAAACTATTACATTATGTAGCAATTACATAATAGGGAAAAAACTAATGCGAAAGTAAATACGCGAAGATCAAAAATCATTTCGTAATCGTTTGACAAAAAGTTTTGAAAATCATCCTAAAGTCTAATTGATTTTTATTAATCGAAAAAGGTAATTAAATTAATCAAAACTGTTGTACCCCAAAATTTTCCCTCTCATTCTATCAACATTTCTCATCACAAGACTTTTGGAACTCAAGACCAAGCTAGGGTTTACTCTGCTTAAGGCACCTCCTTGCACTGTTGACCTAAACTAGGGTTTGAGTTTGCACAGAGATTTTTGGACCTTCAGTGCCCAAATTGACTTTCATACTTCATGTTGGACTCATAAGTTTGCCCATACCAAGTTTCAAGCCTTGAATCAATTTTTTGCCCAGTCAATTGGACAGTTGACCTAGAAATCAGCTGTATTAGGGAAAAAGTCAATTGTGGCCAATCTACAGTCAAACCTCATGAATTTTGACCCACATCAACATTATGAACTCATATGAACCATTTGATCAAGTTTGGACCACAAATCCACAAGAAATTTGATCAGATCACAAAAAGGGCAAAATGGTCATTTTTAGGGTTTTGACTGTACAAAGGCAATTTTTGACTGTTTGACCTAGACAATGGAAAATCAAGCTCAACCATGGACTGAAGGACTCAATGACATTATCTTGACCTATTCAACAAGTTCAAAAGATCTCAAATGCATAGGATTGACAGATGAATTTTTTTTAGTCAACTGATCAAAATTTGACTGTACACTGAAAAGTCAAACTTTGACTTTTTGGTCAAAATCAAGTGCCAAGGGTCATTTTTCATCAAGATATGTCAAATTATAAAACTTGTTCCCCAAGAAACCCAAAATTGCAAATTAGGGTTTGAAATTGAAAAAATTTCATAACTTAGAATTTTTCTAAGTTATGAAATTTTCTTAATTTTTCCTAAATTTGTCCCATATTTTCACCAAGATGAAAATGGATTCAAACAAAACTTACTACATGAAAGTTATATTACGTCACAAAGTCTACAACTTTGATTCACAAAGTTTTCTCAAAAGAAGCTTGGATCTCAAGTTATGATTTTTGGAACAAGGGTACCTAAAACTTTTAACTTAGAGAAATTTTGCCCTAATCTAGGCAGAATTTTGACCCATCTTCTTGGGAATTTTTCACATAGTTCCACTTGGAGTATCAAGTTGCATTTCAAAGATGGATTATATTACATATTGCAAGCTTTCCAAATTGTCCAATAACTCCTCAAACACATTTGTGGTTAGGGATAATCGAATGCTTGAAGTTGGCAAAAACTCACTTTGTAACCATGGCCAATACATGTTCATACAAGTTGTAAAATCTGACCAAACTAGCTTAGTACATAATTATAGGTCTCTAAACCCTTCAAAACTCAAAAATTGAATGCAAACTCATTGGACATTGGTATTATTCTGATCAATGGAGCTTGGCACAATGAATAATTCCATTTTGGGCATAGAGGTAGCACTTCCATTTCCATAAAGCATAACTTTTGCAAAGTTGTTTCTCTTGAGAATTGGACCAAGCCTTTTGCTGCAAAAAAAGTTCCCTAATCTCAGGCATAGTACACCAACTATGTGCATGCTTGGAGCTAGCCTGTACAGGCCATAGCATGGTCACTTCCCACTTTTACTTCAAAAAAAAGTCATTGTGCAAAAGGTCAACAACTTGCATATCTGATATATTCAACTTAAGCCAACATTTCAAACAAGCTTTGCACATCCTTGTGAGCCAGAAACACGAGCCATTCATCCCCCAAACACCCTTGTACACAAAAACCACATTTTCTTGCAAAACAGGGCAGGCCCTGC